>BSEG01000006.1:8045000-8457500 GCA_036245055.1 Diospyros kaki | reverse complement strand
GATGACCATGGGGGATGAAATATGGTTAGAGAAGTACAAAAGACATTTGTTGGCCATGGGGAATGAAAGATGGTCAGTGATAAGTTCAAAAAATCGACATCGACTGATGGTGGGGGTAGCCATGGGTAGGAAACCATAGTATTCGGCATCCTACTCTTTTAAGAACCTTAACGAGAGAAGAGGAAAAAGGTTTTTGATTATTCTTCTTTAGTTTTAGATGTAATATGACACAGAATTTAGCAGAGTTTGATTTCAATGTCAACTTTCACTATTCCACAATAATGCGTGGAATAATCCACTAATGTAGTTTTGCTAAGAAACTACAAATTTTAATTTTGCTGAGAAACTACAATTTTTTTTGACATATTCACGATTCAAGATTAGTCACTCATGTCTCGCGGACATTGATTATCAAATCATGATATACATTTTAAAAATACAACTATAACGTCAACTATATCATCTTACAAATTATTCATATAATTCATCGACAAGTGAATTAAGAATTACCTATTTATAAATCACAACTCGCTGTGGAACTAAGGGTTGGTGTTTCCTTCCAAATTATATATCAAAGCTTCTTGGATGATGATGATGAGGATTCTTCTACTACTTTGATTCCTCAGGGGTGTGGGTTCTAGTGTTGGGTTTGACCCTTCTCTACATAGCTGGTTTTCTTCGAAATTATTGATATGAATTTTGATTGTCATTCACTAGCTAGTAGGGTTTAGCCAACAAATTAAAACAAATGGATGAAATTAAGAAAAAGTAGGTACCTGAAGATGCAGATTGTAGAAAACTCTTTCTCCAGAGGATTCAAAACAAGAGCCATCTAACAGAAGCAGTCCATCCTCTTCTAAGTGTTGCAAAATCTCAGAATTAGGTGGGAGTTCTGTGGATCTTAGCTGCACATATCTGAATCATATAACCTCTCCATCTCCCAAAGAACTAACCGAAACTACTGCCCCCAACGAGCTTCGCCTCTCGCGATGAACTTGAATTACGTCTTCTTGCATTGTCATTAATCTCGATCTCAGTTCTTCCTTCTTTTTAACCAATCTTTCCAATTCCCCTTGTAGCTCAGGTATGTATTTTAGTGCCCAAGAAACCGTCGCTGGGTTACTTAACTTCTTCTTCTGTATAGAACCATCAAATTGGAACTTGTATGCATATTCCTTAAGATGAAATTATAAACACTAAAGATCAATGAAAAAAAAACGAATATTTAGCTAATTTTATCAGGTTTTGAGATTTTAGGCATTTAACATTTTATTTCATTATATTTCTAGACTATACTATTCCCCTTACATTTTATTATTAATTATTGATATGACAAATTATATACGTAGATGACTTGGTTGATAAAACAGTAAGAATTTGTCGTGACTTAAAGATGCTAAATCAGTGACAAAAATTTTAGCCATCAACTAAAATCAACAAGTGGATTCTGTTGTCTTGTTGATTAAGTCACGTGACATAATTTGGTATATCTAAAACTAATGGTAGATAATAATGGCAACAAAGAATAATCTAAAATCGAAATCAAGCCCTAAACAGTAAGTTGGATGTCTTGTTGAACAATTGAAAGTTGGAGTTTAACATTAAACGATAATGGGAATTCTGCTTCGAAATCATGCAGGTTGCTGAAACAAGACTTCACTACTACAGCACTAACGAATGTGGAAGCTCATTAATTGTTATACCAAACCAAAAATGTTCTTACTGGCGGTGGATCAGATGTCGCAAGAAGGAGGGAGTGGAGGGAAGAGAACAAACTGTTAACCCTCTTGCGACGATCCCGTTCATTGGCATTGTTGTTCAGTTTCTTAGCCGCCGGATCGCCGGCAGCTTCAACATCAGACCGCTTGAGCTCGCCAAGCTCAGCCGTGGCCGGACATGGAGGAAGATAAGGAGGAGAATGATGAAGAAAGCATTGGTACTGGTCTGAGTAATTAGTTTCTGCAAATTCCCAGTAAATACTATTGCTGCTGCTGTGTTCATGGCTCGTGGGATCCTCCAATTGCCACTCAAAGGTTAGGAGAAAAAGCTTGCATGCCGATAATGGGAAAATTTAGTTTGGAGAAATGGAATGTGATATGGATCTCTATGTATATGTATATATATACATATATATATATACACTACTTTCAGCAGATAATCAGCTGCAGCTAGCCATTTTATATAGTTTGTTTTAACTTAGTTTCTTGTACTGGTTGCAGGTTGAGTTTTGAGAAGATTATGATAAGACAATGATGGATTAGTTTATAGGGTCTTTGATATGTACGAATAATCGTACTACTTAACAAGTGACACTTTGCATTCAAACTTTTCCATTCCACACATATTAACTCTCTTGACATTATCATTCTTATGGAGTTCTCTATTGTTCGTGCCTTCAATTTTGACAGAAAAAGTAAATCACAAATGAAGACTTTTGTCTCACTGTATAGAGTAAGAAATCGAGCTCACGGCATATTGATACGAATTTCAGTTTATCTTACTCAACCACTTAACTTGTGTCCTACCAGTACATAACGCCTCCTTTATTACTTATAATTCGGATCATTACAGTCAGTTTTTTTTTTTAATTCTATATTATGTAATAATTAAATTAGATATTTATATTTTAATTTAAGTTATTCTAGTGGTCATTTCAAAATTTAGTCTATATCTATATCTAAATTCTTTTACGCCAGTACCCTTCTCTCTCATCTCCCCTCTCCTTTCCTCTCCTCTCCTCTCCTCATCTCTTTCTCTATCTCCTTCCTAATAACTGTGAAACCGCTCTAATGCACTATCAATCTTCCTTCACTGTCAACTGCCACCATTTCTCACTTCATTGTCACCTCCGATCCCTTCATCGCCAGTCGCCACCATATCGCCGCCATATCCCCCTTCTTTAACATCAACTAGGTTTTTTAATCAGTAAATTTCTTCCCCCCCCCCCCCCCTCTTTATCTTCCTGGCAATTTTGTGACTGACAGGGCTTCACTAGAAATCCCGTCAGTCGCAAAGACTCTTTCTTTATGTTTTTTTATTTTTTTTTTATAGTAACAAAATGGTATTTTAGAAATTTAGAAAAATTTAATAAAAGTTTGTTAACGGTAGGGTTGCAAGCGATCTACGTTATAAAATTAAAAAGATAATTGGCGCAATCAAAGTAAACTTTAGATATGTGAAATTGTAGATTTATCATTGATAATTCCGTACGTGGGATGATAAGAGCACATTTTCACAAATTATAATCATGTAAAATCCATATATATATATATATAATTGAATCCTTGTTCCATGCACAATAAATATAACTTATAATAAGGATGGTGACACAAAATTAAATCATGGAAGGAAAGCGGCTGAAATGATAGCTGAATGAGTAAAATATATATATATATATATATTTTTGTATTAGTTAATGCATGGATATATATATTTTAGTCTTTTTAATTAATTAGTCACTCTTTAACTAATTAATTAGCTCCCCTTACGTGATTAGTATCATTGTTCCAACAACAAAGTCTTTCTTCATTTCGTATTTTAATTAAATACGACCAAAAAATAAAAACAAGGAGGAAAGAATGTGGTGCCATTATTCGCTATACACCATTATATGACACATTATCCTTCAATCTGGATGAGGAAAGATCACGCCACCACAGGATGCCACCCCAAACAACTCCTATATGAAGGTACAATAATCTCCTAAAGATAATATGCCAAGAGATGGGAAAGGCCAAGCTTTAACCCTACTCACCTGCCAGAGGACAAAATCTCATGAGATCAAGATTTTCTTGAGCAATTAAGATATGGAACCTCACACGATGAAAGGAGGATTAGCAACCTTGCAAAGTAGACTATTTGAGCATAAAGGAGGACGAAAGAAAACGGCAAAAACGTGACAAATGCAGCCCAAAGGGTGAAACCTGATGATAACATGAGGCGGTTTAACATGTTTCTGCCTCAAATGTATATTTGAGGCTCAACCATTTACTGCCATCCATGAATTCTGAGCATTCCGCAACTATAAAGTCGTGCCAATCAACTAATTAGTGATCGTGTAAGTTAAATCCACACTACATATAATTGATTTATATTCTGGGTCAGTGTAATCAAATCTCACAAAAATTTAGTCCACTATTGGACTTGTTTCTCAAGAATCTCAAAAGGGCGGCCTATATGCTAAGATCTCACTAAAACAAAAATTGCCTTCGCGGCATATTACTGAGAAGGGGAAGAGTTGAAGCAGCCTCCAATACCTCTTGTACTCTTGGACTGAAGGCCGTAAAACTCCTGATTTAAAGTTAAATATTGCACATACCATACCAGGCAATATCCCCACCATGCTCTCTTATGAATGGGAAGAGGCGTTCCTTGTCTTCAAAAGAAAGGTCATATCTCGTGTAGATATTAACATAGATTTCAGTTCCTTCATTACTTCATCGTCTGCCTCTTCCTCTTCCTCTGCCCCTGCTCCTGCCCCTGCCCCTGCCCCTTCCCCTTCCATGACTTCGTCCTCTTCCCCGACCTCCAAGTCTTGATCCGTCTTGGTTCATCCCTAATGATTGCACTCCCCTCCTTTCGAGTCGTTCCTCCTTGTCCTCTTTGTCTTCTTGGTACTTCGCTGAGCTTCTAGAGATGAAGGTAATCTCTCGTGATCCTCCTGCTCCCATTTTGACGTCATTCAGAGAACGTGAAGCCCGTTGCTTGTCAGCCAGAGCTGCCACCCTCTCACCCAATGGGAGGGAATCCTCCTTTGCAAGTGAGAGACGGTTAAAAAATGCTTCTGCATGTCGCTCATCCTTAACTTCATACAATCTGCAGAATTTGTCGAAGAATTATGTTTGATGAGAACATATTTGCCTTACAGTTAAACAAATGTAACTTGCATGATACTTGTCTTTCAAGGAAACAAGGGAAATAAAACGAAAAAGTAAAAGACAATGTGAGCCTTATAAGCGTCATAATTGCATTTATGGTTTCAAATTGACCACCCTAATTAGACCCGTTTGTACCACATAAACTCTGCATAAAATAGGCAATTAGTTTGGCCTCATCAGCAGTATATCTGCAGTGTCTCAATGTTTTCCACCATTAACAAGGCTTGATATATTGGATCCTGATGGCAAAGTTTAAATTGCTCGAGTCATTTAACATGTGCATGCATGTTCAAACATAACTCCCTGACAGGCCCACTCATACCATTTTACTCCATATAAAACGGGCTAGAAAATTCACCTTGGAAATTGCGATTTCTTTCTAGATGTACTTTTGTCAGGGGGATTGTCTTCTGATGACTGGGAAACTTCTGATGCATCAGCATCGCTAGAAGTCTGGTCCTGATCTCCCAAGACAGGCTCAAAATGCTCCTCAACCAAGGAAGTCTGCTTATTGGCAGCCATTGGGTGCAGCGCCAGATACTCTCGAGAGAATTCATCAACTTCGAAATCCTGAACCAGAAAGAATAGGCACGATAAAAAATAGACAATCAGGAAGGTCATAATTTTTAACTTGGCGAAGCAGAAGAAAAAGGTCAGACACCAATACAAGATTGCACTTTCTGTAATTATCATTACAATGACAGACTAATTTATGATTGCCTACATAACATACTAAAACCAACCATGTTCACAAGGCTTTGGATTTTAGTTCACACACTTGCATCCCTCGGCTGGAAGAGGTTAAAAAGCATAAATTTAAAAAATAGAAAAATATTTCCACTGTAGATACAATGTAATTAAATGTGGTATAACACCGGTGTCTCCAACAATTCTTCTACACACCCCCATAGACATTAGAAAGATCACCCTTTTCAGGTCTTTAGCATCTACAGTTTCATTTTTCAAGTTATGCGAGCATATCATTTTCTAATGGCTTCAAGAAACTAGTGGAAAGAAAAATAAAAGTGTTAAATAAATATACACCATCTGGTTGAAACAATTAATAGCATATAAAAATAATCTAACCAACCAAGTTGCAGTACCTTATTTTCAAACATAGCAGCAAAACGTTCATCTTTCATAACCTCACTGCTGAGTCCTTTCTTCTTCTTCAATGCTTTCTTAGCATCAGCATTATCATCATCCATCTTTTCATTCTCAGCTTCTTCATTTTCAAGAAGACGAGCTGCAAGAACACGGTTAACCTTTGGTAGTTTTCTCTTAACCTGCAAGAGAACAAGTGAATAGAAGTATTAATGATCGAAAATAGCAATATAGAGATATTTGTATCACATAAGCCATGTAACAAGAAAAGGAAGGAGTAAATGGATGGTCTTCCAACATATCTCACCGTTTTACTGACCAGCGCTGCAGATTAGACACACACACAAAAAAAAACTACAACTTCCCTGTGAAGGCAAACAGAGGCTATTGCAAACAAACAAGGAAAAATTCATTCTCATTATTCTGTCCACAAATTTAGAAAGAAAAAGAAATGAAAGAAAGAATTGTAACTTCCGATCATTGCTCATTTGATGACAAAATCACAGGGATAGAGGATGAAATATGGAAATTTCATCTTTTATCAATATTATTATCATTTGCTTTCCATGTTATGCAAAAAGGAAAATTGCACCGTTCAAATAGTTAATTTTCCCCCCAAGACAAGATCCTTCAAACGGTTATATTCCAAATCCAATAAGAAAATGGGCTCATCATAACTAATACTAGGTTCAAAAAACGGGATGAACATTTAATCACATATAAAAATGTCACATCAAGCACCCAAATAGATTACTTCCTCATGAGACAAGAGAATCGGGTATGTTATAGGGATTGTAAGGTGATACCGGGAGAGTGTTTGACTACTTAACGTAGACTTCTAGTACTTGACGTCCAAGTAAGAAATTGGAAGAGAAAAAATCACATAAAACAAAATTCAAGAATCAGGTGGTGGGATCTAAAAGGGGAGAAACAACTAATCTTCAAAGAAAAATTAAGGAGTAGAAAAGAATGGAATGGAGAAGGACAGACAAACCAAATGTGGAGAAAAATGGCTAATGCCCTGAGAAGCACAGCAAAGATAGTGCTTGGAGAGATAAATGGTAGAGCCCCTAACCTTAAAGAGTCTTGGTAGTGGAATGAAGAGGTACAATTGAAAATTAAAAATAAGAAAAATTGTTATAAGGCTGTATATCAGTGCAACAATGAAGAAAATCAAAAAAACTAAAAAAATCAAAAAAGGTAGCAAAAAGAGTTGTTAGTGAAGCAAGGTCAAAAGCATGAGAATCTATATAAATGACTTGATACAAAAGATGGAGAAAAGAATATATCTAAATTAGCTAAAGAAAGAGAAAGAAAAACAAGGGATTTAAATCAAGTGAAATGCATAAAAGATGAAAATCAAAATGTATTAGTGAATGAGGGAGCGATTAAGGAGAGATGAAATGAGTATTTCACAAAATTATTCAATGAAGATGGTAACAAAAGAGTTAGGTTGGGACATCTTAGTAACTCCGAATGGAACGTGAGCTATACATTTTATTGACGCATAAGCTCAAATGAAATAAGGCAAGCATTAAAAAAGATGAAAAATCATAAGGCAGTGGAATCGGATAATATACCAATAAAAGCATGGCAATGCATGGGAGAAGAGGACATCTCCTAGCTAACGAAATTATTTAACGCGATCCTTAAATAAAAAAAAATGCCAGATGAGTAGAGAAAAAGTACTTTGGTCCCTATATATAAGAATAAAGGAAATGTTCAAAATTGTGAAAATTACAGAGAAATTAAGTTAATGAGCCATACCATGAAACTCTGGAAGAGAGTAATAGAGTAGAGGCTCAAAAAAAAAACAAAAGTCTCAGAAAATCAGTTTGGTTTTATGCCTGGTAGGTCAACAATGAAAGCTATATACCTATTGAGGCGCCTAATGGAAAGGTATCGAGATCATCAAAAGAACCTACATATGGTGTTTATAGATCTAGAAAAGGCCTATGATAGGGTCTCTAGAGAAGTATTATAGAGGGTTTTAGAGAAGAAAGGAGTTCGAATAGAAACCCTTAAGGACATGTATCATGGTGCAGAGACAAGGGTCAGAACATGCAGAAGGGATACTAGACCGTTTAAAACTACAATAGGATTGTATCAAGATTCTGCACTAAGTCCATACTTATTTGCTTTAGTAATAGATGAACTCACTAAAGATATTCAGACAGAGGTGCCATGGTGTATGCTATTTGCAGACGACATAGTGTTGGTGGATGAAACAAAAAGAGTGAACACTAAGCTTGAGTTATGGAGAAATAATTTAGAATCTAAGGGATTTAAATTAAGCAGAAAGAAAACAGAATATATGGAATGTAAATTTAGTAAGAATGCAAGAGTGGAGGATGTTATAATAAAATTAGAAGACCAAATCTTACAAAGAAAATACCATTTTCAATATTTGGGATCAATGATTCAAAAAGATGGAGAAATTCAAGAGGATGTCACACATAGAATTAAGGCAAGTTAGCTAAAATGGAGAAATGCATCAGGGGTGTTATGTGATAGTAAAATCCCATTAAAACTGAAAGAAAAATTCTATAGGACAGCCATAAGACTAGTCTTGTTGTATGGCTCAAAATGTTAGGCAGTCAAATACCAACATGAGCAAAAGACGAGCATAGCGGAGATGAGGATGTTAAGATGGATGTGCGGCCATACAAGAAAAGATAAAATTAGAAATAAAGTTATTCGTAATAAGGTAAGAATAGTGCCAATAGAGGAGAAGATGAGAGAGACTAGACTAAGATGGTTTGGTCATGTGAGAAAGAGACCAAGAGACGCTCTTGTGAGGAAAGTTGATGAAATGGAACAATTAGTTAAAAAAAGAGGTAGAGGTAGAGGCAGACCCAAGAAAACTTTGGGAGAGACATTAAAGTTTGATATGAAGTGTATGGACCTCAATGAAGATATGACAAAAAACAGAAATACATGGAAGTCTAGAATTCATGTAGCCAACCCCACATAGTGTGATAAAGGCTAGATATGTTATTGTTGTTGTTGTTGTTGTTGCAAAACAATAGGACCTCTGATATATTTTTTTTCTGTAAGTAGGACCTCCAATATTAGCACTTGAATTTACAACATCATTGTATGTAGAAAGGAACCATTTGTATAATCAGCTGGAGTTTCAAGAACTCCACTGCATAAAGTTGAGTTCAAAAGAAAACACTTTGATTTCCTAAGTCAATATTTTGGTGAAATTATCTTTACCGTAGCAGGTTTCAAAGGAATTGACCAGTATTGTGACCAGCTACTGCAGCACAGTTCTCCCATATACACAAAAGCCATTTCCTCTAGTCCATCCAGCACTTCAATGTTTTGCTTTAGAAACTTATATTTTGCCACAAAAAGTTAAACAACATATCATGCTTTAATCCCACTTGGTGGGGTTAGCTAGATGAATTCTAGCTCACCAATCATCTCTTGTCCATGGCCATATCTTTTATAAGGAGAAGTTAACGTGCTATCTATGTGGGAATACTAGGAAATGCACAGTTTTTTGCTAAACGGAGATGCACGATCCCTGATGCAGCAATTGAGTTTAGAACTTGACCAATTTTGATGCAGTCAATTGCTAAAAGAGTGATATTTTGGCATCCAACAATGCCAGGCAGAAACCCAATCTGTGAGCAGTAGGTTATACCATATCCACCCAGAACTCTAATGAATTGCCCCAAACACATTTTCCAACCAAAAAGGCCGGACATCAAAGTGAAAAACCATTTTGAAGCTATCAAATTTACAGTAAACTTAATTGACAGGTTTTATGTAATGGTGTGATAGAACAACTTCACTCCATATGCAACAGGAATTTGGAAGAACAGCAATGCATTACTTCAGAGGTCAGTATAAACATTCCATTATGGTTTATAAGTTGAAAGACTCTTTTTCTTCTTTCTAGAAAACAGCTGCTGCATTACCAATACTATCATCAACAGTAGGTTATTTCTTTTTGGTTCTTTAATACCAATCTTAAACACCAGCAGTGGGGACTATATAGAAAAATATTAATAAAAAATTCAGTGAAAAAGAACCTCATAAAAGAGCTTCAGAATATAAAATAACAGTAGAGTTTCTTGGTATCTAGGATAAGGAAGTAAAATGGCTGCAGCTTTAGCAATCTCTTTTGGAGGACTCTCTTGACTTTTGGGGTTTCTGCCTCTCTGCCACTAGGTCACCCCAACCAAACAAGAGAACTTATCTTTTGCTAATGCATTTGACAATGGAAGCTAGGTCTAATTGCAAAAAACAGCACAAGATGGATTACAAAGTTTCTTGCTTCACTTACCCAACCCCATCCCTTCTGGTGAGGGAAATGATAACCAGAATAGGAAAATGGTTTGCCACATTGTGTAAAGGGAACATTTGATGAAATAAATAAAGAAGAATAATGGTATAATTTTGCAATGCTAATTTTACCTTTCCACAACAAAAGTGTATGACAAAAGTGAATAACGTGGACAAAGTGTTTTATAACACTAGCTTAACCAAAACATGCACACAGCACAAACAAGACAGCCAAGAACAAAACACAGAGGGAGAGGAGGGCAGGGGAAAGAGCTGAAACAAAAACTACTAATGATGCAAGAACTAACCGTAATTCGAGAAGCACGTTCAGCCTCCATTTTCTCCTGTTTCCGGCTTTCTATATATGCATCATAGGCAAATGGATCTGCCAATGCTTGTGCCTGGAGAAGTAGACAAAGAAACAAATACACTTCAAAAGGAAAATTCACCCTAGACTACTACAGCATACAGCAAAGATGCATGTAGTATGATGCCTTCTTACCCCACAAAAATTCCCAGAATACATTACATGATCATTTGTTCCATCTATCTAAAAGTAATCTATTATACAAACTATCAAGAAAAATATTATGCATCAGGATACAAAATTTTAATAGAACTATAAGTAGGAAATTAGCTATGTCAAAGTCATCAAAACATATGAGGAAATATTTCTCATTGGTGCATATACCTACATTATGGCTTTATCAAGTAATAGCAATATGATGCTATGAGATAGTTCATTCTTTTATTTTAGCTCTAAGCTTAATTAGATTATTCCACATTCTTTAATGAATAGTGTTGAGAGAGAGAATAATATAAAAGATCAACTTTACTCTTTATGTAATAGTTTAAACTTTTAGATCATTAGATGAGATAGTGATTAACACAACATGATATCAAAACAAGCAAAGATTCTGAATTCAAACCTCACCACTAACCCAATATTTAAATAGTTACACATGTTTAGACCTATCATGCAATAAAGTCTAACCACAAGAGAGGTTGTGTTGAGAGTAAAATAATAATATAAAAGATAAAATTAACCCTCCGTTTAACAACTCAAGCTTTTAGATAAAGATGGTGGTTAACAATTCAACAAATAGTATCTTTGTGATGCTCTATATAAGCCAACAAACATTATTAAACTGGTAAGCATTTCTGATTAACATGAGAATATATGAAAATAAGAGGGGGAAAAAAAAAAGCAAACTTCCATTAAAGGGCCAAGAATACAAATTTAATTTCTATTTCCCTAAAATGCAAAATTAGATCACTACTATGTTAACTCAACTAGAATGAGGGCCATTACCTTTTTATACAATTTGTAATCAACAAAGAAGCCATGCATGTAGGCCCTTAGAAGATTGGTACCAATAAAATTAGTCAAGCCCAGCCTCTCAAGATCTTCTTTCGTTAAAAATTTGAAATCATCATATATAGTTGTTTGTACATCCTCCTCCATCTCTTCCTACAGAGAAACAGAAAAGTTAAAATACCACTAGAAATTAAGGTTCAGTAGAAATGATCCTAAGACAAGATAAAAACAAATCATAATATCCACACCGTCAAATTTTCCAGGTAAGAGCACCACTTTGGAGCAGGTCCAAGGGCAGGTATGAAGTAAGAAGGTATCTGGCTGCAGTCCAGTGCCAATAATGCCAAGCCGGTTCCATCAAAGACACAAATATCATTTATCGTTCCAGCTGTTGGCTCGATGCTGGTCATGCCTTCTCCCTGGGAATGTTAAGATAATCAAAACCTCTGGAAATTATAATTTTCTTTGAATATGCAAAAACTAGGATCAACAATGGCCAACAGAAACAGCTATGAAACAGTGTGGAGATTACATTAATTGGGAAACAGTTGAAGACAGTAGCAATATCACTTTCAGTTAACAAAACTAAAATGCCATTTGAATAACCAAGACACCCATCAACTTTAAGATCCACAAAAATTAGCTGGCATTCATACCAGTCATCTATTTGTTGCTTTCCTGTTCTAGAGGGTTATAAAACCTGCATTGCCCCCTCCCCCCTTCTATTTTGCAGGAAAATATATATAAAAAAAAAAAAGGAGGGTGGGTTTTTTGTTTTTTTTTTTTTTTTGGGGGGGGGGGGGGGGGACAATCATGAGTGAATGAAATGGAACTAGCAAAAGAGGTAGAGAAAGGGGAAACCACCATACAAAAGAGGTAGCAAAAGAGGTTCTATTATATAAACAAATCAAGTCCATTATCTTCGATAACTACCAATTTTAAGGCATTATGTAGAAAATGCACCTGTGATGAGGAATATACCAATATTGCCTTCTGTTTCAGTCTTGGGGAAACTCAAAGGTCACATAGAGCTTTGCATAAAATTTCTCACCCCCCCCCCCAAAAAAAAAAGGGTTTATTTGTCAACAACCATGTAATGCAAAAGGTAAACAGTTGGGAAGGGGTAACACATTATTTTCCTGATATCACATTAAGCCATTCTGTCTTTGGATGAACTTAAAACTAACAATTTAAGGTGAAAAAAACAAAGCTAACTTACAATATTTGAGTTTCTAGCAGACAATTCTTTTTGAACATTAAATTCTTCATTTACCAATAACATGAAAACATATCCAGAAATAAGAAAGTGAATTCATGGACAAACAAATTTATTTTAACTAACAAACAACATAAAGGATTTGTAGCATTAAGCACAGTATCAGTTATGAAGATTTGATAAAGCTGGGAAGCTTGTTTAACTACTTTATGTAGGAGTCTCATCAGGCAAACAACAGAATGCCAGATATAACATTTTTGAACCGAGGAAGGAAAATAAATTAGTTCCACTTAATTAGATAACCATAATTGCAATCCTCAAAAGCTTAAAACTTTAAATCATTTCTAGGGGTGTGCAAAAGTTCGGGTAACCCAAACTAACCGAACCGAACCGAACGGTTTGGTCGGTTCGGTTCGGTTATTCTTGATAAACGGTTCGGTTCGGTTACAAAATTTCTAAAAAATCGGGTAATTGATTCGGTTCGGTTATTGTGGTATAAATAACCACAAAAACCGAACCGAGCTGTTCGGTTCCCCCCACCCCCCCTCCCCCCCCCAAACAAAGACCGAGCTCGATGATTGACCCCCCAACCCAACTCCCAGCTCAGCCCCCCGACCCCCTACACCCGAATCCCCAATCCCACCCCGTGAGCAAATAACCCTAATCCTCGTCGTCGCCGTCGATCGAAGACTGAAACCAATGGTTGTCCTGTCGCCCACCACCACCCAGCCCAGCCCCCCTGCACCCAAATCGAAACCCTAAGTCCCTTACCCTCGAATCGAAACCTTAAGTCCCTTAGTTTCGAGGGCGAGGGCGAGCGAATCGAAACCCTAAGTCCCTTACCCTCGCCCTCGAAACTAATCGCTGTCGTCGTCGGCTTCTAAATAGTCACCCACCCCACCGACACCGGCAGCTGAGATCCATAGACCCGACGCCGTCGCCGTCGCCCCTTCATCCCTTTCTTTGGAGCAATCATATTCAGAGCACAGAGGGAAAGAAGAGAGACAGTATCCAAGCTTTCGTCCGCTTCAATTCCTTGATCGATTCAGAGTTGAAGGTTAACAGGTACATGTATGTGTGTATATATATAGTTGTACAGTGTATATACAGGTGAATGATATGTATTGCAAGGTAGGTTTTGTGTAACTTTTTGAGTGCATGATCGTAGAAATCAACTGATGCCATTTTATTAATCATGAATGAAATTTATCCAATTTTCCTTCAATTTTAGATTTGGATGCAATGGCGTTGATGTTTAGATTGATGTTGTGGATGAATGCCGTGTGTTTATATTCATATATGCGTGTTTAGATTGATTGATGCTGTGTGTTTGGATGTTGTGCGTTCAATTCATTGTATTTGAATTTGGATAGGTAGCTTATTTTCGGTTGGGTATATCGGTTATGGTCTGTTATTATGCTAATTGGTTCGGTTTTTTGAGCAATTATATCGGTTCGGTTTTCGGTTCGGTTATCAAAAATTTAAATACGGTTAGTTCGGTTTCGGTTATTTCGGTTAGTAAATAGGTTCGGTCGGTTCGGTTCGGTTTTATGTCTAAGTTCGGTTCGGTTCGGTTAGGTATTTTGGCTCGGTTCGGTTCGGTTATAACCGAATGCACACCCCTAATCATTTCACCAGCCCAATCATAACCAGAAATTTACAAATGTACCAAAGACAATTCTGCAAATATGACAGTATGACACATCATTGGCAGTGTATTCAGATACTTTTTGCACCTAGTCAAGATGCATTGGTTATCAAGTGTTAACATTCAATAGTATATATAGCAAATAAGTGAAGACAGCAGTCATAGTGGATCCAATTTTTTCTCCACTCTGCAATATTGCATACTATCAAAGTCCTTGACCTCGATAAAGATCACATTATATATATATATAAGTATATGTTAGTGTCCTTGACTCACCTCATAAAGGTCCCTGGAATGCAATAACATGTATCCTCAGTTCTAAGGGTGCACCTAGGTGCAGTCTACTATATTAGAATCATGACCAGAAGATGCAAGTTAGACAAGATCACTGTAAAAAATATGATATGTATACATATATTTTGTTTGGTGATTTCATACCCCGGAACAGTAGAAGGCAGATGGTGCTAGCTTGACATAATGTCAAGTACATATGGCATGTACAGCTAGATAGTTTGGTTAACACATCCTAAAATAGCATTCACAATCCATGGAGTTAATATGTGATAATAAGGCAGGTGTTCTGCTTTCATATTGCTTTCAACTCAGTATTTTATGAGACAACTAAACAAATACACTTTATTTGGGAAAATATTTTATCTAATGTAAAAAAGATGACTCGTGTAAAATCAAAATAGCAAACTGCAAATTAACTCAAGGCTTTGGGGGAAGCTCGAGTGAGATTAATTCATATAACAAAAATTCGATGCTCAAGTGTAAATACTAAATATTAATATAAATACAGAAAAGTGTCCAGTTTTGCCCACACTTTAAAATCTTATGCATGTGACTGAAACATAAATAATTAGGGGTTTTGAGGAGCACTTGAGGCAGGACAGATGCTTAACCTCAGAGGCCACTCAACCAGGGACAACCAAAGTCACTCAACTCACGGATATCACTCAACACTACCAACCCACAAGCTTGATAATTTAGGAGGAAACTCTCACTCCCAGCAAGAACACTTGCCAAGTATATTTTTTTAGCCACCAAAAACTGATCTGTCATTTTCCTCCACGATAGATAACCTTACAAACATGACTCCTGTACTTCCTTGCAATAAAAGAACTAGACAACTTCCAAAGATAACGACTACAAATCTCAAAATGGTCAAAGCAATTTCCAACACAAGGCCAGCTAGAAGACCCTATCAGTCTAGGACAAAGCAACCAATAGGACTTGACTACATTATAAACCATAAGTAATAAGATGCTAGGAAGATATTTATTGGCTGGTCTGTATGCTCCTGCATCAATAAAATTATCTCACATTTGAAAGTTGATAGTACTTACCGTCTCAGGGTCCCAAATCCTGACAATATGATTATCAGTAGTGATTAGCTTTGGTTGGTTGGAGTTAAGAGTTCGATGCCATTTGATGTTTAAAATTGGGCTGCCATACCTGTAAACAAAATTACAAAGAGCAAGAACCAGCACATTAACATTAGACATTAAGATAAATGTTAACCATCATTGCATTATAAATGTCAGCCACCTACTATAGAACTTACATATGATCCTTCACACGCATTGGATATGAAGACCGCAAGTCATAAATCAATACCTATATATAGAAAATTACATATTAGTGATTAGTGAAGTCGAAACACAAAACAAAAACATTAAATTTGTTTCAAAGAAAGGAAAGCCACGATATGAATGAGTTCCAGAGAACAAAGTATTGTTCTATGCAAGGACGATAATGCAAATTTAAATATTTTTCTTGACAAATCCAAATTATGAGATATTTTACTCTACCTTTCTAACTAGTCAATTAAAAGATCAGGATCCTGGTCTCTTGAATCATCTTTAGTGTTGGCAGTTAAATGAATTTCGGAGGGCATAATTTTGTGATTAATTGTACATCAAATACAAGTGGAGAGAAACCATAGGGTGATGGTTCTTCAGGGAGTGCTCCTAGAACATGCTGAGGCTTTGATTTTCTAGTGCAGACATATAGCAACATTCTATTCTCTCACTTTTATAACGGGAATATAGATATCTAGCAATCTTCATGGAATAACACAGAATTTGATACATGTATATATATAGCCAGTTACAATCCATTGCAAATTGATATTTTAATCATACCTTTCCAGCACTACTTCCAACAGCCATAAGGTAACCTTCATCTCCATCAAACTCGATAGCTGTAACTTCCTAGAAACAAATGAATATTGTTAGAGAGCTTAAGGATATTCCCTTTGGGGGGGGGGGGGGGGGGGGGTGAACTCACCTAGATAACATCATAAATTGAAAACTACGAATCACCCTGCTCAAGAATAACATGGGATATCTAAAATGTGGCGGTCAATAGATGTTGATTTAATCCCTTTATTTCATGTCTATGAGAACTATTTTGGCATTTGGTCCCATGTTCAATAGTTGTATACTTGATATTGTACACTTATACAATATCATCAGTAATGTGTTCAATCTTCAGAAAGGACAAGGAGATTCAAATGTGGCTACCTATTCGGGTCATATTTAGTCTGATGTGGCAAATTAATGCAATGCTCCCTATTACAACTAATCTTACGGAGCACAAGAAACAAAATGACATTATTTATGGTGCTTACCCTAGAAAGTCTTGGGGCTGATATAGAGGGTGTTTGTACCCAAATTTTGAGTAGTCCAGCTACACCTACTATGGAAGAGGTGTTTGTTTCAGTTGGAGAACAATCCATACTTGCCTCTCAAACTCATGGATCTTCTTCCGAGATTAGATCTAGAGGTGGTCGTGGTAGGGGTGTTGGGCATGGCTAAGGTGGTAAGCAACCCTATTATAACTACTATCGTTGCCTTGGCCATTATAAGGATACGTGTTATGCACTCCACAATCAGCCTCCTAAGGCAAATGATATAGTTCTTGAGGGTGCAAAAGTGTAATTAGTGGTACCTCATACTTCTTCTCATATTGAGAGACCGACTCTTACAAAAGCAATCTCTGTTGGGGAGTCATTAGTTACAAGCGATTCAGCAAGCATCTTCTCCTATAGCTTCTAGAATGTAAGTCTGTCAATTAGGCAAACATGTTCATACTTCTTACTAGAGTCGTCTTAATAAACAAGTTGATGCTCCTTTTGATCTTTACAACCTAAACAAGGTTTGTCCTATTTTATTACATTCATTGATGATCATTCTCATTGTACTTGGCTTTACTTAATAAAAGATAGTATTGAATTGCAATTTTTTCACTTCTTTCTGTAATGAAAATTCTACTCAATTTGGTTGTCCAATTTGAATTCTTTGAAGTGATAATGCTAAGAAATATTGTTTTACTACATTTTAGGCTTTTCTCTCATCTCGGGTATTGTTCATCAGTTTCTTTTGCCCTTATACCTCGCAGCAAAACGGCATGGTAGAACCTAAAAACCGTCATCTCATTAAGACTACTTGGGTGCTTCTTCTTCACATGCATGTTCATGTTTCCTTTTTAGGATGCTATTATTCTCACCTCTAGTTATTTGATTAACCATGTCATTCTCCATGTTAAAGGGGGTCATTCCCATTCTCTACTTTTTCCTTGTGATCCCATCTATCCTATCACCACTCGTGTCTTTGGATCAACTTGTTCTCTTCTGATGTCACCTTTTTTGAGTCTACCCCTTTTTTCTCTTCTTCATTTGATGTCTCTTACTCCTCTCTTCATGAGGTTCTTCCTATCCCATCTTTTCCTTCTCTAGTCCCAATCCTAGTTCCTGCTCCTCTTCAAACTTATAAACATCATTCTAAGCCACTATCTGAGCCTCCTATAGTACCTCTACCACCACGTCTTGCAAATTATGATCTTTCTCCAAATGGTGTCATTCTTCAATCACCCTTTAGTTTTGTCCATTCTCTTGTTCCCCGTGATACGCGTTCCACTCAAAATCCTCATCCCATTTATACTTTTGAGAGTTTTCATCGTTTGTCACCTATTTATTATGCTTTTTGTCTTTTCTCTTTCTTCTATTTCAATGCCAAAGACCGACACACAAGATCTCTCTCACCCTAGGTGGTGCAATGCTATGGGGGAGGAGATGTCTAGCTTGCTACCTAACGCAACATGGGATTTGGTGCCTTAACCTCTGAGAAAGTCTACTATTGGTTGCCAATAGGTGTTTACTGTTAAGTTTAATCCATATGGCACTATTGACTGTCTAAAAGTTTGATTTGTTGCAAAAGGCTATACTCAAGTTTTTAGCGTCAATTATGGTGATACATTCTCTCCAATGGCTAAGATTGCTTCTACTCATGTCTTTCTTACTATAGCAGTTATTTAGCAATGGCCTCTTTATCAATTGGATATCAAGAATGTTTTTCTTCATGGAGACCTTCGGGAGGAGATCTATATGGAGCAACCACCCAGGTTCATTGCTTAAGGGGAGTCTAGATTGGTATGTTACCCAAGAAAATCCTTATATGGTCTAAAACTGTCTCCCCAATGCTGGTTTAGTTGCTTCAATTATGTCATCCAGTCCTTTGGTTTGACTAGAAGTGAAGCTGATCATTTTGTGTTTTATCATCATTCTACTAGTGGAGTAATATTCTTGGTAATGTATGCAGATGATATTGTTATTACAAGTGATGAAGAGGTTGGTATTTGGGCTATTGAAGACTCATTTGCACTCTCATTATTAGACCAAAGATTTGGGAAAGTTACAATATTTCATTGGCATTAAGGTATAGCTCAATCTGTACATAGTGTGTACATTTCTCAGTGGAACTATGCCTTGGATATTTTAAAGGAGACTGGTATGCTTCATTCCCGACCTATAGATACTATTATACCGAGACAAGAGGAGCCATTAGAGGATCCTTAGCGATATAGGAGATTGGTTGGGAAGTTTAATTACCTCACCATTACATGACCCGACATCTCCTTTGTTGTTAGTGTGATGAGTCAGTTCTTAGACACCTCTTGTGATGGCCATTGGCATGCTTCAAGTTAGTTGTCCTCCAAATAAACGCTCTACCTCAAGCTATTGTGTCTTAATTGGAGGTAATTTAGTGTCTTGGAAGAGTAAGAAGCAAAATGTTATGGCTAGTTCTAACAAAAAAGCAAACTATCAGGCCATGGCTTTAGCCACATGCGAGTTGGTTTCGCTCAAGCAACTGATTAAGGAGTTGAGATTTGGAGATTCAAGGCATGTGCAACTTATTTGTGATAATCAAGTAGCCCTTCCTATTGCTTTTAATCTAGTTTTTTCATGAGCGAACTAAACACATAGTGATAAATTGTCACTTTGTGAGATAGAAGTTGTCACTTTGTGAGACAGAAGTTGATTTCTAGATAAATTAGTACCTCAATTGTTAGCTCGAATGATCAGCTAGTTGATCTTCTAACAAAGGCATCATTTCCACAACTTGACTACATCTGTACCAAGCTAGGCACAAATGATGTATACGTGCCTACTTGAAAGGGAGTGTTAGCTTTATAGAGTTTTACGTACTTAGACTTCTATGTAGTTATTTGCTTTGTCGTCCTAAGTCGTACCTTGTAGAGTTCTATATATTTAATTTTTGTCTCTTACTCAAAAGAAATTCCATTGAGTTTGTTATCAAACTCTACTTTGAGAAAACACCTTCTCAAGTGAAATCTTTTGCCCATTTCAATAAGCATCAGTAAGATTTACTCAAAATCAGCATACACAAAACAGAGAAGCTACCTGGTCAATATCACCAGCAGGTGCAACAGCATTCATCCGACCAACTGAAGATCTCACTCTCATGTCAAAGCATTCCACAGCACCATCATCACCGCCACAAGCAACTAAGCCATGCAGTTTGCTGAATTTGAGGGGGGGGGAAATTATCTTCTCTTAAACTGGGAAGCAATTGCCAAACTCAAAGCAAACAAACTGCTGACTTATAGGCCAATACAACATGATGTACAAGTTTCAACAAACCTTCGAGTCACTACATTCAGTGCAGAGGACTGCGTGTTCAGTGAGGAGAGAAAACGTCCCTGGCAAGAAAATATTCTTGAAATGTGATTGTACATAAGCAAAACGAATCTAATACATAGACGAATTTTGAATGTTCCCACACAAATAATGGAGGAATGAAGATTAACATGCCCAGAAATGATTCAGATTAGAATCTGAATAAACAATAGAAGAAAATTCTAATAAATCTGTAGCACATACATACAACCAAAGATAAAAGAATTCTCACTTTCCTCCTGGTTAAGAGCGAGAGATTGCTCACGGAATATGTTTTGCCAAAGCATTAACACAGAAATTATGCCAAATTACCTCAAAGTATGAAGAAGTCCCTGAACTTTTCCAAGTTGATAGAAAATATAAGATGGAAAAGAACCTTGGCTCGTAAATTCTTGTGTTGTAGTGTTTGTGAGGCGAGAGAAATGGGAGAAGTTTGAAAGTGCCAAGCTTTCAATATTTTTGCTTGACAATAACGATTCCAATATCTTTATTTACTCCATTTAATTTCTATTCTTTTGCTATCTCCCCCTCCTCCTTGTGCAAGGTTGTAGCACATCCACATAAAAACCAAGTTTTTCTGAAGGGCCAAGACTACATTGTTAAATTGCTAGTGATTAACAATTAAAATTATATCCACCAAACATTATGGCAATGATTGAAACAACAATAATTTAGCTCTTCCTCTACTTGTTCAAAGATTACTGTTCAGAATGTTTAACCTGTTCCCCCTTAATCTTTTAAGAGCCAAAAAAATAAACAGCTAACTTGAGTAAGAGTTTTATCTATTATAGCTTCAGAAATACACATAATTCCGTTAGTTGGCAAATAAGAACAAAAAATGCCTAAATGCCCACAATTGGTAGTTGGAGAAGAGCAAACAATGATTGAAGTACAGAAGTTGACAGCCACTGCTAAGTCAATAGAAGGCAATTACCATCTAGGGAAATCAATAAATGATTTGCCTCCAAAACAGTGGTGACTATAGGTCCCTAAGCATGGATGTTTCTGCCAGTCCTCATTCCAAACACACAGAAAATTATCTTAAGAATCATGGAAAGCATGCTCATTCAAATTGTGATATATCCAGTTAGTTCTGGTATTCTAAATGCAATCACATTCTATGCAGTGAAAGAGATTTTCTTCTCAAAAGTGTTCTCCTATAAGATGCCAATACAGATGAGAATAATCATACTAACAGATTCTAGACCACTATAAGATGAATTAGTTAGGCTGAAAACCTGTTCTAAATTTATCCTGTACAAATCTGGAGAAGAGGCAGCACAAATCAAGTCACATGACCAGCAATCATATGCCATATCCCTTCCCATCCTGTTTAGAAGAAGAAGAAGAAGAAGAAGAAAGAATGGTAAGCATATTGTTAAAATGGATATATGGATACAATGGATAAAACACACCCTCAAGAGTTACCATCAACCACTCAACCAGTTCAAGTAAATGCCAAGTTGCTAACAATGCCAAACAGGTGATTCCTTTTCTCAAAAGCACTCAGTTCAAGAGTTTTGAAAAAAGAGGAATAAATACAAAAAAGTAGGGCAGAGAATTAGAGGGAGATCTTCTGAACAAGAAACCAGGGAAGGAGAGAGCAGAGGTAAGAAACCAAAAGGAGAGAATCCACACGGGGAAGAAATCAAAGGTCAGAATAATTCCACAAAACCAATTATGATACCACCTATATGACAAATTATATCCAATATCATTTTAATATAAAAAGAGGGAAAGTTACCTGTTTTTGGTTGCATCTGTTTTATTTAAATGAATTAATAATTTTGAGCCAGCAGTTATGCAGATCCACGTCCTTTTTCAATTATACTTTTTGTCTTCCTTTATATAGAAAAAGACTTCACAAACCAATCCCAGAATTTTTTATTTTAATTTGCATAGGAATTAAATAACAAAAGCAATAGATTATAATCTAGGGAGAGTGGAGTTGCCGCACCAGAAAATGTAAAATAATTGACGATCAACTATAAGAAACAAGCTTTTACATGGTCAAGCTTTTACATGGTCAAGTTAGGCCATACATAATTATTTTATTGGATGTCTAATTTCTAGAAAATTTTAATTCCAAAGCACTTTAACATAAGACGCTTGTCAACGCAACTCCAAAAATTCACTAATGTTTCAAACCAGATCCCGATTTCCACTTCAAATGACATACATTCTGCATCCCAAGGAACATAGATTTTGCCTGGTTGAGCACATTAAGCCATCTTCTAGACAAGGAAGGAAATAAAATACACTTTAATATTAGCATTGCATGGACTTTCAGTTCTAGGCCCACTGTATAAAGTTCAAAAATAATTGATAAAATTGCCCATATTAAATTAAATATAGTGTTTCCTCTTTTATCCTTGATTTATGAGTTCAAAGCAATTTTATTTGACAGTAAGAACATTGAAAAGGATAACAGTATACTTGACCAGTCAAAAAGATAAGCAGGAAAAAAATGAAATATATACATAGAAAAAGGAGAAAAAGAACAACCTTGGAATCCGCAAACTGTAGTGACTCCCATATTTTGCATGCAGACAAACAGAACGATCAGCACATAGAAATGCAATCTTTGAGTAATCATCTGCCAACACCTTTTTAAGGTAACAATTTGCTTAGTTAGCATTGTTGAAGCATGATAGGTATTGAAAAAAGATACACAAATAAAATAAACTAGAGCTTTTGGAGTTGCCATCAGCGAACACCTGTGAAAGTAATAATTCCTTAGTTTTTCTAAACATTATAGGCATTAAATAATATGCAAATAAACTATATCTTTTCTAGCAACCTGACTGGTTAAAGTTAAGTTTAAAATGTATTCTAGACACAAGTATAAACTGCAACAAATTCTACAACCAAAAAATCACATGGGGTCAAATTGCTACCAACTTTTAGTCAGGAGCCTACCCTTGCAACAGACAAAGAAGAGGCTGGTTTCTTGGCTACTAGAAGAATGTATTTTAATCTTCTACAAGTAGTATCTGTCTGCCTCCATGAGAGAATTACAAGGCAGGTCTTTGCTTTGATGTGTTTTATTTCACTGATGTGGAGGAGATACTGAGGCTTTCCCAATTATAATGATCTGTATTACACCCTCACCTATTTGCCCTAGTAATGGAAGAACCTATTTGCCATGTCCAAGCAAAGGTTCTGTCACGCACATAGGCCATGGCGCGACATCGGCTATTTTTTCTGTTTTAATGTTCTTTGCGTTTGTGGTTATGCTTTTATGTTTTCATTTACTTAAAGCTTTTGTAGTCGTTGGGTGAGGGCAGCTGTACGCTAAGGGGTGTCCTAAGGGAATATCCTACGTGTAAAGGGGTCCTAAGAAAAGACAAAATAGTTAGTTAGGAGGGGAGGAATCTGCTGAGGCAGCACCTAGACTAGAGGATGTATATATCCTCTAGTATCCGCCTGTAAGGGTTATGAAAAATCAGAAGAATATCATTCACCTTTCTGCTGTCTCTCTCTCTCTCCCTCTCTTGATTCTCTCTTTCTCGTTGCTAAGTTTCCCCCTAAGAATCCCTTCCAACCTTCTCATTCGTATCGAATTAGAAGGTTGCATACTTGTCACTGCCAAGCCGTGACAATCTGGTATCAGAGCACCGATTCTGGTCTTTACACTAGGAGAAAAGATGGCGGATAGAACCCGCATGAAGAATTTTGAAACGCAGCTGCAGCATGTCAACTCTAAAATGACCGAGCTCCAAAATAGGATGGGCTAGATAGAGGCCGAAGGAACCCAGAATCGAGAGGCGATCCAAGCTATGGATAGTAGGATAGAAGGAGCCCTAGAAGGAATGGGTCATAGATTGGAAGGTATGGAGCAGAGGCTAGATGGGTCCATGGCTAGGCTACAAGAAGACATGCAACAATTCATGTTAATGTTCACACGGCAAAACTAGGTAAGAATGGCTGAAAACTTTCCCCCTAGAGATAGAAATGAGCCTATATTGCATAGAGATGATGGGCAGGGGTTGTGCCAATGTGGGAGTAGAGGCTGACCCAGAAGAAATGTTGGAAGGAGTGTGGGTAATAGGAATGGTGTGCATAACGTGTGGCACCAGGGGTTCACTATGCCACGGATGGAGATTCCTACCTTCGAAGGGGTCAACCCTCGATGGTGGGTAAGGAAATGTAAGAGAGTGTTCGAATGGAATAACATCACAATGAGGCAGCGAGCAACAATCGATGCAGCCTATTTTAGTGAGGTTGTCAATGCCTAGTTCCAGGGATGAGTAAGTGTGCAGAATGAATTTACCTAGGAGGAATTTGTGACCAAATTGTGTGAAAGGTTTTGAAAAAGAAACAGGGTGGATACCATTGAAGAGTTTAACAAACTTAGGCAGACTGGGAGTGTAGAGGTATACCTAAGGAGGTTTGAGGATTTGCAGTCCTTTATGACTCAACAAAACCCGCACCTCACTGAAGCTTATTTCGTGTCAAGCTTCTTGAGTGGGCTGAGTGAGGACATAAGGCCAATGGTAAAGATGATTAGGCCCTAGTCAGTGGAGCAAGTAGCTAAGAGTGTAAGATTGCAAGAAATGACCGTAGAAGTGCTTATGAGAAAGCAGTGACAACAACACAAGGGGTTATCGACAGGGCCAATCCACGGGGGAGGCAAGTATGGGAGTAGGGAAATAAGCAAGAGTGGTGGCACGAAACAAGGGGCAGGGCCCAGTACAATGCCTTATGGGGAGCAATTGAGGGAACAAAGAAGGTTAGCTGGCATTTGTTTTAGATGTGGAGAAAAGTACCACTTTGGGCACCAATGTAAGAGACAAATTCTCTTGCTAGAAGGGGGAGAAGAGGAAGAGGCCAAAGGTTCCAAAGAGGAAGTAAGGGAGGAGGGTGAGTCAGAAAAGGAAAACAATGGAGAAATCTCACTGCATGCCCTCAAGGGGGTGACCAACAACAAGATCATTAAGGTAGTTGGAAGTAGGAAGAATCATGGCCTATTGATTTTAATCGACAGTGGAAGCACACATAGCTTCCTTGATGAAGGAACAGCTAAGAGGCTAAAATGTCCACTACAAGGGACCCAACCCCTAAGTGTGACAGTCGCAAATGGCAACAGGGTAATCAGCAAGTCAGCTTGCAATGGGTTCACATGGGAGACGCAGGGAGAGGAGTTTGAGGCAAACTTGAGGCTCCCATAGTTGGGCGGGTGTGATGTGGTATTGGGGGTAGACTGGATGAAGGAGGTAAGCCCCATCAGCTTCGACTTTAACAGGATGGAGGTATCTTTTGACAAAGAAGGGAGGAAAATGACGTTGTCAGGGGAGAGAGAATCCGGATCTTGCAAGATGATTTCAGGGAAGAAATTACACAAGATGCTAAAGAACAAATGGTGCAAACTGTCCCAACTGTTCTCTCTGATGGCTGTGGGGGAAGGATCACTTGTGGCAGTGGCAAGAGAGCCCGAAACAAAGATCATTGAGGGAGCACGTGTGACAGACATGACAGAAGATCAATCAGGTACACACTCAACACCTGATTAATGAGATATTGGATAGCTACAAGGACCTATTTGTTGAACCCACAACCTTACCTCCAACTCGAACCTTAGATCATTCAATAAACTTGAAACCTAATGCAGAACCCATCAATATCAGATCCTATAGGTACTCTCCTACCTAGAAAATCGAAATAGAGAAGATGGTGAAGGATATGTTAAACAAATCCTTCATAAGACATGGCCAAAGCCCATTTGCCTCGCCAGTCCTCCTAGTTTAAAAGAAGGATGGATTATGGCGTTTTTGTGTTGACTACCGCAAGTTAAACTCCTTAACCATCAAAGATAAATTCCCCATACCCCTCATGGAGGACCTGTTGCATGAACTGCATGATGCCCATTTCTTTTCAAAGCTAGACCTTAGGTCCGGTTACCATCAAATCAAAATGAAGCCTAAAGACGTCCCCAAAACCGCTTTTAGGACACACCACGGGCATTTTAAATTTTTGATGATGCCATTCGGGCTCACCAACGCCCCATCGATCTTTCAATCCTTAATGAACCAAATTTTTGAGCCATACCTAAGGAAATTTGTTCTAGTCTTCTTTGATGACATCTTGGTATATAGTCCCACCTTGGACCAACACATATCTCACCTCAAAACCACCCTAGAGGTTCTTCGAGCTAACCAACTTTTCATTAAAAGGTCAAAGTGTGCATTTGGGCAGAATCAAGTAGAGTATTTGGGGCATTTCATTTCGGGGGCAAGGGTGACCACTGATCCTAAAAAGGTCATGGCCAAAACCCACAACCGTGAAAGCCTTGAAGGGATTCCTTGGGCTAACCGGATACTTCCGGCGATTTGTCAAGGGATATGGGACTATAAGTAAACCTCTAACAGGACTATTGAAGAAGGGGGGATTCAATTGGGGTAGGAGGCCGACGTAGCGTTTGAAAGACTAAAGAAAGCAATGAGTGAAGTGTCAATTTTGGGACTACCCAATTTTAGCAAGCCCTTTGTAGTGGAGACAGATGCTTGTGAGAGTGGTATTGGGGCAATACTATCTCAAAAGGGAAGACCCCTAGCCTTCTTAAGTCGAGACCTAAGTGGTAGACATGAGGGCCTAAGCATACATGAGAAGGAATTCTTAGCAGTGCTAATGGCTGTGGAGAGATGGCACCATTACTTAGAAGGAGGTAAATTTATAATCCAAACCGATCATAAGAGCTTGAAGTTCTTGCTACAACAAAAGTTGCAAACTCAGCTACAAAAGAAGGGGACAGCTAAACTAATGGGGTTAGACTATTCCATACAATACCGCAAAGGTAGGGAGAACGTGGCAGTGGACGCCCTCTCATGATGTTATGAAGACGAAGAAATGATGGTTATTACTATGATAGTGCTAGACTGGTGCAAGGAGGTGGTGGACAGCTATGCAGGGGATGATCAAGTACAGGAACTCATGCAAGAAGTGGCGGTAAGGCCCCAAGGGACTGGAGGTTACACCCCTAAAGAGGGGCTGCTGCGACTACAAAACAGGGTGGTCATAGGCAAACAAGGGAACCTGAGAAAAAAAATACTACAATCGTTCCATGAGTCTACCCTAGGGGGACATTCAGGAGTCCAAAACACCTATCTGAGGATCAAACAGCTATTCCACTGGCCAAGGTTAAAGGCTGATGTGAAGGAGTTTGTATTAGCTTGTGATACTTGCAAGAGGTACAAATACGAAAATGTGGCTTACCACAGATCACTCCAACCCTTACCAGTACCAGAATAAGCTTGGACTAGTGTATCCATGGATTTCATAGAGGGATTGCCTAAGTCAGAGGGGAAGGACAGTGTGCTGGTGGTGGTTGATAGATTCACCAAATTTGCACATTTTATAGGGCTGTCTCACCCTCATACAACTCAGAAGGTGGGCAAAGCCTTTATGGATAGAGTGGTGGCCTTGCATGGAGTATCGAGTGTAATTATATCAGACAGGGACAGAATTTTCACCAGCAACATGTGGCAGGAACTGATGAGGGCGATTGGGATAAAACTCAATATGTCGACTGCCTATCACCCAAAAATGGAAGGGCAAACAGAGAGGGTAAACCAGCGTTTAGAAACCTATCTTAGGTGCATTTGTATCCTAAACCCTAACCATTGACACAGATGGCTTGCTTTGGCCCAGTGGTGGTACAACTCTACCCACCACAGCACCCTTAAAATGTCTCCCTTTGAAGTCAATTATGGATACAAACCCCCAATATTACCCGCCATAAGGGGGCAGACTTCGGTCGCTTCAGTGGAAGAGTATTTGCAGCAAAGGAGGACAGTACTGAGACAGCTCAAGCAAGAATTAGCCTCAGCCCAAAACAGAATGAAACAGAAGTCATATCGAAAAAGGAGTGACAAAGAATTGGAGGTCGGAGAGAAGGTTTATTTGAGATTGAATCAGCCCCATTTGAAGTCTCTTGTGCAAGGGTCAGTTACTAAGCTAACCCCCCAGTATTTTGGCCCATTCACTATCCTAGCCAAGGTGGGAAAGGTGGCCTACCATTTGCAACTCCCTAAAGGATCTCGAATGCACCCCATCTTCCACATGTCCCTCTTGAAAAGGTCATCAGGAAAGGAGCAGGTCAATCCCGAACGGCCACCTTGCCTAAAGAAAGGGAAAGGATGGAGGAACCCGAAGCAATATTGGATAGAAGGGTGATCCATAACCAAAAGGCCCCTCTCATTCAAGTGCTGGTGAAATGGCAAGGCAGAGACAAAGTAAGTAGCAACTGGGAATACTTGCCAAGCCTCCTTCAGCGATTCCCTAGAGCAACCAGCCTCCTTAGCATTTCTTGAGGACAAGAAACCTTTTGAAGGAGGGGCAATTGTCCCGCACATAGGCCATGGCGCAACATCGGCTATTTTTTCTGTTTTAATGTTCTTTGCTTTTGTGGTTATGCTTTTTATGTTTTCATTTACTTAAAGCTTTTGTACTTGTTCAGTGAGGGCAGCTGTACGCTGAGGGGTGTCCTAAGGGAATATCTTACGTGTAAAGGGGGCCTAGGAAAAGACAAAATAGTTAGTTAAGAGGGGAGGAATCTGCTGAGGTAGCACCTAGACTAGAGGATGTATATATCCTCTAGTACCCGCCTGTAAGGGTTATGAAAAATCAGAAGAATATCATTCTCCTTTTTGTTCTCTCTCTCTCTCTCTCTCTCTCTCTCTCTCTCTCTCTCTCTCTCTTGATCCTCTCCTTCTCGTTGCTAAGTTTCCTCCTGAGAATCCCTTCCGACCTTCTCATTCGTATCGAATTAGAAGGTTACATACTTGTCACTGCCAAGCCGTGACAGGTTCCATGATGAATGCTATCTGTACGATAGTGTGATGGTGGATGAGACAAAAGAGGACATGAATGCATGTCATAGTGCATGTTATTTCAATGACTATGTGTGATGGTGGACGAGACAAAAGAAGACATGAATACTAAGTCCAAGATATAGAGGGCACTTTAGAATCTAAAGGTTTTGAGTTGAGTGAAAATCAAATAGATGGAATGTAAATTAAAAAAAAAAAATAAGTGTTGATGATATAGGAACACTAAAAGATCAATTCATATGAAGAAAAGATCAATTCAAATATCTTAGATCAATCATTGAAAAAGATGAGATTGATGAGGATATTACCCATAAAATCAAGGCAAGTTAGTTAAATGAAAAAGGTGCATTCAATGTTTTATGGGATTTGTAAGATTTCATTAAATCTAAAAGGCAAATTTTATAAGAAAATTATAAGACCACATTTGTCATATGGCACAAAATGTTGGACAATAAAACACTAACATATGCAAAATATCATCATAACAAAGATGTGGACATTAAGATGGATCTGCGCAACCATACCAAAAAAGGCAAAAATAGAAATAAGGTTATTTGTGCTCCTATTGAATATAAGATGTGTGAGGCATGATTAAGATGGTTGGGTCCAATATAAAAAAAAAAAATTGAAAATCATATAAAGTGTGGATGAAATGGCACAAGTATTAGTAAAAGAGGTAGAGAAAGACCAAGAAAAACTTAGTAGAATACAGATGTGATATTAGTGATAAGGGCCTTAACCGACTCATAAAATGACATAAAGGTTTCATATATATTGTTCTTGTCATTGACTGCGATATCTCATCCTTCTAAATCTATCTTTGTATATAGAACCCACATAAAAAGAAAATAGGGGAATGGAAACATTTAACAGGAAAATGAATAAAAAAGAGTCGAGAACAACTAAACAAGAAGGTAAGAAGTTTCTCAAAACTCATATACATATATAAAAGAAATTAAAGAGTACTCCAGTCATTCACAACCACCTAAACTATATTGTCACATTCCCAATGGCATATTAATAATAATAGATTACATGTATTTGCTAGGTGTTTGTTACAACTCTCAGGTAGAACTCACCCTCAACACCTAGCTGTTAAGAGGAGGGTGCTCAAAAAGTTATAAACTCCACATCAGGAGCTTTAACTTCCAATGTGGGACAAGTCTCATACCCTACAATGGACCATAACATATCATCACGCTCCACAACCCGGCTCCCATGACAACAGGTTGTGCACTAGCCATTGCTAGTACCGAGCGAACACTGCAATGTCGCCGTCAACTCTGTCGCCGCTCGCTTGAACTGGGAGCCATGGGGCAGACTTTGATACCATTGCTACAACCCTCGGGTAGAACTCACCCTCAAAAACTAACTGTTAAAGAGAGGGTGCCCAAGAGGTCATAAATCCCACACTAGGAGCCTGAACTTCCAATGTGGGACAAGTCCCATATCCTACAGTGGACCATAACATATTGTCACAAGCCTAGGGTTCGTGATCGGTTAAAAGAGAAATTGGAAGGAATTGAGGGAGGGAATTAAGGGAGAATAGTATAGAGAAAAAGATTTAGGGGGAAACAAGAGAAAGAGAGGGAAATTGGAGGGAGATTGAGAAAGAATTCTAGAGAGAAAAATGAGAATATTCACTCAATCAATTTAGGCATAATCCTTCCAACCTTAGTTGTGGTTTAGATAGAGCCTAACAACCTCCCACATTCTATAGCCTAACTGCCTATAGAATAGAACAAAGCCCTATAACAGAAGAAAAAAAAATTACAATTATAGTATATTGCATGCCAACTCCTACTATTGTATTTACTAAACTATCATTGGAGTCATGATAATTACCCCCTCCTTAAGAGAGTTCTTGTCCCCGAGAACTTGCAGCAAGTAGCCATGGCTCTTCACCCAATTCCTGCCTTCTCTATCTGTTTCATTCCTTGTTCCTTCTTTCTCCTCCTAGGTCTCTTCTTCTTTGTTCTTAGGTTTCCAAGATCCATCTCAGGCATAATTTGGCTTAGAACTTTAATAGAAGCAACCTGATCAACCTCAATGACTTAGGTTCAAATCTGTGAGTGCTTGATGGAATAACAGACCGAAGCTACAGAAGGTGTTTGTCCCTAAGCAAGTCCTTCACCTTAAAGAAATTTGAAAGAGGCAAAGGAAAGATGGATTCAATCTTGGATGGATCATTAGCTGACTTAATTTCTACTTGAAGATGTGAATGTAGCTCATTAATCATCTTCCTTTCAACGTGACCACTTAAAATTGTCAATTCCGGCTGCTCAAATACCAAGAAATTCATACCCTTAATGTCCTCATATGGAGGTTCCCCAACAAACAAACCATCTGCCCCTGTCGGTAATTCAGCCACATCTTCTTTCTGTTCCTCAGAATATTCCTGAAGCTCACTCTCAGCATTTTTCTCCTCCACTTCAACACCACCTTCTTCTTTTTGCTCACCAGAATATTTCAGAAGCTCGCTCTCCACAGCTTCATTCTCCAAGAATCCTTTGTACGATTGCTTTGTTTGAATCAATCATCTTCTGGTGGCTGGTCATTTGAAACGTTTCCTCTTGGTTTCTCAAAGAATTCAGCGGGAAAGCTGTAGTGATACTTCTTGATCAATATCATTGCAAACTCCTGCAACTGCTCTCGTATCATACAATCAAATTCCTCGCATGTTTTGCTAACCCAAGGGTCTAATGACTGTTCTCGAGGGTCACTTGTTGGAATTTCGAATTCTGTCGAATCCACCAATCTCTAGAATAATCAATTCACCGAGGTCGCCTAGATCTGTTAGGCAATCAATCTCCTCAGAGCAGTTGGCAACCTATAATCGGCTTTTGTGGCTTACGGCTAATGAGCGCCACCTCACCCACTGCTTCAAGAAGTCACCCAAACTTAATCCGCCTCAAACGAAACCTGCCAAGATTTGGGTCTGCTTTGCCTTCAATTCTAGACTCAATTAAATCAAGTAGAAGGAGTTGGCGGCCAAGAAACTACTCGATTAACTCAATTGGAAATTTCTCTAGACTGAATCGCACTTGCTGATGTTCAGCGATTGTTCCTTAGGTTCGGTCAGACTCATGCTCTCTAATGGAAAGCTTCCCATCCAATCAGTCAGCAAATTTGCTTAGCCTCTCATCTACTTCCTTCAGTTTCGCTCTACCTACAATCACTTCTAGTCGCGAACCTCTTGCCAGTGATAACCGAACCAATGATGCATCAACGGTTCCTTCCTTAGGTTCTGCCTAATCACTAACCTCTGATTGGAATTTTTCCTAAATTCTTGAATCGCTCAAGGCTCTAATTCAATCATGACTTCCTTTTTTGCCAGCATCAGTGCCCTTATTCTTCATCCAATCGTCGTCCAAGGGCCACAGAACCACTGACTCTGCTACGATCTACACGGAGTCACTGTCGGAACTCCCCTGGCATGCGTTGTCTTCAATTCTGAGTCGAAGTTTGCTTTGCTCCGCTTCGCCTTTCGAATCCGAGTTCAATTCTGAATTCAGTCACTGCTTCTTCCCAAACCTACTACCAATGACTGTCAAAATCACTGGTTCACTTCCCTTGAAGCTCTTACCTCTGCAATTGATCAACTCAATTATTCGATCAATTCTACCACCGCTTTCGAAAACGCCTACTACACTCGATTGGTTCCACAATCTTTCACTAGAGTCAAGGGGTTGGCCTAAATCGCCTACACTTGCTTGTTGCTACTAGATTCCCTAGTCGCCTTCTAGCCTTCTAATTTTGAGAATCAACAAAGAAAGCCACCAAGGAACGATGGTTCTGATACTAATTGTCACGAACCTAGGGTACGTGATAGGTTAAAAGAGGAATTGAGGGAGGGAATTAAGGGAGAACAGTATAGAGAAGAAGATTTAGAGGGAAACGAGAGAAGAGAGGGAAATTAGAGGGAGATTGAGAGAGAATTCTAGAGAGAAAAATGAGAATATTCATTCAATCAATTTAGGCATAATCCTTCCAACCTCAGTTGTGGCTTATATAGAGCCTAACAGCCTCTCACATGCTCCCATGTGCAATACAACAACTAGCTTAACTGCCTATAGAAAAAAAGAAGAGAAAAGAAATTACAATTATTGTATATTGCATGCCAACTTCTATTATTATATTTACTAAACTATCCTTGGACTCATGACAGTGTTGTACTTTGCTATTGTACTGTTGTACCTATAAATAGGATAGAGTATGTAAAGAATGATATTATTGTGAAATGATATATTAAATTCAGATCTCTCTCTCTCTCTCTCTCTCTCTCTCTCTCTTGTATTCTTCTCAATTTCCTTTCTATACCCTAGCCCAACCCTAGGGTGTGACATTTGGTATCAGAGCTAACAATTCTTGACTGTGATTTCCAATAATTCTTTGTAGAAATTCTTATCCGACTTCATCAAAGATAGATCGTAATCGATCAGAGTAGCAGACCCAATGATGCTGAGCCAGTCAATTTTTAGTCACTTCTCGATTAGAATTGTGAAGGCGAGGCAAGAGGTTGATTCTCGACAGTGAGTCAAGAAGAAGATCCAGGCGAATTTCGATTGTTGTTCCACAGCGACTGGATCTAGGTCACTACATGTGATAAAGGCGAGTCAGCAAAACTGAGAATAGGCAATTCATAGGGAGTTGCAATGAGAGCCAATCGAACTCTCGAGAAGCTAGTGTTAGGAAGGCAAATTAGAGTCGATCTCAAAAACAGTATCAAATCGAGGCAGATACAATTGCGGCTCGAAATTGAAGGAGAAGCAAAGAAGCCAAGCAGAGCCAACTAATTCTAACGAACTCTGACGATACATACAGGTTGATTCTCGACGATAATTTCTAACGCTCCTCAACTATTAATTCCCAACGATACTCGGTTGTTGCTTCCCGACGCTTCTTAGTGGTTAGTTTTCGATTGGTCCTCAGTTGTGAGTCAAGTGATCTGCAGGCAAACTTCAGGATTAGGACAGATTCAGGTGGAGGCAAGTTACCATCGAGAAGAATGGGCCGCACTCAAAAAAGGACTTGGGAAGAATGTGTTGCAACAAGAAAAGAAATCCAAGAAGGACGCAATCAACTCATTAACCTCAAACACAAGCTGGATGATTTATTGATTCTGTTTTCACAAAAGTTTCAAGTTAGTATTTGTCACGGAAGGGGGCCCGGGACGGATGGATCAAGTAGGTATAAGTCTTGATTTATTTTTTGCTTACTGTTATAATTTCCTTATTGCTGTAATCTTGTTACTTTACTGTTGTAACTCCACTAGTGATGTTAGTTAGGCAAGCTGGAAGATTCCCATGTGGAGGGGGAATAGAATAGGACAAAAGAGCGGTTATAACCGCATGGAGAAGGGATCTGTTGTGGCCATCCCCACCCATCGAGTGTTTAAATATTCCCCAGCTTGCTGGAGAAATTATGATTGAATTGAATATTAGAATTGATTCTTCCTCCATTGCTCTAATCTCTCTCTCCTTCTTCTCTCATTCCTCACTCTCGTTCTCTCCCTCCCTTGCTCTGTTCTGTTTTGTGTTGGTCGAAACCTCCTCTTAATCCAATCTGGGCTAGGAGTAGTCTACATTCACGGGTGTGCCGTGACAGTATTCTAGCTGAATGTTTTCCCAATGAATATTCTGATTCCTTAAAAAGAAAATTTTTGAAAGGCAATTTGTCTATTCGGAATTTTTCTACTACAGTTGAGGAAAGACCTGAATTAGAGCAAACAATTCAGGATGACAAAGAAGGAATGGTAGCTACCGGAGACGTTATTAAGGCTCCACTGGAGAAGAAATTTATTGAAATGAATTCGATTACAATTGTCAATAAACCAGAAGAAGAGCTAATAAATCAAGATGTGCCTATTGAAAGGTTATAAGAGAAAAAATGAGGAATTATTCGATGAATTGACAGAGGAAGCAAAGTCCAGTGCAGTACCCCGGATGCCTAGTCCAATATCTTAAGAACCAGCTAATATTCAAAAATGGAACCTTGAGAGGCCTGGTCCTAAGAATGAAGGTTCTAGGTACACAACTCCCTTGCTCTTGGCTTTGGAGAGGGCTGAGGAGTCCATGACTTTGGTTAAATCAGGCGTCAAGATGATGACGAAAAGTCCAACAAGAAAATATCTCACTGTTGTTGTGAATATGTTTGATCTTGAGCAATATGATAGTCTTGATGTCATTTCAGCTAGAGCATACTAGTTTATGGTGTTGTTCCTAACAGAGGAAGAGCATGAGAATAGGAACGTAAAAGGAAAGAGGAAAAAGCCTAAAAGAAGAAAGAAAGAAAGAAGAATTAAACAGATAGTGAAAGCGGGGATTAGATGAATAACAGTGGCTAATCGTTGTAAGTTCTTGCGAACAAGAAGCCTCTCAAGGAGGGGGGAATTGTCACATTCCCAAGGGCATATTAGTAATAGTAGATTATATGTATTTGCTAGGTGTTGTACTTTGTTGCTTTACTGCTGTACCCTTTAGCTAGACAGCCTATAAATAGGCTAGAGTATGTAGAGAATGGTATTATTGCGAAATGATATATTGAATTCAGACCTCTCTCTCTCTCTCTCTCTCTCTCTCTCTCTCTCTCTCTCTCTCATATTCTTCTCAATTTCCTTTCTAAACCCTAGCCCAACCCTAGGGTGTGACATACATATGCACCTTAATTGAAGGAACGAAATCATTAGAACCTTCAGGTTTCAGAACAAATTTATCTCCAAAGACAGCATTGTTAACAGGCACAATTTATGCCAAAGATAAAGCTACGCTGTCAAAGATTGAAAGAAATGTCATCCTAGTGTCCAGAACCAACTGTGCCTGGAAAAACAAGTTGGATTCTCTTTTAGCAATTAAGCGCCTAATTACCTAAACCCAGCATCACCTTTCTACCAAATAGAATGTTATGATCCATCAAATAATGCCAGGGCACACAAAAGACAAAACAGTGTTTATCATTTGTGTATCAGAGAGAGTATAGAAAGGCCAAAAGTGGATTTAAATTGTCATGGCAATAAGCAATGTACTTCATCATTAAGCAATTAGACCAAAATCAAAAACAACAGTCACAAAATAATAAGTATTAGCAGGCAAGGGGCTCAGTACAGGATCAAAGGGCACCCTATCCTGCACCTGCTTGAAGGAACCCATCCCTGTCTCCATCTCAATGTAGGATTAACCCCACGATCTGAGTAGATTATATATAGCAATTATCTTGTACTGGTCAATAAATGAATTCTGCAAACTAGAGAACGGCAAGTCATACATATGCATACTGCACAAAAGAATTACCTGAAAGTTAATTATCTCAGACACTAAGTGCCTTTCAAACTTTAAAGATAGTTCCCTCAATTCATAAACTTTGACTTGTGGCGGATAAATACCTGGAATCAAAGATAAAATAGGCCTAATGGACAAAAACAGAATAGCCAAAAATTTTACACAAAAACATCCAAAATATCCTGTATATTATAACCTCCCAGCACCTGATGCAATAAGATACTCTCCATCAGGAGTTGCCTTGATTCTGGTTGTTGCTGTTTCAAACCTCAAATCCTGAACTAATTCCACCCTTTGCATATAACCTGTAAACAAATACAGTAGATAAAATGTCATAAATAAGAGAATAACAAAAAGAAGTAGGATCGATTTTTCACGTCAGACTACTTGAATCAACACTCCGAGTAGCTCAGAAACCACATAATGGTGTCAAACTATGCTAAAATATCAAAATTCCTGAAATGTCTAGCTCTATTTTGCAACATCATCTTTATCGAGTCCAAAATAAAATGTTGACCAATATTGTCCTCTAACATTCTACATCTGAATTGGCTGCTTCAAAGGGGTAAAAAGTCAAAAAGAACCTAGAAAATAGAAAATCAGGGACCAGTAAATGCCATAGCTACGCATATTTTTAACAACTGAGTTCAAACAAGGGGTCTATTGGATCAATATGATATGAAGTTACAAGGGTTTTCAAGGAACCAGTAACTAGAACTCCTAATTACATGGCTAGAAGCAAGACAATTTAATGCAAAAAGTGAAAAAGCGTAAACGGTAGGAGTACTACCTTTGTCTCCGCGAAGGGCTCTCTGCTTCTTGGAGGAAATCCAAGTGGGCAAGGACCGGTGCTGGGAAGTAACAGTATACATCTTTACTCCATTTATGGAGATCGACTTGAGGTTCCCTCCCTGCCCCTGGTTCGCCATGCTTTGACGATAACTATTGCTTCCTCAGCTACACCACCAATGACACTGATATTTAAGAGAGAGAGAGAGAGAGACTCCGGTTAGTATTTATACCTAGGGCTCCGTTCGGCTGTCAGAAAGAAACTAAACCCCGACCTGCAGCCAGCCGGGCGAACTTAATTTTAGGTTTTAGAGGAGTGAATATCGAAACTAAAGAAGGTGACGACGGAATCCGGTAATAGGTCTGGAAGAACACTGGTCGGGGAGGAGGAGGAGGAAGTAAAGCTTTCGGCAATGGGCGATTTTGTCGATGGCGGCGTGAGGCCCAGCCACGGGTAAGGGCAGCGATGTTTTGATGGCGGCGACAACCACCAATGTCTTATGTTTTCAACCCGGCTGTAACGTTTAGGAATTATATATATGCATGTTTCCGGAGCGGGCTCTTGGACAAACAGGAGAAGGACCGGATCCCCGCTGATATTAAGTTAGCAATTTTATTTTTATTTTTTTTTTATACAATTAGTATATGTGATTTTAACTAAAATTGAATCGGACGGATTCAGTGCAGCATGAGAGAGACCTGTCACTGTCATTTCAGCTGTATATCTAAAATGTATTAATTTTTTACAAAAAAAAAAGAATCAAAGACAAAAATGTTAACTGTAAATAACTGGTAAAAAAATATTATTAAATTTTAAAAAAATTCCAACACGTGTATGCAAAAATATCATACTTCAACATAATAAGATTTGTGTTTTAAATTTTTATTAAAACAGTATATATTACAACTTTGTTGAGTCATGAAACCCCTATATTCCATCGTTTCTTGTACTCCATCAGGCAATATCTGTAACTTACACTATTGTTACCAAATAATTTCAATGGATTTATGTGATGCATTTTTGTCTACTATTTTGACATAAGTTGGTCATTTCATTATGTTTGCGCACTTGGCTTCAAGTCCTAACATCACTGGCCATAACAATGAGCCTGAATAGCAAAGACACCCATACATACACTTCTTTTCTTCTGCAGATCTAACTGCAGTTAAGACAAGAAAAAACCACCTCCATTTTCTCTTATACCGACTGATTTCTAATAACAAGCTAGAATGTATCTGCATAATCAGTAAAAAGCTAAAGAAAACAATAACATAAACACGATAAAGATCATGTCATCAACCAGTTACAGCAGCTAGCTGCTTCTTAAGGTTGAGGATCTCCATGCCGTATGCAGCCAACTGGGACTTGAGCTTCGCCGCGGCGTCCTCATATTTCCTGTTCATCAAATTCAACTCTTCCACTGCCTCTTTATACCGAACACTAAATGCTTCCATCTTGGATTGTGTCCCTCGGAGCCTCATCCTAAGTTTTGCCTTTTCCTTGCTGTAATCGGCTTCATTCTGTTCAAGCAGATAGGAATAAGAAACTCAGTTAAATGTAAAAAGGGATTCCAAAAACGCAGGCCACTTGTGAAGGTACATTTTGCAGCTGAAAAATTTGTGTTTTGATCAGTCACACAATTGATTATCAATAGGGGATTAGTCCTATTAGGCACAGTTTCATATACAGTTGAGCTTTTGAGAACAGAAACCGAGTTTGGCCAGTGGATATCATATAGCTCCTGCAAGCCTCAATCACACTACGGACTCTAAATGCAGATGGCCAAAATAATACATTAATAAATAGCCCTTCTATTTGCAAATGATATTGTGTTGGTGGATGAGATGAAAGAAAGCTTGAATATGGAGCTCAAGATATGGAGAAACCCTTAAAATCTAGAGGTCTTAAGCAGATTGAAAACCAAATATACAAAATGTAGTTTAATAAAAATAGCATGAATGATGTTATGGTAGTGTTGATGTTGCTAGGAAGGATCACCAAGTACAACCGAGCATCAAACTCCTACAAGAGCAGGGCCTTAATCCACCGGTACATGTTGAGACAAGTTAGTACTCGAAAAGGAGTTAGGATGAACATTATAAGGCTCACATATGTAAAGTTGTTAGAGACAGCTACATGTTGAGACTTTACCCTTTCTATAGGTCTAACTCCCAGCAATTGAGCAATATCCTTAACAAGATCATCCTCCGAGATTGCCAAGCAAAATCCTCGGCTAGATCATCTCTCGAGATTTTCGGACAATGGAATAGGATATCTCAGGTGTGGATTGCTTCTCCGAATAACAGAAGAGCAAATAAGCCATGTGTCACCTTATTAGTGAGAAAGTGGCACATTCAAATTGGTGAGTCACGTGGCCTTTGATGATTTGCTCCTTCTTGAAAAGGATATTTGGGGGGTGAATTTATAAATAAATATAGTGTCGAGTCCGCCTCATCGCTTGCCCTCCACACTCCTCATGCTGAACTCACCAGAGATCAAGTGGTGGAGTGCTACAAGTATGAATTCTTCCATCTCTTGCTCTTCCTCCAACTCATGCTCACTTCCCAGGGGAGATATAGAGATGAATGTTTAGGATCACGCCACACCATCAATCTTGGGAAGGACGAGCAAGATAAGGTGTCGATTGGTGTTCCTCCTCAAACTATAAATTCCTATCTCGTCTTCCTTACCTCACTTCCAAATGCAAATCCATTGTTAAAAAAAGCGAGCTCATGTTCAGCGCCTCCTCCAATGTCTCCCTTAACATAGGTATGTCTTATACTAGTAATTCCCAAAACCAAAAAAAAAATCTAGTGTTAGGGCAAGCTCAAAAGAAATCCAAGCACCAAAGAGGTTAATCTTGAGAAATAGCTCTAGCAATAGTGGAGAGTCGATAAGTGATAGGCCCTCAATAAGGCCTCAGGTAAAAATTGTAGAGAAGACTAAGGTTTTCTCCCATCTTATCAAGCATAAGGTTAAGGAGCTTGAAAAGGTGCATGTGTCCAAGGATCTTCCTAACAACCTAATCGAGGACCACTCAATTCTCAATAGTAAAGACATCAACTCCCTATTTAGGGAGTTCAATCCCCCCACTAAGGGTTTAGAGTATCTCATACTCGACTGACTTTTAGCCTATCAACCCCCAACAAATAGCTAGGTAGTATACAAGCATGCCTGGAGGTAGGCATGAACCTTCCTTTAACCCACCCTCTTACCATCATGTTCAAATTCCTCGGCTTAAGCCCCTCCCAAGTTGCACCAAATGGGTGGAGGAACTTGATCTCCTTCCACCTATGTTGTCAACAAGCAAAATCCATTCTTCCCCATGCTTTGTTATTGAGAATGTTTAGGGTGTTAACTTTTGATAAGAATAAGGCTCGATAAACTTTCATTGTTGCCCCTAGGAAGAAGTTCAGCGTTGATAACCCCTCCTTGATCAAAAGGTGGAAGGAAAGATACTTCTTAGTGTTACAAATATAGAGCCTAATTCAATTTATGAAACCTATGCAGAACTAGCATAGGGGTCCTGTATTAGGAATCATGTTCGAATTAGGAACCCAAAACCTAAACAGATTAGGAATCCCGTTCAAATTAGGAGTTCTATTTTTGCCCTAGTTTTCATCTATAAATATGTGGGCATAACTCTTATAATAAAAAAAAACCTTCAAAATAATGAAAAACACCTACACCAACCATGAACATAAGCATTCTTTGTCGAACCACTTAAATTTTTTCTTTTTTGTGTGCAATTTTGTTCCAATTTTCCATAACACTTAGTGAAAAATGAGGAATAATTTCCTTTTCTAACTGAGTGGTCCTAAGCTGGATTTGCACTCTAAAAATTAGGCCAATCGAGTCTTAAAAAAAAAAAAAAAAAAGCATGGCAACCCTAATTGTGTTAAGAGTACATTAGTGCCCTCAAACTAATTTCCAAGCAGGCCTTGACCTTAAGTTTCCTTACATTGAGTCCTTGATCCAAGCACAGGAAAACCTTAGGTTGATTATCTGCACTACTCCTTTTGTTTTATGGAGTTATTTTCACCTTATATTTTTGCTTGATGCTAACTTGCTTAATATTCTTTGCCTTTTGCAAAGAAATGGTACAAGAAGCTTAGCTATGGGGTACTTTGAAAACCCAACAGGAAAATGCCAGGAATGACCGTCGACAAGCTCGACAAAAAGGGAAAGAGGTGGCACCTCCAAAGAAGAACAAAACTAGCCTCATAGGCTCGACTTCCACGACTGTTCCCCCCAAGAAAGGAGTGCCCTGTGCCAATTCAAAGTCAAACATACTCAAAATCACCAACCCTTCATTAACCCACTAACATCCAAGTCAAAAACACTTTCTAGGGGTTCGAATGCCTCCAATCCTCATGGAACCTGCTGTCCATCCACATCCCCTGTTGGACAGTCCGTGAGAAGGCTGTTAGCACTAACGAGTTCATAACCAAAGAGCTAATCCACAAGCTACCATCCTTTATCGACCATCACGCTACTGCTAACCTAACCCTTGAGACCATTGAGGCCACATTATGCAAGAATTTTTCCCCAAGTATGCTTTAAGACAATTCTTATCAGCTTCCATTATTTATATGGCCCAATTACAAACATTGTTTCTTCATTGCAGAGTATCTTTCTCTTCTTCACCTTCTTCAATAAGTTTGCAGCCAGCTCCCAAAAAGTAATGAAGCTCGACCAACAATTGTACCTAAAGACCAAAGAGGTGGAAGAAAAAGAGGTCAACCTCTAAGCAAGGCAAAGTCTAAGGCCAACAAGGTCCCTTCCCCTGAGAAAGAATGAGCCAAGCCGTACGAGAAGATGAAGGTCGTTGAATCAACCCTAGCTGCCAAGGAGCACTAGCTCTACTAATTGATGGGTAAGGTAAAGGGACTAGAATATTTTAACCCTCCAACTTAGCCGAAACACACTAAAAGGCTCACTTGGGTGGGTACCTCTTCTCTTTCGGGCTTATTCCCACGGCTCTACGGGGTGTCTATGGATTAAGGAAAAAAGGTAGTAGAGTTAGGGTTTTGGGTGAATAACAAATGGTTTTGGTGCTTTAACTGAAGAAGGTTGCTTCTTGAAAGAGAAGAATCTATCCGGACTGAGCTGCTGAGGGTTATTTCCCAAGTCCATTTAGTGAGTGATCAGATATTTTGGTCATTTGAAGGGGCTGGGTTTTTTTCGTGGCACTCATTTAACGAGAGGCTTTGCTCATTGATTTTTGGATCCAATGTTCCCCAAATTAATTCTGTGGTAGCTCGAGTTTGGGGCAGTTTTGCTCCTCCGAAAGTGGAGTTGTTTGTGTGGCTGGTCATTTAGGGGAAGATTAACACTAAGGTCAATTTGGGTAGGAAAGGGATTCTACAAGGGAATGACCTGCTTTGTGTCTTTTGTGGCTCCATCTCAGAATTTGTGGACCACCTCTTCGTCCACTATGAGACTGTCTTGTGCTTGTGGCGGCAAATTTTTAGATGGTGGGGCTATGAGTGGGCCTGTCCAAGATCGGTTGGGGACTATTCATCCAGTGGGCTTATTTTGCTTAGGGTAAAAGGCAAAAGAATATATGGAAGTCTCTTTTATATGCAACGCTATGGACAGTATGGCAAGAACGTAATAGGTTGGTTTTCAAGCATCGAGAGTCAGGTGTGGTTGATATCTTTAAGTTAGTGCTAGCCAAGGTTGGTGGCTTGATTAGGGTTGTGGAGCCATCTTTCCCTTACTTGGTGGACCAGGTCATCATGTCTACTTCTGTGCTTGGCCGATAAGTCTTTAGGTGGCTTCGAAGTCAGTCTTGGGTGGCATGGTCTCCCTAATGGCTAGTGTTTTTATTTTACTTTATTTTTTTTTTTTAGGGGGGAAGGGGGTGGGGTGGTAATGGATTATATGGTTTTCTCTTTATCTTGTTCCAAGTTTTTGGTGGGTGGGTCCAATGTTTCCTAAGGATCGTTGTATTTCCCTTATGGTTTTAATTAATAATATTTGTGCTCACTACTTTCAAAAAAAAAACTGACCCTACTACCTTTCTTAAATATGAAAACTACCTCCGAGTTGAGCTACAATAGGTCTAGAAGATGGGGTTCACCCAATAGAGGAAAGAGGTATCCAAAACCTTCCCAAACTCGGACATCAGCAGGTTGTGCTTGACGAAGATGCAACTCGAGAGATGTAAAGGTAGGTTGCAAAGGCAACAACAGTGACTGAGGAGTAGCTCGACGATGACTAAGTTACCAACGAGGTTGGGACCTTTGTAGATGAAGTAGGCAAGGCCCTGGAGGGCCATAAGGAGTGACCAAAAGATGGAGCTACCGAGTAGATATAGGATTTCTAGTTTCCTTGGTTGATCTCCTCCAAGTTGAGAGATGTAGAGGCAGGCAACAAAGTGACCAAGGAGTAGCTTGACAATAACCAAGTTACCAAGGATGTTAGGACCTTTGCAGGGGGAGTAGACAAGGCCCTAAAGGGCCATGAGGAATAGTGACTAAAAGACAGAGCTACTGAGTAGATAGGCCTTCGAAGATATAGGATTTCTTGTTTCCTTGATTGATCTCCTCATGTTGTAAAACTCCTCACTTAATGAATATAATAAAGAATTTTTTTTTTCTTGAGTATATCAAGTCCAATGCTTATCTTCACGTACTTTACCACTTACAATGTTTCTTATCACATTGCCTTTCAAGTTTTTATTGCTCAACATAAGTACTTAATAACCATGTAAAATTTCAATTTCTTGTACCTCAAGGATGGTGCAACTTCTTCTGAAAGACTGACCGAGCCTTTATGTAGCTACCACAAATACCCTCGTAAATCTCCCTGAAGAAATAGCCTCGGAAAGTCAAACACACGGAAACAGAGGGTGGCTGAATGGCTTCTTATACAAGTCCAACCCAACGAGAACAAACTTCATCATGTATCACTTTAAAGCTCGAGCCTCCTACTCATTTTCAAACAATTACCCATGAACGAGATATGAAATGATGTTATCCATCCAACTTGGCTCTAGAGTCGAGCATAAAGCCTCAACTACTTCTTTAATGCTTATTATCTGAGATGTAGTCAAATAGGTCAAGGATGCCACTTTTGACAAAGTGTTGACAAACGTGTTCTTAGAGAAGAGGATATGCTTAATTTTGAACAAGTCAAACTGCGTTATGACCTCCCTTACAAGGTTTAGATAACAGGTCATGCTTGCCTCTGTCATAAGAGGATATGCCACTTTTGCTTCATACTCCCAGAAACTTGTTGAACAATAAGATTGGCGTTCATCTGGACCACAAGGTGCTCACGCCCCAACTGTCATGCTAGTTTGAATACAAGTTTACCCATAGGCTCAACAATTTTTAGCTCTTCTAGACTCTCCAAGAGGTAGCTAGCAGAGGTATAGTGCCCTACCAAGCAGTCTACCTACTAGGGGAGACCATGTAGCATTCTCGGCTAACCGTCTAATCCCCCTGAACTTTATCCACCCCTTAGGGGTTGGGAACTTGAGCACCATATTATAACTTGAGGGGATTGCTGCTTGCAAGGCACTTGAGACTAATCTCTCCAATATGATAATATAAGTCGAGGGCATATTAGCAATGAGGACATTCAATGTCACCATGGACTCCATAGGTGTAATCCCAATTGTGATTAGCATATAGATGTGATTATCTGCCTCCACCACTTCACCATTAAATCTAATTAAAGGGGTCCAAACTGGCTTAAGATCCTCTATCTTATAGTCCATACACAAGTAAGCATCTCAATAGAGAATCTCAAATGAGCTCTTTATATCCGCCAATATTCATCAAACCACACAATCGACTACCTTAGCTAAGATAATGAGAGGGTCATTATAATTTGGCTCGCTAATGCAGGTCATCAATTGTAAACACAATAACCTCATCACACCAAGGCCTCTTTAGAAGCAACGTTAGTCGTTCAGTCATTGGGGTGCCCCCGAGCCGCTAAGGTATGGATGATCAGGGGTTGTTTTGGCTCTTCAATGGGATGCTTCCCTTCTTTTCTCAAAGGAGTTCAAGAATGGTCTCAACAATCATATTTTCCTTATCTATTGCATGTTTGAGATTGACTTCGTTCCCTGGGGCATTTAGCTTACTACAGGGGACATGATCATCTTCTTAAACAATGTAGTTTGCGAGGAACCCTTTATCTATGAGGTCTTGAATAGCATCTTTTAACTGTAAGCAATCATCCGTGTGATGGAATTGACAGTCTTGTATCAATTCCTATTAATCAATGGTGCTCACATTTTCCCCAACAAGTGAAGAATGTCCTTGTGCCAAACATGCATCAACATTGCCCAACGACAACTATTAGGGGGGAGGAGTTACAAAACTAGACTTCGCCAATTGTTCAACTAACCTAAATGTTCATATGCTCAAACTCGATGGTCATCAGGCTGATGCTCAAGAGTTACCTTCACTTTCTTTTCCTTTTCACAAGCTACTCAACCTTTTTCACCCGATGGATGTCGTTGACATTGATATGCTTCTACACTTAGTTCAAAATTTACAAGAAAGACTAAGAAGGCTTCTTGGATAAAGAAAGAGAAAGGGTAAGGCTTTAGGCCATTCTAAAACGCCACTATAGCTACCCCCCAATTAAAATCATGAATACCTAGGGTCTCCTCATTGAAACAAGCCAAATATTCTTTAAGCATTCCCCCGATGTTTGCTCAACATTCACTAGAGTCATTGAAGTCTTGAGATGTCTCCACCAAGACGCAAAGTAAGTGAGGAACTAAGTCTTAAGAGTTCCTCAAACTCGTGATAGAGTCATTCGACAAGCTCAAATACCAAATCTGAGCATTACCTTCGAGTCTAGTAGAGAACGCCTGACACCATATGCTATCAGATGTAGATTAAACGAGCATATGGGATGAAAAGAGGTCTATATAATCACCAAGATCAATTAAGTCATTGTGTGGCTTAAGGAATGGGATCCTAAACTTCTTAAGAGGAACCTCGACTATGATTAAGAGGCCAAGAGGTTGATTCAAGCTCCACATTTTTTTGGGGGGAGGGAGGGTTCTCTCACCCCTTCTTTAGGGACTAAATCACCTTCTCCAAAAGTTGAATCATTTGCTCTTACTCAGCTTGCTTGCCTTGGGTGTGACTATGAACTGAGGAGGCAAAAGCCTCCAACTTCTTTTGCTTCTTGCTCTTAGAGGGTCTTTCTCCCTATCACGCACCTAGGGTTTTGCTAGGGTTTAGAAAGGAAACTAAGAAGAATATGGGGGAGAGAACAAAAATGGAAGGAGAGACAGAACAAAAACAAAGAGAATTGAGGGAAAACAAAGGAGATTGAGAGAGAGAAATGTAGGGAGAGAAGACTAAATTCAAACTTTCATTCCACGATGTCATTCTTTACCTAGTCTAGCATATTTATAGGCTAGAACAACTAAAAGGTATAATAGGTAAAGCAGTAAAGTACAACACCTATGTAATACCCCGAGAGCCCAGAGAAGTTAATATATATCGAGGATAGTGTAAGAAAGGAAACAATACCAGCTGGATACCTTTTGAGCTGAATGTTGGCAAAGAACTCTCAAGTTAAACGTGCTTAACCTGGGGTAATCCAAGGATGGGTGACCCCCCTAGGAAGTTCGCGTAGGCCCATCAAGGTAAGTTGTTTCGGTCCTTCCTATCGCTCGAACAAGATGTTACAGGTGATATTAGAGCCAACCCCTGAGCCTCTGAGCCCGTTGGTGGGGCAAACCTCAACGAGGAGGCTGAGTCCCGAAAGGGGTGTGTGTAAGCCCCTATGGGGGGTGCGTGTATGCACCTTAGGCGAATCTCACATCGGCCATGCAAGGGGGGAGATCTGGCACCGATTGTAAGGTCACATGACGAGGACGTCATGTGCTTAAGGGGGAGAGAATGTAATACCCCAAGAGCCCAGAGAAGTTAGTATATATCGAGGATAGTGTAAGAAAGGAAACAACACCAGCTAGATATCTTTTGGACTAAATGTTAGCAAAGAACTCCCAAGTTAAACGTGCTTAACCTGAGGTAATCCAAGGATGGGTGACCCCCCTGGGAAGTTCGAATACGCCTATCAGGGTAAATTGTTCCGGTCCTTCCTATCGCTTGAACGAGATGTTACAACCTAACTAATACATGTAATCTACTATGACTAATATGCCTTTGGGGTCGTGACATTCCCTTAGAGTCCCTCCTAGATTCTCAATTCATATACCTATCCTACTCTTGCCCCTGCTCATGATGTTAGGAGTGGTGAGCCAAGGGGTTATGGTACTGTTGTTGTGCTTTTGTTGCTCTTAAATAAAGCCACCAAGTATTTACATGAAATAACTAGACCTACAACTCAAGATTACCGATTCATTCAACAACTTGCTCAAGAGGAGGAGAAAGTGGAGGACCTCTATCAACATTTAAGGGAGCTCAATGTTGTCTACTTTGTTGGGTCCAAGCTAAGGGTGCATAGCGAGGAGGCATGATGGAGTGTTCAAGAGTCTAATTGTGCACGTTACAAAATAACCTAGTCCCCATGATGGGCGTTAATTGATGTTGTTAGGAAGGATCACTAACTACACCAAGCATCAGACTCCTGAATGGGCGAGGCCTTAGTCCCACAAAATAGCCTCCAACAATCAAGTTAGTACTCAAATAGGAGTTAGGATGAACACTATAGAGCTCACATAAGTAAAAATGTCGAAGAGAGCTATATGTTGAGACTTTTCCCTTTATATAGGTCGAACCCCAATAGTTAAATGAGATTCTCGGCACAATTATCCTCCAAGATTGTTGAGTGAGAGCCTCGAAAAGATCATCTCTCAAGATTTTCAAACAATGGAGTAAGATACCCCAAGCGTGAACCACTTCTCCAAGTAATAGAAGAGTGAATAGGTCATGTGTCACCTTATCAACGAAAGGACACATGGCACACTATAATTTGAAATTTCTGTATTTATTGCAAAATGTGTTCTCCGATGATAAAACCCATAGCAAAGAGAACAATATATAGGCCAAGGAAAGAACAAATTAAGAAAGCTATTAACTACTAAATCTCTAATCTAGGAAATAATTTGAAAGAGGAATCAGCTATGAAAAGGAAACAATGCAAAAGGAAATATCGAAAATCCTTCAGATTTGATTGTGATACTGCCAATCTTCCAACATAATTGGTAAGACACGTGGCATGCGGTGATTTGCTCCTTGGAAAGGATATTGGGGGGGGGGGGGGGTGAATTTATAAATAAATGTAGTGTCAAGTCCTCATCAATAATACTTGAAGATCAAGTCATACTAAAAAAAGATCAATTGAGATATCTTAATCAATCATCCAAAAAGATGGGAGATTGACGAGAATGTTACCCATATAGTTAAAATGTAAAGGTACATCCAAAGTTTGATGTGACAGTAGGATTCTATTAAAGTTAAAAAGAAATTTTATACTGTAAGACTCGCAATGTTATATGGCACAAAATGTAGGACAGTAAAACATCAACATATGCAAAAAATAAGTATAACAAAGATGAGATGTTAAAATGGATATGCAACCATACAAGAAAATATTAAAGTGGCTCCTTATAAAAATAAAATGAGTGAGATATGATTAAGATAGTTTAACCATATGAAAAAAAGACCAAAAAAAAGCTTCTATAAGGAGATTGGATGGAACGAAACAACTATTTAACAAAAGCAAAAAAGGAAGAGCAAGAAAAACTTGGTAGGAGACCCTTAAGTATAATATAAATTATAACAGCCTTACTGAAGATAATGTCATAGATAAAAATAATTAATTAGTTACAATTTATATAAGCGCCCACACATAATAAGGTTAAATATTGTTGTTTTTTTCATTTTCAAAATGAGGGAAAAAGATTACATGTCAACATCCAACATATGAATGACATGGCACCATGGCCCACATCAAGTTGACTAGTTGGTGGAGGCTACGTAAAGGCTTCGTTGAGGATCCTACCTTGCACCCTTTATACTTGATAACTTGCTAGAAACATCTAGCAAACTTACAATATGTACTGCATATTTACTTGTAAGCGATGCAGAATTGCATACCAGAAAAAGAGTATTCATAGACACTTACATTCTGCATCTTGACTTCCAATTTGGAAAGGCGATGAGTCAACTCCTCAGCTTCAGCCGTTGCCTTTGATAACTGTAAGAAAACAACCATCTTGTTCCAGCTCTCAAAAAATTTATGGCACCATAGGCAGAATTCAAATTTCAACGGGCCCAAAGGATTAGAATGGGTGGAACTTGAAAATCCCCAGGCTTCTAAAATGTTGATCATGGGTTTAAAATCCCTGCTTTTAGCAAGTACCCCACTCCGATATCCTGTGCTATCTGATATTTTCTAGGTGTGTGGTACACTGGCAGTCTGGCAGGATGGGACATGCCCTCAGTCGGACACCATCCCCCTGTGCCAAAAAAAAAAAAGCAAAAAGTGCAACAAGAAAAAGGAGAGACAAAAAACCAAAGATGTACCCTTTCATCGTGACTTTCACCACAAAATTTCAATTCAACCTCATGGGTCTGCTGCTCTTCAATTTGAGCCATCAACTTATCCCTTTCCTTGGTAATTCTAAGAAGCTGGTCTTGAAGTATCTGCCCATGGAAAATACGTGATTACATAGCAGCAACATGAATCTACAAATCAAAGTTTTGATCTCTTTTGATAAACACTAATTAATTAAAATAAGTTTTATTATTTTAATTAGGTATTGACCAAAGAAGAAACCTGGAGTTCATCTATCAGAACTGATCTCTTATCTGAATCTTTGACTTGATTTAAGAAATATTCCTTTTCTTTCTTGAGCACACTCAATTCCTTCTGCAGCTTCTCTACATCCTCGCAAGCATGATGATGATTCAAAGCAAGCATCTCTAATTTTGACTTTAAATCCTGCAGTAAGACTTAGTTAAATAAGGCTGGGGAGGAAATCACAGTTAAATGCAGTACAATCAAATGTACTTTCTGTTGCCAAAGAATTTTGAGAACAATATAATACTACAGATGAACTTACTTCTTCAGACCTTTTGCTCTGATCTCCAGCCATTCTAAGCTCATTTCTTAGCCTCTCATTCTCTAAGGATTTCTCCATACTGAAGCCCAATTAAAAATGAACAGTAAGACTGTTGTTTCCTTAATTGGTAAAAAAAAAACAATTTGATTTGACCCAAAAGGAGAAAGTCATCAACTTGCATTTTTCTTCTTCATTCAGTTTTCTTTTTGGTTGGCTGGGCTTTTCTGGGGCATAGAGTTGTGGGTTGAATTGGAGATCTGGGACATCTGGGGGCAATTATAGATTCCTTTTTTTTTTTTTTGGTTAAGATAACTGGGGACAAATAGGTTCTAGAGCACACATAAATCTAAATCTAATAGCTGATTTTCTTACATAATTCATTTAAATTTTTTCAATAATTTAAATGCTACAATATTGGAGATGCATGCCAAGAATTATAAGCAATGTGATTGACAATATATATCTTAGTTCTTTATATATCTTTGTTCTTCTCCTCTTAGCTTATCTCCCATATAAGAATTCTCTGATAGTGATGTTCTCCTTTATCTCCTTCTATGCCTTGTCCCACTTTCTCTTCATATCTGCATCTTCTACTTGTATGATTCTGAGTCCGTTTGAGAATTATTTCGCTTTCTCCATTTTCTAATCCTTGCTTCCTAACATTTCTCTATCTATCTCTCTGTTGATTCTTCTCTGCTACTTCTCTGACATCCTGGTTTTCTGCTAAGTAGAGATGTAAATGGGTCCCAATTAACATCATTTAAAATCCTCTCAGTTAAAACTAGTATGGAAATTCATAATTGGGGGATATAAGCATCAGGCTTAATTGAATTAGTTACTAAAACAAGTATGCATGTCTTTTCTATTGCTACTATGTTTGCAAGGCTTCATCAGAAACTATGGTTGAAATTGATTCTATGCATTGATAAATATTAATGTCCTCAAAACAAAAATGAAAAAGGGTGTACAAAATTTAAATTTGCGTAGATATAATGACTAGGTTCAACTAGTCTATATGTTTGATCTACTAAAAATGGTATCTTGAAGGAAATGCTCTTGTGATCGTACTTAGGAAGCTACTTAATGTCAGAAATGGCCAGGAGTTCGGAACAGCCAGGGGAATGGTAATTAAGTTGTAGCAATTAATGACATCACTGAAAATCAAAATGACAACAAAACCTGCACGTCTTCTCTAATTCTGCAATTTGCTCAGAGCTTACTAATCTTTCCCCAAGGGCTTTGCATTCTCCTCTACAGGATGCCAACTCATTTCTCACCTGAAAGTCATCAGCAAAACATACAAGAGATCAGCTAGTAAGCTACAAGAGACATGCAATGTGCATCCTAGGCAATAAGTTTCTATATGAAAATGCTGCTATCAGCAGGGAACTCAAATTACTCGAGATTTGTTGGGTCAAAGAGTCCATCTTTCTTAAAGAGATTATATAAGCCCAAGAAAGAAACAAATATACAAAATCTGATAGCAACAACTTCGAACAACTGAAAAGATTGATTCTTCCAATGATTGTGATCCTCAGTTGATATCCCATTAGTGCATTCTATACAGGAACTGCATCCATCACATGAATCCACATAAGTTGCCTATATCTTGTCCTTTTCACATTTGCTAATAAAAGCTGGAAGGGAGGTATTAGAAATTGCAAGGACAAATCTAGGAAAGTCATTGGTGAACTAACAAACATGATTAGAGTTATCTAAAAGTTCATAAAAAGTTTTCAAGGAGATTATAAGTAAATAATATATTAGGGTGATGGCATGCTAGTACTGCAGTTCTGGAGAACACAATGGAGATTCTCTTCAAAGAGGTATATTTTCCTGTGGAAGGAATAATAATAATAATAATAATATCCCTTTCTTTGTTGAGAGGAAAACTAGTAACAAAAATATATGAAATATAAAATAAATAATTAGACGGGGTAACTAATGAGAGTAAAAATAATAATGCAAAGACCATTAGGATCTTGAGGTGATTCACATTAACCCAAATTATTAAAGCTCCATCATCTACAGGCTATTACCTACCTTTAATTCTCAAACTTACACCATTATTTCAGGTATTTCGTCCTGTCTCCAAAATCTGACAGTTTTATATCTTGGATTAACCATTTTCCAAATTGAACACACCAATGGGCTTGCCATAACATTGCTAACATAGCCCATGCGTCCATTTTATTACCCATCCTTCCTTTGGCTCAACCAACCTCAAGCATGCATTACTAAATTAAACACTTAAATTAATCAAATAATGTCTCAGAAATTTCCTAATAACCACATAATAGGAATTTTGTTTTCCATTACATATCCTCAAAAATACAATGTAATACTGGATATTAAAAAGGACCCATTCACCACTACCTAACCTTGCATCCTCGTATAACCAAAAAGTAAGAATGGAGCCTAAAGCAGGAGCTTCTATGAAGGAGAAAGAAAGAAAATAAACAAGAGAGAGAGAGAGAGAACTGAAAGTTTGCTGAAAATTGTTTCTCAATAACCAAATCAGAAGAGCAGTTGATTATATATGTGTACTCAACTAACTTTCTTAGAGACAGTTGTACTTGGCAGCTCTACAAAAATGATTAGAGATATCCTAACTGACAAACAAACTTAACCGATTGGATATTAACTACAATCGACTGAACTGCAGCTAGTATTTCTTTTATACAAAAACAAATAACACTATTTTTCTTAACATTCCTCCACAATTTAGACTCTGGAACCTACGCAGACCTGTGTTCTTCTCTTTGCTGAACTAGAATGTCATTCTTTGAATCATCCTTCTGAGTAGTCAGTTGTAGTTTATCTTGGACAGCACATTTAGGGGACAGTGTTAGACGGAGTGTGTTACTTAGAAAAAGAATCCTGTCTCTAGGCAGACCTTTGGTGAGAATATCAGCTGTTTAATAGTGTGTAGGAATGCATCTGATCTCCACCTTTCTATTTTCAACTCTCTCTGACAAAGGGAACATCAATTTCAATATGTTTGGTGCGTGAGTGAAAGATAGGATTCTCAGCAATGTTTTTGGTTGGCTGCACACGGGATTATAGGTGTCTAAGAGGAATAGCCCAATTCAGTGAATAGAGACTTTAGCACAAAACTTCAGTAATTCCTTGTTCTAGAGCTCTATATTCAGTTTCCCCAACTGACCTTGCTACTTTCTTGAAACTCCAAATTAGGAGATCATTACCAAGATATACACACAATCCACTCGTGGATTTTCATATTACTCTACACCCAGCATGATCTGTATCTATATAAACCTCAATAGATAGATCAGAGGGAGTGAACAATAGTCCTAATCCAACAGTCCCCTTCAAGAATCTGAGCAATCTTTTACAGGCTAGTCAATGTTGCTGTTTAGGAGAAGATAAAAATTGATTGGGTTTATTTACCACAAAAGCAATGTTAGGTCAACTGTAAGTCAGATATTGTAGTGAGCCAACAATAGTTCTATATAAAGATGTGTTGAAGAAAATCTTGGAAAAGATAAAGCCAAATTATATCTTGAAGATTTGAAACTAAAGGTGAGATAAGAAGATAAAAGATAAAGTTTTTTTATATCCGAAAAATTAGGAGTTTTATTATCTAAATAAGTTGTTATTAATTTGTAATTTGAATATCCTATTTTTTAGCTACGAGATAAGGTGTATTGCTGTATTTAATACAGCCGTATACCACAGAATAGGTGTGAGTTTTTCTGTGCTTTGGATCACTTCTCAATTAGAATTTTGATTCTCTAAATTCTTCGTGGTATAAGAGCTTAGGTTTGTGTAAATCAACATACCTTTTGTAGCACAGTAACTCTCCTCAATATGGCCGATTTCTCAACCACCAGTGCAACCTCCAATATCGCGCCTTCCGTCGCTCGATCAGTTCTTCCATCCTCTTCGCCTATCTCGGTAGACCATCATACTCTTCAAATCACACAGCATAAGCTTATTGGAACCAATTATCGGGAATGGTCTTAGTCAGTTATGTTGGTGATGAAAGGGAAAGGTAAGATGGGCTATCTCACAGGTGGAACAACTCAACCAGATGCTGATACACCAGAGTATAATACCTGAGATGTTGAAAACTCCATAGTGATGGCTTGGATCATCAATTCTATGGAGCCAAAGATAGGGAGAACCTACCTATTCTATAAGGCAGCCAAGGAAGTGTGGGATGTCATTCAAAGTCAGTATTCAGATATGGAAAATACAGCACAATGCTTTGAGGTAAGATCGGCCTTAAGAACCACCCGCCAAGGTAACAACTCGGTCACTGATTACTACAATATTCTATCTGAACTATGGCAAGAGATGGATCTATATTGTGATATAAACTCGGAGTGCACAAAAGATGGAGTGAAATATGCAAAGATGGTCGAGAAGGAGCGGGTATTTGATTTCTTGCAGGGACTAAACTCTGACTTAGATGAAGTCAGAGGACGGCTCCTAGGGATAAAACCCTTTCCTTCCATCAAGGAGGCCTTTGCCGAAGTAAGGAGGGAAGAAAGCAGAAAAAAAGTGATGATGCACACAGCAACGGAAGTTAACAATCAAGGTGGATCAGCACTTGCAGTCTCCAAACAAAAGACAACAGCACCTCGAGGAGATCATACAAGAGATAAATCTTGGTGTGATCATTGCAAGAGACCAAACCACACCAAAGAAAACTGCTGGAAGTTACATGGAAGGCCGGCTAATTGGAAGGGGAGAAACCAGAATCAGAAAAAACCACAACTAGCCTATGCAGCAAATACAGAAGAAGGTACAAGTGTCATCCTAACTTCTAATTAGTTGGAAATCCTGCAACAAGTTTTAAACCAAACAAGGGTTTCAAAACCCACTGATTCTGAAGAAGTATCGAACCCAACAGCCTCCCATGTGAAACAAGGTATAGTTTATGATTGTTATCTTTCTAAACTGCTTAATAAAAATGATTGGATTGTTGACACGGGAGCTTTCGACCATATGACCGAATCTCTTTGTGGTATGATGGATTACAAACGTTGTGAGAAGAATAAAAAGGTGACCATGGAAGATGGCGCAATATCACATGTTGAAGGTGAAGGTTCGGTATATCTAGATGGTTTATGGCTGAAATCTGTTTTATATGTGCCTTCATTAAAATGCAATATGTTGTCTATCAACAAAGCTACTAGAGATATGCATTGCAAAGTGACGTTTTTTCCTACTCATTGCGTGTTTCAGGACCTCATTTCGGGGAGGATGATTGGCAATGCTAAGGAGAGAGAAGGCCTTTACTATGTGCAAGAATCGGCTGCTGCTCCTGCTTTTCTTTCTAGGTTACAGAATTCTTTTGTTTCCTCTACTATTTCAGATTCTAACATCTACTTGTGGCACAAAAGATTAGGTCATCCGAACTTTCGATATTTAAAGATTTTGTATCCTCATTTATTTGGCAATAAAATGAGTGATTCATTCAATTGTGAAGAGTGCATTCTTGCTAAACAAACTAAATCTTCTCATCCCATTCATGCATATCAACCAACTAAACCTTTTTATATTATCCATAGTGATGTATGGGGGCCAACTAGGTTACCAAATCTAACCAATACTCGCTGGTTTGTCACTTTCATAGATGACCATACTAGGGTGTGTTGGGTGTTTTTGATGAAGGAAAAATCAGAAGTCTTTAAACTTTTCAGAAACTTTCATCAAATGGTTCTCAACAATTTTCAAACATCCATTCATATCCTTCATTCGGATAATGGAAAAGAATACTTCTCCTCTGAATTCGAGACATACTTGAGAGACAATGGCATTATTCATCAAAGCACATGTCCCTATAACCCCCAACAAAACGGAATTGCCAAGAGAAAAAATCAACATTTGCTAGAAACTGCTCGCACATTGATGTTCTCTAGTTTTGTGCCTACATCTTTTTGGGGAGAAGCCGTCCTTACAGCAGCCTATCTCATTAATAGGCTTCCTACTAAAATCCTCAATTTCAAAAGCCCATTAAACACTCTCATTACATCATATCCTCTCCTAACCCGCATGCTGAATTCCTTATCCCCTAAAGTCTTCGGATGTATAGCCTTCGTTCACAATTATCACTCAAAATTGCATCCTAATTCCTTGAAGTGTGTGTTTGTTAGCTACTCACCCACCCAACCAAGATACAAGTGTTATTGTCCTAACACTAAAATTTTTTTTGTATCATGTGATGTCTCTTTTCTCAAGAATCAGTCTTATTATCCTACCACTAACCTGCAGGGGGAGATGACTAGTGCAGTTTTTGGTAGAGATAATTGTTGGGATGTTAGTATTTTGCCTGAAATAGTTGTTCCTTCTATTCCCATTCCGAATACTGTAACTTATTCAGGGGGAGAGCAGCAGAAATCTACTGCAGAAAAAACTGCAACCGCAGATCCTAAATCAAGGCTGCCACTCAAGGTATATTCAAGAAGAAAGGATCTTGAACCGAGGCAAGACCAATCATCATTCCTGGAACAAGGTCCAACACATGGAGAGGGAGCAAGAAATGAATCAGCAGTGCCAATTGAGGATCTCAACAGAACACAGAATGCTGAATCAAAAACTGGAAATTCGGAGGCTAAATCAGTTGATCTGGATGTCCCAATTGCTTGGAGAAAAGGGGTAAGATCATGTACTAAACACCCCATTGCTAATCATTTGGTGTATTCTCGGCTTTCCCCAGGTTTCAGGGCATTTTCTATAAAGATGGATGAGGTGTACATACCAAAAAACATTGGTGAAGCTCTACAAAATCCTGACTGGAAAATAGCTGTAATGGAAGAAATGGATGCCCTAATAAAAAATGGCACGTGGGAACTGGCTGAACTACCTGAAAACAAGAAAGTGGTAGGAAGTAAATGGGTTTTCACAACAAATCATAGAGCTGATGGGAGCATTGAACGATACAAAGCAAGGTTGGTGGCCCAAGGATTCACACAAACCCAAGGTATAGATTATGAAGAAACCTTTGCACCTATTGCAAAACTCAAATCTATACGTGTGTTATTATCAATTGCAGCCAACTTAGATTGGGAACTACACCAACTTGATATAAAGAATGCATTTCTGAACGGAGAGCTAGAGGAAGAGATATATATGAGAATTCCTCCCGAATTTGAAGAAAAAGGGAAGGTTTGTAGATTAATCAAATCTCTATATGGGCTAAAACAATCTCCTAGGGCCTGGTTCAAGCGATTTAGTACCACATTACATCAACTAGGGTATCAACAAGGGCAGTCTGACCATACCCTATTCACTAAACATGCTGCTAATGGTCTAAAAACAATTTTAATTGTTTATGTGGATGACATTATTATTACAGGTAATGATCATCAGGAGATCAAAGCTTTAAAGGAACAATTACAACAAACTTTTGAAGTAAAAGACCTTGGACAGATGAGATACTTTCTTGGGATGGAAGTAGCAAGGAGCGAGGGAATTCTTATATCTCAAAGAAAATATACACTAGACCTACTCAAAGAAACAAGCAAGCTGGGTTGTAAACCAGCTAGTACCCCACTAGAACCCAATTGGAAGGCCAGTGTAGATGGGACAGGAAAAGAAGTGAATAAGGAAAGGTATCAAAGATAGCTAATATACTTATCTCTTACCAGACCAGACATTTCATATGCAGTAAGTAAAGTAAGTCAATACATGCATTCACCTCATGGCAAACATCTTGATGCAGTTTATCATATCCTAAGATACCTGAAAGGAACTCCTGGCAAGGGTATTTTATTCAAAAAATACGAAGACCGATGAATACAAGGGTTTGTAGATGCTGATTGAGTAGGTTAATTTGAAGATAGTAAATCAACTTTTGGTTATTGCACAAAGCTGTGGGGAAATATTGTCACGTGGAGAAGCAAAAAACAGAGTGTGGTAGCAAGAAGTAGTGTTAAAGCAGAGTACCAAGCTATAGCTCAAGGAGTCTGTGAAATAATATGGCTGGAAAAATTTATGAATGATTTGAAGATGACTAATACTGATCCTACAAGATTATACTGTGACAGTAAATCTGCCATCAGTATAGTAAACAATCCGGTACAACATGACTGGATGAAGCATGTGAGAATTGATAGGCACTTCATCAAGCAAGAGATTGAAGATGGTAGAATAAACCTGATGTATATCCCTACTAGCCTACAAGAAGCTAACATCTTTACAAAAGCAATGAACAAACAAGGCTTTGAAGTGATAAGAGGCAAGCTAAGAATGAAGCATATCTATGCTCCAGCTTGAGGGGGAGTGTTGAAGATAATCTTGGAAAAGATAAAGCCAAATTATATTGAAGATTTGAAACTAAAGGCGAGATAAGAAGATAAAAGATAAAGCTTTTTTATATCCGAAAAATTAGGAGTTTTATTATCTAAATAAGTTGTTATTAATTTGTAATTTGAATGTCCTATTTTTTAGCTACGAGATAAGGTGTATTGCTGTATTTAATACAGTCGTATACCACAGAATAGGTGTGAGTTTTTCTGTGCTTTGGATCACTTCTCAATTAAAATTTTGATTCTCTAAATTCTTCAAGATGGATCTGAAAACATTTCACCATCATCTGTCATAGGAGTCCCCAAATTAACTAGTGTAGAAAATGGCTTGTAGTCTTGCATACTAGCCCCTTTTAACAAATCAACAATATATTTGGACTAAGATAGAGACCTTTGTTGTCCCTATAAGTTTCAAACCTAAAAAATAATTCACAGACCCAAGACTTTTGAGAGCAAAATAAGTGTCCAAATCATGAATAAATACTTAAAAGTCCTAGGATCTGAACCAGTTATAAGATTATCATCACATACAAAAGAATGAACAAAACAGATTCCGATTGTTTCTTAATAAAAAGAGAAGCATCAGAAACTGCTCTCACAAATCCCCAGTTTTGGAATGTTGTCCTAAGCTTTGCATACCAAACACAAGGGGCTTGTTTAAAGCCATGTAGAGACTTCTTTAGTTGACAAGCATAGGAAAGATATTTTGAGCTGACAAGGCCTTCAGGTTGGGACATGTAGACTGTTTCAAACAAATCTCCATTGGGAAAGGCATTGTTCACATCAACTTGTTAAATATCTCAACCAAATGCTAAGGTAATGTTATGACCCAGTGGTAGTTTTGTAAATTTTTTGCAATTTCTGTTATAATAATCGCAGCCCACATGGGCCACTTGTAGCGGGAGCTAGAAGCTTCTTCCCACGGTTACAATATGAACCGCGGAAGGGCCTATAAAAGGCCGATTACTTGAGGATGGGATTTCTATGTTGAATGAAAACATCTTTCCCTCTTAAACTCTTTCTCTCTTCCCTCTCAATTCTCTCATTTTCCCTCCCAATTCTATCTCTATCTCCCTCTCGATCCTTCTAAAATTTTGTTCTCTCAAGTCTTACATCCGAGACTTGACAGATAATAAGAAGACATATAGTAGGTGCCTTTACCACTGGATTGAAGTTTCAACATAGTCTATACTGGGATTTTGATGGAACCACTTAGCCATTAACCGAGCTTTAAACTTTAAAACTGACCCATCTGGATTGTCCTTGATATGAAACACCCATTTACAGCCAACAAATTCATGTTGAGAGAGTAAGGAACAAGCTCCCATGTACAATTATGTTGCAAGACGTTAAACTCCTCTTGCATAGCTTTAACCCACCTAGGATCCAAGAGAGCATCACTACTTCAACTAAGTTCTAGGCACTCACTAAAGCAAGAGGTGAAGTGGCCAGAAGTTGTTTGGTTTTGAAGCGATTGATCATGGGATGGATAGAAGGAAGAGATTGTGGCTTAGCTTGCTTAGGTTGTAGCTTAGATGTTGTAGGTAATGTGGAAAATGAAGGAGAACTCTGTTGCTGCAAAGCATGCATACAAGGTGAAGGAGCAAGAGACTGTTCTACTTGAGGATTAAGAGAAAAAAATGAGAAAAAATGAATTGGGAAGGCTACGAGAACTAGAAGAAGAAATAGACTGAAGTAGATGGAAACAGGGTAGGAAAAGGGAACCTGAAGGATTAAACTGAATACCTCATGAAACATAGAGTCAACCCGTGGGGTGTAAGCACATGTACCCAGGTTGCACATGACTATATCCAATGAAAATACATTTAGTGGAATGAAAATCAAAATTGTGTTCATTGTGGGGTTTAAGGAAAGGAAAACAAGCACACCCAAAAGGTTGAAGGGATAGGTAATTGGGTTGCAACTCATATCTTAATTTGAGAATTATATTTAATAGTTGCAACTACTTTGTTAACACTTCTCAATAGTCCACATCATGAACCATTCAGTAAGTCTCTTGATAGGAACAATGCATAACATCCTCGGGAATACTTTTTGCAAATCCTAGATGTGTACCTTAGAAATTTTTTAAAATAACACATCACTTGCATCACCAATATAAAGTATGCTACAGATAGATTATACAACTAAATAACATAGTGATAGTGATAAATTAGAAATCAAGTACGAGTAGATTATAATTTGGAAGCTTTGCCTTTTCAGATGTTCAATTTTAGGTAAAATTGTTCAGATCATAAGTAAAATTGCAACTTTCTGATATTAAATTCAGAAAATATATTTAAAGCAGCAATCTTTTGATAGCCATATCAATTTTCTTTCTCACTTATGTCAACATATCCATGCCTCATTCCATGTCTATGGTCCTAGGCCTCTAGAATGACACATTCCATGTCTAAAGTAATCTCCTGTATAAGCTATCAAAACAGACTGCAAGGAGTTTCTCATACGGACTGTACATATGCATGGATTTGATTGTGTTTAGTAATTTTTTTTCCCCTGTAAATGTGTTCAGTAATTTACTTCCCTTGAGTAGCCGAGGCTAATTTGGCACTACAAAGCCCCAAAACAGAATACTGTATGATTTAAAAATTGCAGTGTCTACCAAACTTTTTTCAAGATTTAGATCTTAGCAAATAGTAAGTCCTTGTGGATAATGATAAGCTCAGACAAGAACAGAGTAAATCTTTCCAAGAGATGCTGATATATTCTTCAACATTTATTTAAAGATTAAATTTTGAAGTACCTCTGACAGTTGTTTCGATAAAGACATAATCTCAGCATGGTGTGAATTTGATTTCTCTTCTATGGCTTTGATGGAAGCTTTCTCCTTAGCAGACCATATGACCTTCTCTTCCTCCATTGCCATAAGGGCTTCAGTAAGTTGCTGCAAGACATAACATATAATCAGGCAACTGATGGTACACCAAGATGTGGGTTTTCATTGAAGAGTCTCTAAGTTGCACGGTCCAACACTCAGCTTTACCATTGCCAACTCTTCCTTTTCTTCAACCAACATCTTAGTAGAAGTTTCCAGATTCTTGTTACACGAACTTGATTCTTCCAAAGATATTTGCTGGAACAACAGAGAAATAAACAATGACAGACTGAAAAAATAGAAGCAACTTGCCGAACTACTTCTGATAATATGAAAAGTAAAAGTTCTAAATAACTAAGAAATTAGACATCACCAAGGACAGGTAAAACATGGGAAGCTTACAAGGGCCGAAACCTCTTCCCGCAATTCATTCAGTTCTGAATCTGAAATATTCAGAAGTTTGGATAAGGCTTGCAGGTCTGTAGCCAAACTTTCAGCTCTAGAAACAGCCATTTCCTTCTCCTCATTCGCTGTAGCTAATTCCCCTTCCAAAGAAGCAATAGTTGCCTCCATCTCAAATGCAAGGACCTCCAGCTTCTTGTAATCATCCTTAACAACAGTAAATTGAAAAAAAAGTCAAACTCAGCAACTCACCAGAATCTCACATATACCACACTACTGAAAAATGGGAAGAAACATCAGGACTTTTGCTTGCTCAGATACCATGTTGAATTATTAACTACCATCAGATTTAAAAGCTTAAATTGTTGGATAGAGGGTTAACTTTATCTTTTATACTATTAATTTACTCTCAACAGGGTGATATAACCCTACAAGCTTAAGAGTTCAGTCATTAAATTTCTAAGCCCTAATCTGGGTGTTGAGATTCCAGGGAACAAGCTATAAAACCACAATGACCCTCTGCCAACCCACACAGAGCAGGGAGCCTCGTGCACTAGGGACAACTTTTTTTTTAAATATATTTATGTCCTAATACACTACATTACCCACCCAAAAGCCTGAGCTGCTGAATAACATGGCCATCCTCTATCTAAATGTCCAAACCTAGAGTCCATTAGATCACTTCTATTCTTTGTTTAACATGCTGCAGATTTCATAGATTTTCCATGTGCAAGATCCATCAGACACATGACATAATCTATAAGTAAGACTTCATGCATATTTAAACCTCCACATTCTTCACCACCATATGAAGAAAAATCCAGGCAAAGCAACGCTCACAGAAAATAAATGATGTTGATGTTAACACAGCAGACGGTGAATTGTACATCTATAATTACACATGCAGCAAAAGCTGTTTAAATGAAATCCACAAGCTTTAAATAGCATAACACATCCAATACACTTGCTTTCCTCAGCTAGCACATATGCACAAAACCATAGGCCATAGGCATATTTTAGACCACTTTACAGAACCAAACATGTGGCTCCCACCACACAATTTAAGCATAATAGCTTTTGCTTTCTGGAGATGAGTACCCATGCAAACTAGGAGCTGTTTCTCCATACCACTTTGCCTCTACAACAGAGAATTTTAAGAGGACTTTTAAAAAGAATTTATTTCTGAATGTCTAACCGAAGCCCACTTCTTTATCACCTGAAATGTCTGGTCACAAGAAACAGCAAGACCCTTTGCCCTTTTTGGATCAAATAAATTTGAACCCCGGTCAGCAACCACATCGCATCTCCTCCCAACAAGTGACTCGCGTTTGGTGATATCTCGTTGAAGAAGAGCTTTTTGGCTATGAAGTTTCTTTATTTCTCTCTCTGCACATGCTTTCTCACCCTAAATTTTGGTTAAAATGTCAACCAAGAAATTTTAAGATAAGTGCCACATAAAATCAAGGCAGAAGCTATTAAAACCTCGAGTTTAGTTTTCTCCTGGAGGGCATTCTTAAGCTTGGATTCAGTCTCTCTCAACTTTGCTTTTATTTTCTCAAGATCTTTTCTCATATTCTCCTTCTCTCTAGCCAGGGATGAAGATGATAAACATGATATTTCCTTATCAAGAGTTTGAATTTGGGAAAGGAGCTCAGACTTTGCTACATCATGCTGTTCAGAAAGTTCCTATAATAAATGTGAGCATGTCATTTACAAAAAAAAAAATGTGAGCATGTCAAAGACAGACAAAAAGTATAATAACATGAAAATAACATTTCTTTCTTAGACAAGTAACATACAGTTAATGCCTTAGCAGAACTTTGAACATTTTGTGTTAGTCCTTCTATCTGATTCTGAAGATCTACAGATTGATTGTGCAAAACAAACTGCAATCAACCATCCAGAATAAAAACTCATCAGGAATTCTTATGCGATAATAATCACAGATATCACAGGGTAGACAGCTGCACCTTCTCATTCTCAAGTTCACCAACTTTGTGCTGCATGCAAAGATGCAATTTCTCATGGTTACTAACAAGAGATTTTAGTTGAATCAAGTACTGGCATGCCGAAGACCTAAAGTCCTGCATCTTAAAATCATCTACAAATGAGACTATACAAATAAATGAAATAATAACTACACAAATTGAGTAAAAGGATTTCATTAGCGACCAAGAAGGATCACCCACAAAGAATAGGTTCAGAACAGAAGAAAAACTCTGCAAAGCATCATCAACAACTAAGGAGACACGGTCAGCTAGATTTCTTGAGCTTTGTACTTCCAATGTTATTTCTTCAACTTCCATTATTAGCTTTGTCATGAAGTCAAAATCGGCCATCTAAATTCAGGTAGATTAAGATAAGTTTCACATACTCAACCAGGATCAAATTAATATGATGACATCTTATCTGATGAACACGCAAGAACCATAAAAAAAATGTTTAAAAAGAAAAGGATGCTACATCAGTTGTTTTAATAGATTCCACTGATGCAAGTTGTTCGCAAGCAATTTTAGCCTCCTCCTCTGCATTTAAAAGCTCTCTATAAAGCTGCAAGAAAAATAACACCACTAAGAAACAGAAAGAACAATAAGCCCAACCAATTGCAGATACAGCAAACCTCAGAATGCTTGCAATGAACATGAAAGTTCCCACATGAAAATGTGAAGCAGGCAATAAAAAAGTCACAAATTGAGAAAGGTGAGAATCAAGTGAATCTTCCAAAAAGAAAACCTGAAGCACAGAAACTGAGCACGATCACTGTTGATGGCAAGGAAATAAATAAATGAACAAGATCAGAACAAAAGATAAGCGGAAGAGGTCAAGCAAGAGAGAACAAATTGCACAGTAGCCTTTATTCACCTGTTGGCAGAGGAAATGCTACAAAATATACGTAGACGTGCTCCTATCAAAATGCCTACTTCTAAAGAAAATTAAATTAAAAAAATAAGCATAACTTTTAACTGGAAAAATATCAGGACAATGAAAGAAACCAGATTTCCAATTTAATAGTTTCACTTCCCTTTCAAGACATTATCAATTTAATAAAAATAAATCTTTGATGATTTAAAACTTTTCTTCAGAAACTATAGGAACACAATTTGCAAAAACTGACGAGAAAGAAAGTCAACCCACCCCACCCCAACCACCACTCACAAACACACAAAAAGAAAATAAAGGTATAAAGAAAACAAAAATAACAAATAAATAAATAAATAAATAAGCCTATAAATATAAATTAATAAATAATACAACTGAAAGAATGGTAAGACAAAATCTTTCATACTTGAATTGAGAAATGGGATCAGACCATCAAGTGCAGAAGTAGTGCATCATAATCCAATTCACGATAAAGTTGGTCAAAGCTCCTTTTCAATTAGGAAGCATATATTCAACAGTTGAAAGCAGTTGGAAGCCAAAAATTACTGTGATTTTGTGCTAACATAGTACAGCCACAAGCTGAACAAGCAATGCACTATTACCTCCTCATACTTCTCCATGGCACATATGTTTTGCTCTGTTGCTAACTCAACAACACTATCCAAATTTTGCTGGCTTGAAGATTTCTCCATCTCTAACAAATTAATCTGCGGAACAGGCATAAAATGAAATAGTGCCAAACCAAGTATACAAAAGTTCATAGAAGAACAGAATCAAAGAGTTTGTTATATAAATCAAAGATTGAGAACCTTTTCCTGGAGTTGCTTGATAACAAGAATAGCCTCTGCCTCCCTCAAACTTTTGCTTACATAACCAGGAACAGTACTTTGATTAGGATATAAATCAGTCTCAGTCAACTTTCTTGTTAAGTAATCAATTTGTATCTCGCTCATAGTCCTCTGCCAGCAAGAATCAGAATCGTGAGATTCTACAGCATGTAATCGTTTACAAGAACACATGCAACAAGACTATGACCTGAGCTTCAAATTTTAGAAACAAATCTTCATAGTCTGCTTGAAAGTCTTCTAACTCATTGCTCTCCTACCAGAGAAAGAATTACTAGGTAACAAAATTGAAACAAGGAAACCAAGGGAACAATGATGAACAAGAAAATAAAGACCAAAAAAGAAATGCTACATACAACAAGTGAGCTTTTCTTCCTGACCGGTGCTTTTTTCCTGCTAGTAACATGTAATAAAGTGCGTGGATCTGGAAGCACACACCTCTCATCTCTATTATTGCTACACTCTTCTTCTAGAGCGAAAGAGTTATTCGTGCCTTCTTCATTAACTAGTTCTTCAAAAGGAAGAAGTGGTCCCACATAACATTTTGATCTCTCGGGTTTCAGAGCAGATGCCTTTGCATGAACTTCTGAATTCAACTACAGGGCATGAACATTAGATTCTATGCAGTACGTACCAAAATATTGAATACCTTTTTAATTGAAGATAAAAAGTATGCATGTTTTAGGTACAGCTTATATACTTATGCTAAAAAGTAATTCAAGAGCAGCCTGACTAAGATAAAATTTAAAAATCTATAAATGATTGTATATGTTCGTGCTAGAAATTTGACTGCAACCAGAAAGTTCTAAATGTAAACATGGTTGAAACTGAATCCCTACAAGTTAATATTGAAGTAAGGGGGGGGGGGGTAGAGGCAGCGAAGCATATTATGATGAGATTTGAACCCAACTCCCAACAAAGCCCCAAAAAGAGGTCAGGTAAAAATGATCTCTTTCAATCATCAAGCTTCAGTAAACCACATGCTATGGTGCAGAAATCAATTTAGAAGGAAGCTACTCCCAACTCTGACTCATCTGAAGTAAAGAAGAAAATATAATAATACAGCAAAGAGAAAGCAGTTCGCACTCTTCTATAATATTTCATACCATCAAGTTTCCTCATTATCTCATTTGTGATACTGTAGACTTAATTGATTCACAAAGTTCTTTGAATATATATTGGAGAAACGGACAGTCAAGTTAATCAATCATACAAACAAGCATTTGGGCCCACCTTATTACTTTTTGTCCTACCAAAGTTATAATCTCTACAGAATTTAATTCAATATATCAAAAACCTTTCCCATCTAAGAACCAAGAGGAAATAAAATAGAAATAATATGACAAGAATCGAATGTCCACAAAACATGTCATTCTCATTGTCATCAACAATAAACATATTGCTCACATCCCATCCATCAGCCAATTTGTGCTTAATGTATTTCCTGCTCTTAGTGTCAACTCAAGAAAATGAGTTTGCTGCTTGAGCACGTTTAAAACATCTTCAGATGAACACAATAAAACCCATTTACTTGACAGTCAACTCAGTATTTATTCTTAACCTCATTACCAGCAATGAATTAGTAAAAAGAGGATATTTCAAGATCATTGTCATTCTGCCCAGTGGATAACTTCTTGGATTGGAACCATTTATGTGTACATTTTATCATGCAGCTGCTTGTAGCCAGTAACCACTCACCTTCCCAAGAGTCTCCCTTGAAAGATTACCAAAGCACCAAGTATCTCGCCTCTTCCCCTGCAGCAGCCAGAAAATTTGGGCAACAGAGAGATTGAAAGTCATGAAGAAATATCATAGGCCTGTGTGAGTGCACCGATATGTGGGTGTGTTTAAGTAGATAAAAAGAGGCATGCACAGAGAAGAGAACAAATGCAAGAAAAAGAATTTAAAACAAATAGCAGTATAGATGATATGGGATGAATTTTAAGAGATTCAGTTATGAGCAAATGAAAAGAAATGAAAGCCACTTTACCTATCAAATAAACTATGAGGTAAGGGTTTGAGGAGATGTTAACCCTCTAAGAGCTACTTGGCTACCTCTTCAAAGAAGACGACAAACAAGGAGTCTCTTCTATAATTCTGTAAGCTCAAATCTAGAGTTGGACATGATCCAGGCTAGCCAAACATGATTTTTTTAAAATAACTAGAAATAAAATTTCTTGAATCAAGGCCAACTCCACATGATATCAAACATAATCTCAAATTTCTAAACTCAGTACAGAATAATTTGGAAGAAGCCCAACCCTGCCTGTCCAGTTCATAACATGATGTGAGTTGACTTGAACAAAAGCAGAAGCATTCATAGACACCTAGACTTTCTGATAAGAAATTTTGAGTTATGTCAGAATTTAGATTTTGTTTGAATAACTTAAATTTTAGGATAATGTTTAAAAACAAGGAGGGTAAAAGGGGGACTTCACCCCCTTGTCAAGACCCAAGGTTTCAAATCCTGGATTTCTTGTTGACAATCGAGAAAAAAGAAAGAAAGAGAGATAAAAGAGAGAATTCAGGGAGAAAACAAAGAGAAAAACAGAGGGAAATAGAGAATAGATAGAGAGAAAATGAGAGAACTTCAATTAACTTCTTGATAATCCCGGATCTAAGTGGCATAGCTTTTATATATGGCTATCCATAACAGTTATTTACAGCAATTACTTGATATTTGCAGCAGTTATTTACAGCAGCTTTGGTATTTACAACAGTTATTTGGTTATATTGTTAACAGATTTTGCTAACAGTTGTAACAGTAAAAAAAAACTTCAACTGTTGCTTTCTACTATCTCCTAATTCTTTGAGTCACAATATTTCCTTTTCCTTCAAAATTTTCTTGTCCTCGAGAAAATCAAAGAAACTAAGCAACTCGAGAAAATTGAGCTGGGAGACTTGATGGAAATTCACAAGTTTTGTTATCCGGGTGCAGAGGGATCCATAGAACAAGTACTTGAATAAGGGAAACTTGGTTCTTGTAGATGCTTCTTGAATATGGCCTCTTCTGTCAATTACAATAGTTTTGCCTTCTTTGTTGCCTGCTTAACTGTTGTAGGTTGTAGCATCTTCACTGTTAGCCTAAGTTCTTCATTAAGGCCACTTATAGAACTCAAATCAAAATATGCTTCCGAAAGAGAGGGGTTGGTAATGATCATTAGTGATTTAAGTTCTTAGAACTTGGTTTGATATTCCAAAATTGTTCCAACCTATCTCAACTTATTGAATTCTTCTATAACATTAATCATTTTCTTGTCCCCAAATCTCTCGCAAAATTTTTCCACAAAGTCCTGTCAAACATATTCTTCTCTAAGCCTCACCCAACCCTAAAACCATGCATCAGCTACATCGTTCAAGTAGGCTAAAGCCAAGTTAACCTTTTGAGACTTTCATATGTTGTAGAACTGAAAAAACTCCTGGCATCTCCTTACCCACCATCTAGGGTTCTTGCTGTCAAACATAGGAATCTCCAATTTTGGCATAGGAACAACACTATGAGTATAGGAATTATTCACTAAATTGTTTTCCATCCTTCTATCATTCATCCTATCAGCCATAAACTCCCCGTCATGCATATTTTCAACTTCTATTACAGGAGCTCTAGTTTGTTTGAGATTTAAGCCATTACCTTCCAAGATTGGATCCCCATTCTCCTTGGGCGGAAAATCCTCCAGTAGGCTTAACTATGGAATCTTGGAAAACATCTGCAAGATTTCGTCCAACCTCTTGGCCAAACCCTCCATCGAAGCATCCAGCTTGTTTTCCAAAGATTGAATACTTTCCTAATTCTTACTTGCCCTAGACTCTAATGCTTCCATTCGAGTCTAGAAGTTGGTCACCAGGGAGTTAACCTGGTTGACCTGCGCCTCTAATTGTTTCATTCAAGTACTGTCCACTATAGCTCCAAAACCTGTAGATGTAGGTTGTTGAGAATAGCAATCCAAGAACCAACTACTCTAATACCAATTGTCAAGACCCCAGGCTTCGAATCTTGGATTTCTAGTTGACAATCAAGAAAGAAGAAAGAAATAGAGAGAAAAGAGAGAATTTAGGGAGAAAACAGAGAGCAGAACAAAAGAAAACAGAGAATAGATAGAGAGAAAATGAGAGAACTTCAATTAATTTCTTGATAATCCCAGATCCAAGTGGCATAGCTTCATACATGGCTATACACAGCAATTATTTACAACAATTACTTGATATTTACAGCAGTTATTTACAGCAATTTTTGTATTTACAGCAGTTATTTGGTTATATTATTAACAGATTCTGCTAACAGTTGTAACTGTAAAATAAAACCTCAACTGCTTTCTGTTATCTCCCAATTCTTCGGGTCATGACACCTCTCAGTGCCCATTCTCGAAACATCTGGGAGGACAATCATTGTCCAAAATTTTATAGCTCTTGTGATAAGATTTTAGTCTACAAGTAGGTATCGATGATATAAACAATTGGCATGGCTGAGTTTGAATAGAATCATTTGATCGTCTTCTCTCTCGAGGCTCCCTCTTCTTCTTCAAGTCCTCTACTTCTTCTTCTCCCTTCCCCCAACTTCTTTTCCCTCTACTGCCTTTGGTTTCCCTCTCCTCCTCCTAGTTTCTACACCTTCTTCTCTATCCCACATCACCTTCCAACTACCATGAGGATTGAGATTTGAAGTAGGAAAAGAGTCATTATACGCTAGTGATAAAGACGCAAAAAGAATAAGTAGAGCCTATGTCCAACAATTATGGACTTGTCAAATACAGGCCCATAAAAATATGTTCTAAAGTGTATAGATGGACAAATGGAAGAGTAGGTAAAAGAAGGCACAAACCTAGCACAAAATTAAAACAAAATTGACTACACAAAACTATTCCAAGCCCTAGAACTCCTTTCTCTGGACAGACCATTGTTCAGTTTCATACTCTTACATAATGATGTTAAACTTGGTGGGTTTTTCACCCATTGACAAAAATATGTAATATAAGAAAAAAAATAAAAATAATCCAGCAAATTAACATATGGAGAACAACACAAAGGCCCCATTTGGCCTTGAGGTGAGGTGAGGTGAGGTGAGTTTGATTACATAAAAGTGTTTGACAGAAGACTAAAGTTGAATTGAATTAGAATGTTATGACTAAAAAGGATGTAAAAATTATAATTATATATAAATATGCATAAACTAATAATATATAAATTTTATTATGACATATAAAGTATATTTTAACAAATCTTTGTATAATTTGATCAAGTTGAGTTAAGCTATGTTAAATGACTAAAAATGGCATATAACCAACTATTGGTATATTACAAAAAGGATTAGCTATGGAAACTATCTTATTTAAAAAATATATTTTAATAAATTTGTCTATAATTTATAATTACAGAATATGTAATTAATATGAAAAATATTTATTTTAACAAAAGAAACAAAGAAGAGAAAGAAATTTGGTTAGGGTTTTTATAGGGACATAAAGGGAATTAAAATTTGTATTAGTTCTTTTAAAAGGGTAAAATGGGTATACGGAAGGAAAATTTTATAACTCACCTGAACCTCACCATTTTGGTGAGGTTGAGTTTAGCCATCTGAACTCAATCCAAATGAGTTGAGTTGAGAAATTTGGAGTGTTACCAAACACAATTTTGGAGTTGAGGCTCAAACACAACTCAACCCACCTCCCACCTCAATGCCAAACACCCCCAATATTGTAGTTAGTAACTCAGAAAAGAACAACAAAATAGAGAGGAAAAAAAAATCAAGAGAAATACAAGCTGACATGATTTCTACTACATGCCTTCTTCTGCTGATCACATTTGTCATCCCTATTTGAATACAACACCATTGAACTCAAATTCTCAATCTTCTTGGCTTGTTCTTGCAGTCTCTTTTCTCGTTCAGCTTGGGCTTTCTTTTCCTCCTCCAACTCCATAGCTATCCTCTCCCGCTCCAGTTCAGTCTATAAAGGAAGAATTAGAACATTTAAGGTATACAACTCTTTATTCCAAAGGAAAATCAACAAACTGAAAGACAAACCTGTAATAATGTATTCCGTAGATTGAGAATCTCCTCTTCAAAATGTTCTGAATGTGAACCCTTGGATACATGAGACAGATTTAACAGTTGATACACAGAAAAGTACAGGTACAAGATAAACCATACATAATAATATATTATCTTTACACTTTCATTTTTTTGTAATCAGCAATGGCTACCTGCAGTTTGGCCTTGAGCTCCTCAATCTCTTTCTTTTGACGCTTTAGCAAAGCAGCATCTGTCAAGATCTGCCATTAAAATTTTTATCCCATTTAGATTTCCAAAGTAAATGAGAAAGACAAGTTAATACTAAGAAAAACGTATTCCTGATCTCAAATGTGCATAGTTCTAACCAGTAAAAAAGATCTTGGAACAAAAAATCCAAAAGATATCAAGAAAATCAAAAAAGATGATTGAGAACAATTTTGTTTCAATAGCATAACCTCATTCACATGAGCACAGTTTGTCACACGCAATGCTCTACTTGCAAACTGGAGACTGCTTTTAGTCTCATCAGCATGAATCTGCATCAAATTAGCATGGTCAGGAAGTAGAAGAAACTATGTACAAGTAGCACAAATCAGAACATGTACGTATCAACTAGTCACAAAAGCAAGGAAAAATTGAAAAGGAAGCTAATTTGGTGCCAGTATATATTTCCATTCAGACATGGTAACAAACAATAAACTCACTTTTAGGTAAACTCAGATCATTGTGTAATGGTAAACTGGAAAAACAATCAAGTAATCAACTGTTGAGAATAAAATAATAGTATAAAAGATAAATTTGACCCTCTATCTAACAACTTAGCTTTTAGATCAGACGATGGTTAACAACTCAACATGGTATAAGAGAAGGCATAACTTTTGAGTTCAAACCTCACCTCCAACCCACTATTTAAAATGTTGCACATTGTGGGACCAGTTATCAATGAAGCCTGGCCACATGTGAGGGGGTGTGTTGATAATAAAATAATAGTTTAAAAGATAAAATTAACCCTCTATCTAACAATTTAACCTTTTAGATAAGATGATGGTTAATAATTCAACATAAACAATGTTAAATTTTGAACAAACACCCAGTCACATGGCCTCATTTGTTAGACTTTGCATCAAATAATACTATAGGCAAGGAGCTGGAAGCTGGCAAAACTATTCAAGCACTATTTTAGCGTAAAGCATTGAAAGATATCCATACCATCAATGTTAGAGATATGAGACTTCCCCAACCCCCACAAACCTATTACACTAGGAATGCCCATTTTATGCAAGGAAAAGAAAGAAGCATTTTTTTTCCATATTACACACACACGAAAATAAAGAAACAAACCAAGGAGAGAAACTATTATATCAATAATAAACATGAATAAAAGGCTTAGGAACAAGCTTTTGACCTTACCAGCGAAGAAAGGAAGAGAATGATAATTTCACTTCTATAGCAGACAGCTATGAGTAAACAACAACAACAACATATCTAGCATTTATCCCACTATGTGACGTCAACTATATGAATTCTAGATTTTCATGTATTTCTGTCTTTTGTCATATCTTCATTTAGGCCATACACTTCATATCAAACTTTAATATCTCTCTCAAAGTCTTCTTGGGTCTACCTCTACCTCTTTTTTTGACTAATTGTTCCATTTCATCAACTCTCCTCACAGAAGCGTCTCTTGGTCTCCTTCTCACATGACCAAACTGTTGAAGTTTGCCTCGATTCTTGTCCTAGAAGATAGCAGAATCTGAAGGAGTATAAAAGAGTAGTTTAGGCTGAAGAAATTAGGCAGTTGGGGCTAAGTGTAATTAGTACTTTTAGTTGGGGTTAATATGTAATTTCCCTAAGTTAGTTAGTTGCCTAATTTGTGCCCGCCTCCTCTATAAATAAGAGGGCAAGGCGGCAGTCTAAGTATTCATTCAACTCTCTCTCTTGTCAAGTTCTCTTCTCCTATTGTGAGTATACTTTGTTCTAGAGAAAGTGAGGCATATGTATTATGTTCTTGAGTTTTCTTGGAGTGAACAAAGGGCTGTACTTGAGCGATAGGATTGAGGTAGAGGTTGGGCTTTGTATTGATCAGTTTCATCCTAATAAAAGGCTGCTCATTGGTGGGTGTTTGAAGGCTGGATGTAGGATTGCCAAAGGCAATCTGAACCAGGATAAATCTGCGCCTAAAGTGTTTGGTTTGATCTCTTTTAAATTCTGTTATTTCCTTTACTGCTGTTCATATATTCTGTTTCTATTTCTCATTGCATCCGAGAGTGTGTGAGAGGGTTTATGTGAGGGTTTTCTCGCCTAAGGTTGTAATCTAAGAGTCCTAAGGTTAACAATTTGGTATCAGAGCCTCCCCTAGGATCAAGAACTGCTTTCTTGCAAGGTTTCTTTATATTTCTTGTTGATTTAATCTACCTACTGTCTTCGGCCATGGCTGCAACAAGATATGATGTAGAGAAATTCACTGGCCATAATGATTTTGGCCTTTGGAGGATTAAAATGAAAGCTTTACTAGGAAACTTAGGACTGAAATCAGCCTTAGAAGAGAAAGAAAAATTGCCTGAAACTCTCTCGGCAGAAGAGAAACAAGAAAGGCTAAAACAGAAAGAGGAAATTGATGAGAAGGCCTTTAATACGATTGATTCTTAGCCTTGGTGATAAGGTTTTAAGAGAAGTATCCAAGATGACCACCGCCCTATCCCTATGGAATAGGTTAGAGACCCTATATCTAACCAAGACCCTTTCTACTCGGTTGTTCTTGAAAACCCGCTTCTTCTCATTTAGAATGGGAGAAGGTCAGAAATTGCATGATCATATTGATGATTTTACAAAGCTGTGTTTGGACTTAGAGAACATAGATATCAAGTATGATGATGAGGACAAGGCCCTCATTCTCTTGCATTCTTTGCCTAAGACCTATGAGACCTTTGTTGACATACTAAAGCATGGCAGGGAAAAACTGTCACTTGATGATGTAATTGGAGCTTTAAACTCCAAGGAACTGCAACAAAAGGTAGAGGTAAATGGTTCTCTAGGAGATGCCCTAGCAGCTGTGTCTAGGCCGGAAAAGGGGGATCAAAGAAATAAGGATAGGGGAAGATCTAAGTCTAAAAATAGTAGGAGATCTGTTAGGTGTTTCTTGTGTCATGAGGAGGGCCACATCAAGAGAAACTGCCCAAACAAGAAGAAAGAAAACCAGGAGAAAACCAGCCCCGAATGCTCTAACACCATGTGTGGTTTTGGCTATGAGAATTCGGATGTCCTATAGCTTTTCTAGGTATGTAGGTAGAGTAGCATAGGTCCTAGGTTTAGGGTGTTCTTCTCATAGGAAATGGGTATTTATCCATAGAGACATGGTGGAGGGGGAAATAGTTTGTCTAGACATCAATCTAAGGCCAAGATAATTGGAGATGTGAGAATAGGAAGCATGGTGGAGCTGTTCCAGAATATTAGAAGCTGTAAAAATGTCCCTGTTTTTAATAAGAAAGCCTAATGTCCTTAGGAATAATTAGATAGTGAGAATTGGAGTCCTAAGAATTGCTAGGATCTCTTAGAGAGATGGAAGCAACCCTCAAGAATAGAGGATATGTGGTGCATGCTTGCAGGTCTTGTGGATAAGCTGCAGCCACTAAGGATAGCCTATGATAAGTTAGGTTAGCTCATTTCTTGAGGATGGCTCACAATGGTGAGCAAGGACTAGGAAAGTATCTAAGGCTAGGGATATTAGGGAGGGGAAAATTTGCAGGTGTATAGGAATAGAATCCATGTAGTTTTTTGACTAGGTCTCCATATGTAGTGTTGCCTAGGATGGGATAAGTTAGAAGCCAAAGGTTAGTTTCAAGTGAGATATGGAATTGTCGGGTCTAAGGAGTCTTATGCACTATCTTGGACTTAAATGGAAGATCTCTTATGTTATAGGGGTGGAGTGCTGTGAAGTGTCTATTTGAGAATTAAGGAAGGTGCTGGAAATGGGGAAAAGTCTAGGAAAAATGCTAGACAAATGGCCATTAATTAAAGCAGCACATGAAGGCTTAATTTTGGATCAAATAGGTATCACTAACAGCCATTATCCATGTGGAATCTAAGGGGAAAAGTGATCCTATAGAGAAGCCCAAAGGAATAGAGGTTAGAGGGAAAGGTAAGCAAGGTTGATTGCTTAGAAGGTCTCTCTAGAGATGATGGTAATTCCGGGTGAAGGTATAAGGAATCTGATCCCTTTAGGATAAGTCCAAGGGTTGAATTTTGAGTGCATGAAAAGCTGTGTATTTCAATGGTATGTCTAGGGAAATGTAAGGCAGCTTCATCGGTATTTGTTCATGAAGGATTCTCAAGGTATAACTGAGTGTCAAGATCAGTTTTGAGAGTGAAGAATAAAGGGAGAAGCTGGAAATTCTAAGGCATAGAGGTTGAAATAGGATTTGGACAGCTTAAAGCAGCCTAGGTTACCCAATCTTAAGCATATCTTGATTCCCTGGTATATAGTTAGAGGAGAGTTAAGAAAAGAAGTCTAGCAGTCTTGTTCTGAAACAAACATGAGAAGAAAGGCAGTGGTAAATCCTAAAAGGCTGGATTTTTGGGAGCTAGGAATGGAGTCTAGCTGTGAAAGGTCAATCTGGGTGAGGTGCACTGGTGTTTGTAATGCTGTGTGAAATTCTAGACCTTGAGGAGGATAACTTTTAAATGAGAGTTGCAGGTTTAGTTTTGCAGCTAGAATTTTATCCAAAGAGTGGTCCATTATTATGTTTTACAGCATTGATATGTTTTTCTTTGATGTGTTTGTGTTTGATATGATCAGGTTTGTTCATCATCCATGGAGGAAGCAAGAGCTGGCTATCGGGTGAAGAACTCAAGGCAAATGGTGGAGATTTGTTGAAGTTTGCCTCGATTCTTGTCCTAGAAGATAGCAGAATCTGAAGGAGTATAAAAGAGTAGTTTAGGCTGAAGAAATTAGGCAGTTGGGGCTAAGTGTAATTAGTACTTTTAGTTGGGGTTAATATGTAATTTCCCTAAGTTAGTTAGTTGCCTAATTTGTGCCCGCCTCCTCTATAAATAAGAGGGCAAGGCGGCAGTCTAAGTATTCATTCAACTCTCTCTCTTGTCAAGTTCTCTTCTCCTATTGTGAGTATACTTTGTTCTAGAGAAAGTGAGGCATATGTATTATGTTCTTGAGTTTTCTTGGAGTGAACAAAGGGCTGTACTTGAGCGATAGGATTGAGGTAGAGGTTGGGCTTTGTATTGATCAGTTTCATCCTAATAAAAGGCTGCTCATTGGTGGGTGTTTGAAGGCTGGATGTAGGATTGCCAAAGGCAATCTGAACCAGGATAAATCTGCGCCTAAAGTGTTTGGTTTGATCTCTTTTAAATTCTGTTATTTCCTTTACTGCTGTTCATATATTCTGTTTCTATTTCTCATTGCATCCGAGAGTGTGTGAGAGGGTTTATGTGAGGGTTTTCTCGCCTAAGGTTGTAATCTAAGAGTCCTAAGGTTAACACAAACCATCTTAGTCTAGTCTCTCTCATCTTCTCCTCGATTGGCACTACTCCTACCTTATTACGAATAACCTCATTTTTAATTTTATTTTTTCTTGTATGGTCGCACATCCGTCTTAGCATCCTCATCTCCGCTACACTCATTTTTTGCTCATGCTGATATTTGACTGCCCAACATTCTGAGGCATACAACAAGACTGGTTTTATAGATGTCCTATAAACAGCTATGAGTAAATTTAGGTAAAATAGTTTATTAATTTTTCTTTTACATTTCAGTGAAATAGAAAGAAATAGAGAGTTCTTAAAAAAGACATAAATCCTGAAATTATACAGCAGTGAATTGTGTCCTTGAACCACATAAAATCTGTTGGACCATGAACACCCTCAGAAAAATCAATCAGCTGGGCATCAAAACTTCTGCCGATCAACTTTCAAGTCCCACTTGACAAAGCAAGCTTATAATGGTTCATTCATTTAGGCCAAAAGTAAGCCTCACACATCAAACCATGAATTTGTAGCTACCAATCACAAAGCAAATGGCTTAGTTCCAATTTAATTCCCCACTTTATCAATGAATCAATAACCCAAGACTAACTTGCACAAATGTTGTTATCCAAGGAGAGGAAGAAATGGGAACCTGAGATGACAAATCACTAATTTTTCAAACCCAAAATAAAAGCATTCTGGTAGGAGGTTTACCATCAGGAAGGTTTCCAAATGACATATTTTTCTTACCCCCTATGAAGACAAGACATCTTGAGGAAAACACATGAGATAAAACTTCCAAGTGCAAAAACAACTTAAACAAAAAAAAAAGAGGGGAAAAGGACAAATAAAAGGGATAGTGAGTGAAAACATTTTTGATTACTGAGAGAATATGGACAGCCAGAACCTTCGATTGATATTAAATGAATGTATTTCTTCTGTCAGAAATCTTCGAGGAAATGAGCATGAAAAACAGAAGAAAACATAAAAATAAAAAAACTCAGAATTTCAAGTTGATATCACATGTAAACATGGATTCACATATTTGTACAATCATCATCCTTCTTAGGTGGGAAAGAATTTCAGTAAATCATGGTACAGCAGTCTACGAAGTGTCACCTGAGCAACGGTGATATTGCATATGATTGCGGTGTTTGCATTTCCCCCCAATGCAGGTTGTAAAATGCGTGTAAGTTTACTGTCTCGATAGGGAACATGACCCCTGCATCAGATATTGTTTGATGTATATCAGCAATAGGATAACAAATACAAAATAGTTTTCTGAAACTAGTGCAGAACCTACCCTTGGCTCTCAGCACCTTCACTCAATTTCTTGATTACAGTTCCAAGGGTCATCAAGCTCTTATTAATGTGGGAACCCTCTTTCAAGCGAACACCCTCTGCACCAGTCTTTGCAGCACGCTCTGAACCAGCAAGATCCACTAAGTTCTGGCAATAAATACCACATCAAAGTAAGAAAGAGAAAACGAGTACAAAAGTGTATATCAACCCCAATGATTGATGATCACCAAAATTATTAAATTATATTCCAAGGAGAGGTAGAGTTGCACAATACATACCAGAACAGATACACGGACTGCATCACAAGAATTGCTTGCATCCTCATGTTCACTTTTCTCTCTACTCTCAATTATCTACGCAATAGAGAATAAGGGAGATAATATTGCACATTAATAAAACTGAGGAGGACATAAGGAATAGTAACTTTACCATGCGGAATATTGTATGCGACCTACTACTGTATATATTCATGTTTGTCTCCCCAATATGCCGGTGAGCTGTAAAGTGATATTCAAAGGAGAGGGAGGAAAAAAGAAAAGATGTTAAACCAATATCATTTGCTTATACCTGTAAGATCTAGAAGTTAGCACAACCTGATGAAAGAAACTGACAAGGCTGAAAAAAATCCATAGTTAGAAAAGCAAATCAACATGCATAATGTCTGAAGTTTCTGTAACATTAACAGAAAAAAGTTGCACAAGTACGAAAACATTAATTTTACCAGAAGAACAGAAACCCAACATGTCTAGCTGCAGTTGGCATCCTAAAAAAAAGGTCCCCTCATAGCACTCTGGGTGTGTTTCATTTTTGGGAGGAAGTGAAGAGGTGCTGAAGTGCCCTTAAACACTATCTTAATAAGAACTTGACAGAAAGAAATGTACAGAAGCTTACATTCTCCAAACTCCATAAGTTCAAGGACTTGCTCAGGTGAGGCAACAATTTCTTCTCTTAAACCAGCAACAAATATCCCCCGCTTCATATATGAAAGAAATCACCAAGTATTTAGCGGGATATCTTTGAATATTTATCCAGATATCATTACAGCTTAAACAGGTCATAGCAAGCCTTACCTCAATGCTTTCATGAATCTGCAATTTTCGGTGCTCAGGAGCTAATAAATCATTGATTTCCTCATTGTATATCTCCATATAAGACATTCTCAAAAGAAACTCCCGGTCCATATCCTAAGAATGTTAAGATTATGAGCGCAAACAATCAATGCAGAAGTTATTTCGACCTCACTTCTTTAGGTACAAATAGTAATACTATGGTGATCACACAAAGATTAACAAGTTTACTGGTATCTATAGAAGACGTTGTAAAATGGAAAGTCCATTATAGAAAGAAAATACAATGTGTTTTAGTGCAGTCCAGCAACTACCATTTTGAGGTCAAAACAGTAAGTAATATTAAAAAGTCACTAGACGACCATTAGTGTTAAGTGAAAGGCCAACTAACAATGGGATTCCCCATGAGTAGTTCAAATTGCAATGGCTCTAAAATTAATACTCGTCCTATTGGTAGATATTAAATATTAATCTTCAGTTTTCCTAATTTATAAAATAATAATATCTCTGTAATGCCTTAAAGTGCACGAGCATAGAACAAAAGTGATATAAAAGAAAACTGAAATAAGTCATTGTTGAAGAAATAAAAACAGGACCAGGCCGGGCCTTGAAGATTCATTGATAATCATCCATTATCATCTTCCTATTTATTTTGTTTTATTTATTGCTTTGTATTATCTTGTGTTATTTCTAAGATTTATCTTTTAGTGTTGTAATCTAGATAATAGGGATGTAATCTAGTCCTAAATCTTAGGAGAATTCTTAGGAAACTACTTGTATAAATATTTCTGATTCGTATCAATAAAACGTGTGGGAATACCGCTTCCCTTTCTCCCTTTCTACATGGTATCAGAGCCTCATTAATAGGCTGATACAGTAATCACTAGTGTCTTCATTGCACAGCCACTTCGTTCTTCCAAAGTGTCTTCATTGCACTTTTCAAGTCAGAACTCCTCTGTCCGGCCATCATCTTGCAGCACCACCACCACCATTAGGTTCGCCATCTCCAAATCGGCCAACCCCAGAAAAATCACCCACAACCGGAACCCCACTCGCCAACCGACGCACCGCCGTTCAAGCTCGCTCCGACCCCACGCGCCGGAGCGTGAAGGCACGTCTGCCGGCCGTTCACTTCCAGCTCCTACAAATTTATCCTCTAACGTCTTTTAAGCCCATCCCCCATGTCAAAACCCTTCGTGTTCGTCCCTTCCAGTCGTGTTCCTTCGTGTTCGTATCTTTGTGTTCAACTGTTTGTTTCCCTCGTCCATCATGTCAAACACTTCAACAACAACAAATCCAACTCCAACAGTCACCACCGGAGACATCCTTCCATTGGATCAGCCCCTTATTGCTGGAGAGTTACCAGGCATTCATCCATCATATCGGTTAGATGGTAGGAACTTCCTCCAATGGTCTCAGCTGGTCAAAACACTTCTTAAAGGGTGAGGAAAAAGCAACCACTTGTCAGCAAACCCTCCAGCAGCTAACGATCCCAGCTTCAATACATGAGATGTAGAAGATTCCCACATCATGTCATGGTTGTGGAGTTCGATGCAGCCAGAGATCAGCAAGAACTTCATGTTCCTTAATACTGCCCGTGAAGTTTGGGAGATCGTACAACAGACCTACTCGCAAGTCAGGGATGCATCAGTGATCTTTGATGTTAAAACAAAGATCAATGGTACCAAACAAGGCCATGCAACTGTCACCGAATACTACAATCTGATGAGAGGTCTTTGGTTAAATCTTGATCAATATCAAGCCATTAAGATGGTATGCCAAGAGAACACTGCCACTCTCAATCGAATCCTTGAACGAGACCGGATAGTAGAGTTCCTAGCAGGCCTAAACCCCGAGTTTGATCAGGTTCGAGTATAAGTCCTTGGTAAGGATAAGTTACCTAATTTAAATGAAGTTTTTGCTATTGTTAGGAGTGAAGAGAATAGAAGATCTGTCATGCTTTCTGTCCATAGCACAAAAGGATCGACCTTGGTTAGCAAGCAAGATGGAGGCGGCAACAAATCTGGAAAAACATACCAGGCTCCTAAAAGGTCGGATTATAGGCATGGGGGTCAGAACTGAACCTCCAACCGTGATGGACAGTGGTGCACGTTTTGTAGGAAGGCAAGGCACACTAGAGAAACCTGTTTTAAGCTACATGGAAAGAAGGTTGTGTTAAGCAGGATAGGAGGATTCAAGAACATGGGCCAGCATCAAGGCTATTTATCTAACAAAGATCCAGAAGAGGAGGCAGCAAAGAAAGATATTTCAGAAGTGGAAGAATCTACACAACTGAATCCAGAGGAATTAGGCAAACTAAAAGCTTTCCTTCGAACATTCCAAGATGGAACCTCATGCTCCTTGATGCAGCAAGGTAACCTTTCCTTTGAGTCTTTTATTGCTTCTAAAACTGATAAGAATAGCATATGGATCCTAGATTCGGGAGCTACCGATCACATAACCCCTAACATTCAGTTTTTTGAAACATATGAAACTCTTGAACCCACTAAACAAATCACAATTGTTGATGGTACTACTATCCCTACAGTAGGAAAAGGCAAAGTATCATCAATTTTTTGGCTGCCACTTAACCAAGTTCTTCATGTCCCAAGCCTAACAACAAGTTTGATCTCTATTACCAAACTAACCAATAATTTAAATTGCTTTGCTGTTTTCTCACCACACATGTGTAAGTTTCAAGACAAGGGCACGGGGAAGACGATTGGTGTGGCTGGGGTTCACAATGGGCTTTACATATTGGATGGGAAGGGGGAAGGCTCTATAAGGAAGCAACATAGTTTGGCCTACTCCTCCTCTCAGTCTGCCTCTAACCTTTTTGCCATATGGCTTCATCATTTTTGATTAGGACATCCCTCATTTATTGTGTTAAAACAAATGTTTTCGTCTTTATTCAATTCCTTAGATCCTAGCAATTTTCAATGTGATGAATGTATTTTTGCAAAACATTATCGAGTTTCTTATTCTATTAGCAATAAATTAGCTTCTATGCCATTCCATTTGGTTCATTCTGATGTTTGGGGGACGTCCAAAATACCTAATTATTCTGGGGCAAAATAGTTCATTACATTTATTGATGATTGCACACGCAATTGTTGGGTGTTTCTTCTAAAAGAAAAGGCCGCCATAGGATCAGTGTTACCCTCATTTTGTAAAATGATCCATACCCAATTTGGCACTCCTATCAAACAATTTCGCACTAACAATGCCCGAGATTATTTTAACACCCACTTGCATAACTATTTTCAAAAGGAGGGCATTGTTCATGAGTCATCTTGTGTTGATACTCCCCAACAAAATGGAGTGGCAGAGAGAAAGATGAGGCATCTTCTCAATATCACACGAAGCATCCTTTATCACCATCATGTGCCTAAATATTTATGGGGGGAAACAGTCCTAACAGCCACATATGTCATCAATAGGGTGCCTTCTAGGGTTATTAATGGCCTCAGTCCTTTCCAAAAGTTAATGACCTTTTTTCCTGAAATAAATCACCATACACTATTACCCCTAAAGGTGTTTGGGTGTGTTTGCTTTGTCCACATCCTTAAAATTCACAGGGATAAATTGGACCCTAGAGCTCTTAAATGTGTGTTTATTGGGTATTCTCCTACTCAAAAGAGGTATAAGTGTTATCATCCTGAATCTCGAAAATTATATGTCTCTAAGGATGTCACATTCAATGAATCCCAGCCTTTCTTTGAGTTTACCCCAATCAGACCAGCCATCATTGATCAACCTTACCTAGATTGGGAAAATCTTAACTCTACCCTTGGAACAACACATTAGGCACTGATTTCTCTCACCCTTCAGTTCCTGCCTCTCCAATCTTACCCAATTCTCCTAGGGAGGAGAAAGGTTCTAGACATGTTGATACTATTAGATACAAAGGCCCTATGTCAATAAGAGATGGAAGCCCATTGGTGATCCTCAGCCACACTTGACATCAACTCCGAACCTAAGTTTGGATAGCACACTAGGTGAGAACCCCACATCCAATAATCCTAACCCAAACTCAACATTCTTGGAGCATACAGACCTCGACCTTCCCATTGCTATTCGAAAAGGGGGTAGGGCATGTACTAAACACCCAAACTCAACGTTCTTGGAGCATACAGACCTCGACCTTCCCATTGCTATTCGAAAAGGGGTTAGGGCATGTACTAAACACCCATTGGCCAACTACTTATCCTACCATCGCCTATCACTTGCCCATAAAAGCTTCTTGACTTCTTTGGATGCAATTGTTATTCCCAAATCCGTAGAGGAAGCCATGAGAGATGTCAACTGGAAAGCAACCATGATGGAAGAGATGAAGGCACTAGAATAAAACCATACCTAGGAACTGGTAACTAAACCAAATGATGTAAAACCGGTGGGATGTAGATGAATCTTCAATTTAAAGTACAAAGCTGATGGATCACTTGACAAGTTTAAAGCACGACTGGTTGCTAAGGGCTATACTCAGTCCTATGGCATTGATTATTTGGAAACATTTGCCACTGTTGCCCGAATGACAATTGTTAGAATTCTCTTAGCATTGGCATCTACCCATGGATGGAAATTACAACAACTTGATGTCAAGAATGCATTCTTGCATGGCGACTTAGAAGAAGAAGTCTTCATGGATATACCACCCGGATTCAAGCAAGAGCAAACAGGAACAAACCACGTGTGTAAACTCAAGAAGGCCTTGTATGGCCTCAAACAATCCCCACGTGCATGGTTTGGTAGATTCTCAAAGGCCATGTTATCTATGGGGTATCACCAGAGTCGAGGAGACCACACACTTTATTCATCAAACACACAGAAAATAAGGTGACAGCACTACTGGTATATGTGGATGATATAGTGGTAATAAGGAATGATTTACATGAACAAGGATGTCTTAAGGAAAATCTAGCCCTGGAATTTGAAATAAAAGACCTTGGTCCATTGAGGTATTTCTTGGACATTGAAGTAGCGCACTCAAAGAAAGGTATCTTCTTATCCCAAAAAAATATGTACTTGATCTACTTTCTGAAACAGGATTGCTAGGAGGAAAAGGGTCAAAAATTCCAGTTGATCCAAATATAAAATTGAGGGCTAATACTAGAAGTAACAAAGAAGTAGATAAAGGAAGTTTTCAACGCTTAGTAGGGAGATTGATATATCTTTCACATACCAGGCCTGACATATCCTTTGCAGTCAGCCTAGTAAGTCAATTTATGCATAGCCCTACTGAAGAACATGTGCATGCCGTGAGAAAGATTCTGAATTATCTTTAAAGCTACTCCAAGCAAAGGGATTCTATTCACTTCAGGGGGAGACCTAAGGATCCAAGGGTATACCGATGCTGATTATGGGGGCTCTTTTGTAGACAGGAGATCGACAACTACATATTGCATATTCCTAGGAGGAAATTTGGTTTCTTAGAGGAGTAAGAAGCAAGGGGTGGTTGCTACATCAAGTGCAGAAGCTGAATTTCGAGCCATGGCCTTGGGTGTGTGTGAACTATTATGGCTTCGAATTATCCTAGAGGACTTGAAGATTCCAGTGACAAAGCCAATCGAATTGTTGAGAGATAATCAATCAGCTATCAGCATAGCTCATAATCCAGTTCAACATGACAAGACTAAGCATATAGAGATTGACAGGCATTTCTTGAAAGAAAAGTTAGACTCAAGTATTCTACAAATCACCTATGTTCCATCTAATCAACAAGTGGTAGATGTCCTCGCCAAAGGTCTCCATAGCACTCAGTTTGAAGCCTTAGTGAGCAAGTTGGGGATGACTGATATCCACTCCCTAGCTTGAGGAGGAGTGTTGAAGAAATAAAAAGAAGACCGAGCCGGGCCTTGAAGATTCATTGATAATCATCCATTATCATCTTCCTATTTATTTTGTTTTATTTATTGCTTTGTATTATCTTGTGTTATTTCTTAGATTTATCTTTTAGTGTTGTAATCTAGATAATAGGGATGTAATCTAGTTCTAAATCTTAGGAGAATTCTTAGAAAACTACTTGTATAAATATTTCTGATTCGTATCAATAAAATGTGTGGGAATATCGCTTCCCTTTCTCCCTTTCTACAATAATTAATAAATGCAAAAGGTTGAAATAGTTCTGCCTACCTCATGTATGATATTGAAAAGATCGCTTACAGCAAGTGGTATAACTCCAGGCTCAGAACTGGATCCTCGCATAGTATGTGTTTTTCCACTGTTAGTCTGTCCATAAGCAAAAACAGTACCTATAAAATGGCAAATATTGCCTTCAAACACTCATAGGAGAAAATTGGGAGAAGGGTTGCATTTCCTGAGACAGATATGAGTTTTCAAATAAATTTGCTAGCTAAAACTATAGATTTTTATAAATTAACAGGTAACAAATTGTTAATCTGGACCATTTTTCATATTAGTATCTACTCTATACATGCCCCCTTAAATGTGGTCATATTTCAATGCATAATTGGCAAAATACATGTAACTATTCAATTATGAGTTTGGCGGTAAGGTTTGAGTGCAAAATACTATGTTAAATCATTATCCAATACCTCTTTTAGAAACTTAAGTTGTTAGAGAGACGAATAACTTTATGTTTTGTATTAATATTTTTACTCTAAACACGAATAATACAAGCATTAATACCCTTCAAAGAAAAAGACACCACAGATAGAAAGGCCATGGGATCTATAACCTAATTAGCAATCAAGAGTGCCATGCTTTGAAAACAAACAAATAAGTTCTACGCAAAATGGAAGGACCAAAGCAGAGAAAAATATTTTTGGCATATAAATAAAATTCTAAAGCATAGACATACATGTGTGAGTGTTGTACTTTAAAAAAGGTAGACCATGATCTCATTCCATCTATTCTACAACTTTTCTCTTTTCTTTTTCCTATACTTATTAGGCTATTCTTCCTCTTGATAGCGATAATGTGCCCAACATGGGCCAGGTAGACTAGTTATAGACTGTTCTATGAGAAAATATGATGGCCACTAAGATTAGAGTGAATAACCTTACAAGGTGAGAGGCGAAGTGGTCTTTGAATGTGAGAGGCAAAGAGAGAAAAAGTACAATAAAAGCCAAGAGAAAAGCTAACCAGTAGTGACTTCAAATAAAATGCATAAAAACAACATATTGATCCAACAGTATGGGGTTGGCTGCATGAATTCTAGCTCACCAATCAAAATTTCTATGGGTTTATCTTCTATGAGGCCTTTATAACTCATATCATACCTAAAAGTCTTTCATCAAGTTTTTCTTAGCCTTCCTTTACCTCATTTGCTAAAGACTTGATTCATTCCATCTACTATCCTTGTAATATCCTCTATTGGTCTTTCTTCTCATATGACCAAGCAATCTTAATCATATCACGTGCATCTTTTCTTCAATAGAAGCCACTACGACCTTATTACGAATAATTTCATTTCTAATTTTGCTTTTTCTTATGCATTGTAGCATCCTCATCTCCATTACATTCATATTTGCACACGTTAATACTTTATTGCCCAAAATATTACTATCATACAAAATGCGAGGTGCACTTTTCTATTTTAATCATCTGGCCTTAATTCTAGGGGTAACATCCTCACTAATGACTAATCTCACAATCTTCTTGGATGATTGATCCAATAAACCTAAACTGGTCTATTCTTGAGATAACTGGATCTTCAAGTTTTATCATAACATCATCCACACTTTTTTTTTTTTTTTTACTAAACTTATAATCCATATATTCAATTTTTAGTATGCTTGGCTTGAAACCTCTAGATGTACTCCTCTATACCTCAAGCTTAGTATTCATGCTTCCTTCAGTCTCATCCACTAAAACAATGTTGTCTACAAGTAGCGTACATGAAGGTACCTCTCTATCTGGATGTATTTAGTGAGTTTGTCCATTACTGGAGCAAAAAGACAAGGACTCAATGCAGAGCTGTGATGTAATCCGATTGTAATTGGAAAAATTTTAATATCTCCTCTACATGTTCTGACGTGTTTCTGCTCCATTATACGTGTCTTTAATAATATGCATATATACAATTCCAACTCCTTCCTTCTTAATAACTACACATATGGATTTATATTTACGGCCGGTCCCAATCCCGCATAAAGGAATCAGGTTAGTTAGGTTGCTGCCAGCCAACATAAAACTTGTCCGTCCGCTCAAACAACATAAATTCTAGCCAAATGGAACGCAAAATGAACTAAAAGGAAACAAGCAAAAGAAAAGTGACGTCTACGAATAAAAGAGAATTGAGTGTACCGTTAAATCCACGAACAGCGGCGGCGACAATGTCTTTGGTCCGAGACTCGTAAACCTCTCGAGTCTTGCAGTCCTCTCCGAATATCCGATCTACAAATGGCACAAATTTTACTTTTCAGAGAGAGGAACGAAGGCAGTATATCTATTGAGAGGGAGGGGGTTTCTGCAATACCAAATTCGAACTTGGAGATGGAGGGGTGAGTAGGGAAGCAGATGGAGTTGCCGGAGATCCGCCAGGGGCTTGTCTTTGCGTCCTCGGGAGAGAGCGGCCTCGCCCTCACCGTCACGTGAATTCTCTCCATCGCTGAGAGAGCGAAGGCAAAGGAGGGTCGGCACTCGGGAGAGGAGTGTGGACAGGATTTTGCCTTTCTCGGTTCCTCTAATTTTCCCGCCTTGCTCTGTCGTGTTGTGGAATCTGGAAAAGGGATTTTACTGAAAGAGCCCCCGCCCGCCCCCCGCTCGCTTTATTATTTGTTGAATAATGATATAATGATATTCCATTATTAACACAAGGATAATTTGAATAATTTTGTCATTTTACAAATAACCTAAATGGATTGTAAATTTTTTTTTTTTTTTTGGTTTGAATTGTATGAGATAAAAATAATATAAATTCATTGTAATTATCATTTATTAAAAATATTTTATCTTAATTACATTATAACAAGTCATACAATATCTATAATGTTAATTAATTTTTAAAAATTATAACAATACAACAAATTTATGTAAAAAAAATAATACTTACATTAATATTATCAAATCAATGTTGTCGGCATGTAAAATGAAGTTTTTATTCATAGGAAACTAAAAAAATTAAGGCATTTGGAGAAAAATAGATAGAAGTATTTTAATTTTATTATATTATATTACCATTGCTAATTTTATCTTGTTAAAACTTGTATAGAATAGATAATTATAATGTTTTTATTCATAGATGAATTTCAAATTAATTTATACTTTAAAAGTATTTTATTATCAATATCAGTAGAAACGTGTTGAAAATTTATAAAGTATATAACATAAGACAATTTCATTAATAACAATGTTAGAATTTAACACTTAAAATACTATCAAACTTCTATGTTAGGCAATTTAAACACCCAATCCCTCTTGATTAATGAATTACAATATTTCATTAGATATTTATCTATGTTATATAAATAAATACCATAATTGAGTGTTACAAAAAAAAATTAATAAAGTGTTTTCAATTTTTTTTTACTTATATTACTTAAAAAATAATAATTACGTTCAAAAATTTAAATTTATAACCTCTAAACAACAATAAATTTCTCAAAGAACATTACGTTTAAACTGACACTCATTTTGTTAAAAAAATTATCTAAAAATATTTAAAAAGTTAATTCTTATTGTCAAACTCCACTTTATGAGTTTTTACTTAAATTTTTTATTTTTTTCATTTTCTCTCCCTATCATAATAAAATAAAAATAAGAAAATGAATAATCGGCCACCATTAACTGATCATTAAACCCCAACTTTATTTAAAGATATTTAAGTTTTGATTCGAACTAAAAAATGAAACAACACCAGTTTAAAAAACTCGACCCGATTCATATAAAACACAATTTATTTTAGTGTTGTGTCTATATTTTTAAAAGATATTGCTCCTGGTCCATTTTAGACTAAAACTAAAAATGTAATTAAATTACTTCCTAATATATAGGAGGATTGTTGATGTTTATAAATTTTAGAATATCATTAAATTTTCTTATTTTTTTAAAAGTAGTTTTATGTGAAATACTTTATATAGATGCTCACCGTAAAGATAACGATAAATATGTACAGGCAGCACAAGCCACAAGGCCGGCAACTTTGCAAATTATATTATTATTATAAACAAAGCTAGCCATGAAATACTAGTAGCTGGCAGACAAACACCAAGAGCTATTAGCAAGAGCTCTTTCTTTCCAAGTTCTTTTAACAAAGGCTATCTAATTGCGAATTTATCCTACCGCCAAGTAGGCTGTGTATCCTCGTCATTTCCTCATCTCCCTCGTACAGATTACAGAAGAGCAGAGAGCATATATACAAACTGTTTAGGAGGAGATTCACGATGAGAGGCCTCTTATATATAAGGGCAACATTTTCGATCCAGCTGCTGGACCGGGAAATATCAGACCTGAACGCCTATCCTCTGAGCAACCTGCATCAAGAAATGCAGCAGCACGTCATTTTTTTAAGCGTTTTAACGCGCTATGGGCTCAAAGAAACACGCCCGAGCCGCTATTTTCTGCAAGTTGATTAACGTGCGATTAGTGTTAAGCACCGGCCCTCGTTACACTTGCATCCCTCTCGGTTGCAAGAAAAAGCCTCGTGCAATATAGCAGAAGCAACCTTCTCAAATAGGTCAAAGGATACCGGACGACTTTAAACAAAAATTAACTGCTAGAAAAATTCAGCTACTTTGTAGTTGATATCATGAAAACATGCAACTCAATTCATTCTGTAGGTGCTCGTTAGCAAGCAGAAGAGTAAGTGAATTTGTTAATACCTCTTTGAATGAATAAACGTCGCTCCCCCAGAGCCAACCGTCACATCCTGCATCTCTGGCACCCCATATATCATTTCTGCGATCATCCCCTACATGAACAGCATCCTCAGGCTTTACTCCCAACAACTCACAGGCTTTCAGAAAGATGGTCGGATTTGGCTTCTCTGCTGCCACCTGTTTGAGCGAGAGGGAGTGAATGAGTGATTGAACGCAAAATATATAACAGAAAAAGTAAGAAGAAGAAGAACAACAACAACAACAACTATAAATAAGAAAAAGAACAAGGAAAGGAAGAAAGCAAAAGAGAAAAAAATAGACTGACACCTACTTCAGCTGACACTGCCACGGCATCAAACCAGTGATCACAATTCAGAGCCCGCAAAAGAGGTCTTAAACGAGTGTCGAAGTTTGACACGACAGCCAACTTCACACCAGCATTTCTAAGAGCCTTAAAAACCTTTTCAGCATCCGGATCACAGAGGTGCCATGCCTTCGGACAGAAACAAATGAAATTAACTTAGAAAAGATATGATTGCAATCTGCAACTTAAGCTTCAATTCGTATAGCATGTAAGCTTTGCCCAGCAATTATTTATACACTTCCCACCACCACCGTCATCATTCTCATTATAGGCCTTAATACCACCAGTTGGCAGCAGAGTACATGTGTTCTTACTAGATAATGGGTCAAGGAGTAAGAAATTATTTTGAAAATAAACCAGCTAACCTTTTCAGTGGTGTAATAGTTATACAACTCCTCAAAGTACTCAGAATCTGAACAGCCAGTTGAAGAACTGACTATAAATTGCCAGAATGGCCTCCCATCATTAACATATCTGCAATATGATAAGCACATTCTTTAGCAAGTTATTTTACAAATTATATTACAAAAAAACAAGTGAACAAAATTTCAACGACTGCAGCAAAAGGGCAAGAAAATATTTTGCTTCAACAATGTACTCTAATCTTAAACATAACATATTTCCCCTAATCTAGAATTCAAAGGAAATGCATCAAAGTCCATGACAAACTTAAGATTTAAGAGTCAGAAACAGTTTCTTAAATGGCTCGTGGAAGATGCCCAAGATGCAAGCATAGCAAGAGATCATTAAGTAGTTCCTGCTAATTTAAATAGAAAAAAGACTATAACTTGAATGTCCATGTTTTGGTTACTGGCAGCACTCTGAAGTTTAGATTATTTTTTCCATCTTTCTCGTCAAAGTAGCCACTAGAGAGCAACCCTAGAAAATGTAAACCCTATGATTAAACCTCCATTAACTCTATTCATTAACTTCTTAAGCTAATGGTGAAAGCTATGGAGAATAATGAGTCTTGTATTTTTATTTTCTCAACGTGGCCTCTTGAATGCAATCACAATTTTCCCAAGTGCCCCTCTGCATAATGATTTATCTTACTGATGAAGAGGAACAAAATGAGAGAGATATGTCATCAGGGACCTGTATAGGTTGACAAATTCTGACCAAGGGATATTAAAGGAATAAAATATAGGTTGCTCATTTAATCATTTGTACACTGATGCCGGTAATGCAGGGTTATGATAAGCTGTCCTTTCTGAAAAACTCCAATGCGCCATTGCCCCTCTCTCAAATAACCACCCCCCCCCCCCCCAACAGAGCAAATGAAGGACAAACAAACCAAAAGGGAAAAGTAAATGAATTCATGAAACTCACATGGGATGAGACATTTCCAAAGCAAATTGCAACTTTCAATTTAGACTATTTTGGATAAAAACAATTGTCAAATTTCCAACCATGTGTTTTATGAGAAAATGCCTCAAGAATAGGACTAAGCCGAGACAGTTCAGAAATGTTGGACGTGCTTTAAAAGGACTTACTTCTTCCAGTACCTAAAAGGCAAACAAACAGATTGGGTTTGTTCAAAAATGAACTTAGTATTTATTCATTCAAGTCTCCTTCTCAAACTCAAAGGATGTGATAGGAAACTGCCATCTGCATTGAAAGAATTCAAACCCCCCAAAAACGAAGCATATAAACCAATTGAGAAGAGTACTACAGCTGGCGTTGCGGGTCAGTTTTCTGTAGTTTCGCCAACCTTGTGAAGAGAGGAGAAGCCAGAAAACAGGACTGAACACAAAGAATCCAATGCGACGCTGGGAACTAGGACTTCTAATACAAAAGAATAAAGTTATCATAACTTCAACTGGACAAATGAAAAAGTTACAATTCTTGGTTTAACGTTGGGTACAAAAGATTACAGCTAGTCTTCTACGTAACCTTAAATATTAAATATTTATATAGGTTGTCCTGGTTCATGAGGCTCCCACGGCGGACGTGATTTTTACCTAATTTGAGCACGTAAGGGCGGAGCAATCTCACCACCGCCGGCCCTCTCTAATACATAAATATATATATAGAGACACATATACATACACATATAATAATAGGAATATCCAATGGCAATGAGATTAGTTTTGAAAAAGTAGCAACGAATTGACAAAAATTGCGTCAAGGACAACTCAGTCACCTAAGCCGAGATCTACCCCAAGGCTGCTCGTAAGCCTTGCGATATCTGTTCAATATCTCAGCTTCGGAGTACTCAACGCCATATTTCTCACCGATCTGCCTGTAAATCTGCAATCCGAAATGCATAGAACAAATTGGAGTTTCAGTAGGAGAGAGAGAAACGGAGAACGAACGGAATTAACAAACACATTCAATAATTAAAGAGAAGTGGGACGAATGGATGGAATTTTGCCTGAGCCATGGGCTGAGAAGGCACAACGAGAGTGCCGACGGCGTCGACCAAGAGAGCCCTGTGAGTGACGCCGCCGTAGAGCGCCCGCCGGTCATCCTCGTAGTCTTTCAGAGCCAACAGTCTCCAACCTGCAACCTCCGACTCCAACGGAGCCGCCGCCGCCACGGCCGATGAGAATGACGCATTAGACTGTCCTGCAACTCCGCCTGAGCGAGAGCTGGAGGCAAAACTGGGAGTTTTGAAGGTTAAGCTGCTCAGAATCCTACTGATCTTCGTCCTTGTAGCCATTATTGCCTCATCAAACTCTCTCTGAATCTAATTTTTTTTTTTTTTTTCATGCAAATCCTTTCTCTCTGGCTCTCTCTTTGAAGCCTGCTATTTTTGGTGCTTTCGACTCGGTTGAGGGGAAGCGTTTAACACTATGAAGACGAGGGAGTGGAGACAGCTACTAAAACCAGAGAAACTGGCAAATGGCAATGGCTTTTAAAAAGCCCCAGGATGCCCATATTATTACGACCCTGCCCTCCGGGCCACCTGTGCTGCTGTGACTGAGTGATTTTCATCCTCATCCTCAAACGCTGGGTGATTTTAGTTCAAATTTACGAAACTTTAAATTAAATATTTTTAGTAATTGCGTAATTGAATAATAAATTTGAAGTGTTACGTTTCCAAACTTTATCTAATTCCCAATCATATGTCATCAGTTAATGTTACCAAAATCCTAATAAGAATAATACTGATTAGATACATTGAAAGACTAAACATGCAATTTTTTATAACATAATTTAGATTTTTATTTTTTTAAGCTGTTAATAATAAATATTTATAAATTCATTATATGGTATTAAATAAATTCCCCAAACATCCAGAGCAATCATTGAAGGAAGGCTTTGCAGCAGGAGTCAGGACCACAACGTAGTAGAAGCGAATGGTCCGTGCAATGCTGTAAAACGAAACAGGGCCACCCCAGTCTAGGAATAAGACGGAAACCTGACGTGGCAGACGGAGATTAGGCCCATATCGCAACTGTGGGCCCCCGGCTTCGGTTCATGGATCGTCCAGACGTCCCTCTCTGCAGTCCCACCTCCGTCCCTTCTCTTACGGGTTATGGCTATAATCCCTTAACCCTGGGGGACCGCTTTCCGACCTCGCGTGGCTGGTATCTTTGAGCACGTATATATCAATATACATGAAAATAAGTTAAGTAACCACTTATTGAGAGTATGTATATTTAAGCTAATTGACGTGCGACTGACGTCGAATTAAATAATGTTATGAGATATAAATATTAATAAAAGAATAGAATTATTTTGAAACCAGAAATTGTCATCTTCAATTACCTTTTTGAAGTGCACTGTGCACCGGACGGGACCTATCGACGACTATCGTGGCCATCCATCAATTCTCGTTTATTTGCTTTGATTTCCCAATGGCTATGGCTGCGTGTCATTGCCAAATGGCTAATTTTGAATCGGCCCGGCAGGCACCCGCATCCCGACAACACCCAGTCCACTCCCCACGGCCATTCAAATCGGATAATGTTACATGGACGAACGTATCGACAAACAAGTTGGCAATCCTGTTTTAAACATTTTTAAATTAATTTTATAGTTGTTCGTCCATTTTCAAACCCATTTTAAAACTCACTCTCACTCTCTCTCTTTATCTCTCTCTCAAACTCACTCTGTCCTCCCCTCACTCTCTCTCTCAAAACCCCCCTCAAACACACTTTCTCTCAAACTCACCTTCACGAGTGTAGCATCCGCTCCCCACACCGCTCTCGCACCTCCGTCGCCATCAACCCCACTACTGTTGCTCGTACCACCATTGTTCAAAGATGACCCCACTGCCATCGCCCCCTACTCGCATAGCCATTTCCTTTGCCAACACCACAAACACTCCTGCCATTGTTGTCGCTGTCACCCCCCTCCACCGGCCATTGACCACAATCGCCCACCCCCCACACCACCTCGCCCAAACTTTAGCCACTCTCTCTCTCTATCTCTCTCTCTCTCATCCTCGGCCTTGAGAGAGGAACGCGCCACTGCTGCTCCCATCATCGTCGCCCAAGGATGGCGTCATCGCCCTCGCCCCCCTCCCCCCAACGTCGCTTGGACCACCCAAACTTCGCCCACTTTCTGTTATGTTTTTTTTTATTTAATAAATGTAATTTTAATACAAAATAAGAGATGATTTTAATATATAATTGATATTGTTGCAATAAGTTGGTATTTTAAGTAATCTTTAATGAGAAAATAAATTATTTAATTACTTGTGTGATCTTATTATATATATATATATATATATTAATATTAACATTTTTAATGACAACTATTAAGATTGTTGTTGTTACATCTGATTGCAAAATAATAAGAAAAAAATTATTGTTATATTTTATCGTAAAATAATAATAAAATATATCTAATTATATTAGATTTGATTTTAAAAATATTAATTTTACTACAATCTTATTTTACACTACTCCAATTTTACTAAGTAATTTTTCTCCAATCTAATTTAAGTAAAATATTAATCTTATTTTACACATATGTATAATTTTATAAGTAAATAATTTAAATTAAGTAATTTAAGTAATACCCTCTAATTGAAGAAAAATTAATAACAGAGCATGAAATAAGCGAAAATAACACGAGCAATATTTTTTACTTAATTGTCAAATATACAATCAAAATAAATTATTTTCTTTCATAATTCAAAATAAATTATATTTTTTAATTTTCATTTCAACATCTAAATGACCATAAAAAAATAACATAAGCAAAAAAACAACAGCAGAAAAAAAGAAAATATAAAAATATATATAAATATATATGTATATGTAAAAAATTAAAATATTTATAAATATATATATAAACGTTTTCTTTTACAGCCCCGATAGAGCCTAACGATGGCGGTCCGAGCGATGTGGGGGGGTTGACAGCAGGCGATGACGAAAAGGTCATTCTTGAGTGATGGCGATGCTAGGGCGGTGTGTTGGGGAGGGTCATTGCAACCCGCAGGGGTTTAAGAAAGATAATGGGAGAGAGATAGAGTTGGTTTGAGAGAGGGTGATTTTGAGAAATAGGGAGTGAAAGTGAAAGAGAGAGAGTGGGAGCTGAGAGTAAAAGAGAGTGAGTGAGAGTTGAGAATTAACTTATAATTTTTGCTGGAGGGTTAACTTGTCAAACAAGATTCTCGACAACATTATTCTAGAGATTTTTAGGCTATGAAATAGAGTATTTTAAACGAGGTAATTTTTTCGAGCAACAAAATGAGATGTGTGATAAATAACTGACACTCTTTTATAGGAGTCCTGAGGTGACTTTTTAGAGAAGGGTATTAAAAGTATATTCATAAATAAATGATCATTCATCATTTAAAAAAAAACATAGCATTCATTTTTTTAGAAAAAATAAAAATATATATATTAATATATATGAAAATAAGTTAAGTAACCACTTATTGAGAGTATGTACATTTAAGCTAATTGACGTGCGACTGACGTCGAATTAAATAAAGTTATGAGATATAAATATTAATAAAAGAATAGAATTATTTTGAAACCAGAAATTGTTATCTTCAATTATCTTTTTGAAGTGCACCGGACGGAACCTATTGACGACTATCGTAGCCATCCGTCAATTCTCGTTTATTTGCTTTGATTTCCCAATGGCAATGGCTTCGGCTACGGCTGCGGCTGCGTGTCATTGCCAAATGGCTAATTTTGAATCAGGCAGGCCGGCAGGCAGCCGCATCCCAACAACACCCAGTCCACTCCCAACGGCCATTCAAATCCTTTTGGATCCCAGTAGATTATGCTAGCTCGTTCCGGCAGATCCTATTCATAAATTAAAACAAAATAAAAACTCAAATTCTTTTTCAAAAATCTATCTCTTCAGAAAATGCTTTTTGATTTTTAGTTTTAATTTTATAATTAATTTTTTAAAATATTTTATATTTTAAGATGTTGATGAGAAAAAACACGTGATACACTGAACGTTATAGGTCTGCAAAAGTAAAATTTTTATCTTTTGAAATAAGTTATGGCCATTAAGTTAACACAAAAGGAATTAAAAAGAACACTAAACTACTTGTGTAAATATGTATCGTGTGTTACCTTTGTAAAATTTTATCTTTTATATAGGTTAAACCTTCAATAAGTACGCAAGATCCTTAACATAATCATCTTCTAATATTGTCAAACGAGATTCTCGTCAACATCATTCTTAGATTTTTGGACTGTAAAATAGAATATTTTAAGTCAAACAATTTCTTTGAGCAACAAAATAAGATGTACTATAAATAATTGGCACTCTTTTATAGGTGTCATAAGGTGACTTTTTTGAGAAGGGTATTAAAAGTATATTCATAAATAAATTATCATTCATCATTTAAAAAAAAAACATAGCATTCATTTTTTTAGTAAACTTAAAAATATATATATTAATAATATAAAGTATACTAATATATGATACATTAATTATTGTAAGATAATAAATTAATTATGGGTAATAATTTTATTATAAAAAATACATCATAATTTTATTTATATCAATATAATTAGGGGTGTGCAAGGGTTCGGTTAGACCGAACTAACCAAACCGAACCGACCGAACAGACCGGTTCGGTTCGGTTATATAAGATTTGGTCATCGGTTCGGTTAAACGCATGGCGGTTCGGTTAGAAAAATACGGTTCGGTTAGTCTATTCGGTTAGTTTTAATTGGGTCGGTTTGATGGTCGGTTAACCGTTTAGTCCGAACCGCTCAATGCTCAAACAACGTCGTTTTGTGTATCATAAACGATGTCGTTTGGTGACATTATCGGTTAACCGTGCGTGAGGGGCAGAAAGAAGGCATTCTATTCTAGAGCCTTCTCCAGATTTCTATCGACGAGAGAGAGAGAGAGACATAGAGAGAGGAAGGCGATCGAAACCCTAACCCTACCAAAACCCTACCGTCACCATCGCTTTCTGCCATCGTCGTCGGTTGCTTTCGACTTCCTTCGTCGCCACCATCATCTAATCGGTCAGTTTCTCTATCTCTATCTCTGTCTCTTTCCTTGTCATCGACTAATCGCGTCTCTATCTCTGTCGAGCGATCTCTTTCTCCATCTTCCTCTCTCTCTCTCTCTCTCTATCTCTCTTAGTTGCTTTATGCCTATATCTCTGTATTTATTTGTTCTTTTGTTTTGCAGATATTAGTGGCGTCAGTCCACGGTTCATCGGCCCACTGCCACTCCTAAAGCGATTTAGCGATTCGTCGATCGTCGTCCACTCCTAAAGGTTAAAGGTAAGTAGGTAACTTAGGTTTGTTCTTTGTTTACTGGTTAAAGGTAACTTACCTTAGTTTGTTCTGTTCTCTTTTGTTCGTCCCCTAATATGAAATTGTTCTGTTGAGTCAATGACTCAATGGAACATTCGATTACTTTTTAAGCTCAAACTATATTGACTTGTCACTGAAACTAACATATGAACATCAACTGGCATCTTGTGTTATTTGTGTCTAGCCATGACAAGAAGTTAATCAGTTACTAATAATAATTATTTTGCATTTGTACATGATAAATGATGAATTGATGATCATATATAAATAAACTTCTTAAATATTAATTATTTATGTGATATATCTACTCTCATATTTAGAGGTATAAGATTTAAGTGACAGAATTTTTATCTCCACATCAATTGGCTCTAACTATAAACACTCTCACAAATTTGATTTAAAATAAAATCATCGCTCTCTTTCTATGACTTTATAGTGTTTACATCATGAATGTTTGGTTGACTATTCTTGTAAAAGTTACTTACTAAAGCTCGTAGTGCAAGCATGAATCCAAAATATCAAAATATTTTTTTTGGTGATATTTTATCTTGTTATAATTATCTTATTTTGATTAAGTTTGTTTACAAAACACCCACTAAACTCTTCTCATGATGGTATTTGAACAACTGTTATTTGAATTTCTATGATCAGATTTAAAAATAAAAAATAAAAGTAAGGTCAATCCAACAACCTATCAATAGACAATCTGTCAACAGATTGCACAGATTGTCAAATTAAAGAAAATGCCTTCAACACTCAACAGATTCCATAAAACACAAATCAAATGACAAATTCTAGAATATATTTAAACTCACTCTTTAAATACAATACATATTAATTACAAATTTACAATTGTATTAATTTTAGATGGCAAGAGAAGAAGACAGTCACACAACAAACATCCCTAGTATGGATGATAGTTCAAGACCTACACCAATAGCACCAAGTCAAGGTAGCCAATCTCAAGCTGATAGAGGTGCAACATCACTAGGAAAGACTAAGAGAAAAACAATAAGAGCTAGGTCAGATGTGTGAGATCATTTTACAAAGTTTACAAATTCAGAGGGTCAGATTAAAGGGAGATGCAACTATTGTTCTAGGGAGTTCCACTGTGATCAAAAAAAAAATGAGACTACAGCTCTAAGGAATCATATGGGAACATGTAAAAAACACCCTCATGCTTTGGAAACCCACCAAATGCAATTAAACTTGCAACCAACTTCAACGAGGGTTGAGAGAGAGGGGGAGAGTATGGGATTGGTGAATTGGAGATTTGATCAAGTGCTTGCTAGAAAGGCTTTAGCTCGCATGGTGATGGTGGATGAGATGCCTTTCAAATTTGTTGAGCGTGAGGGGTTTAGGCATTTCATTAATGTGATTTGTCCAAAATTTCGTATTCCTTCACGTTGGACAATTTCTCGAGATTGTTTTGAATTATTCATTGAAGAGAGGTTAAAATTGATGAATGAGTTAAAAAATTCATGTCAAAGAGTTTGCTTAACCACTGACACATGGAGTTCCATTCAAACGATTAATTATATGTGCTTGACGGCACACTATATTGACAACAATTGGACATTGAAGAAAAAAATTATAAATTTTTGTCCAATATATAGTCACAAGGGTGATGCCATTGCTATGGCAATTGAGAAGTGTCTAATGGGTTGGAAACTTGATAGAGTTTTGAGTTTGACAGTAGATAATGCTAGTTCAAATGATGTTACTGTGGGTAACTTCAGGAAAAAAATGGCAAAATGAGATGCTAGCATTATGAGTGGCCATTATTTGCATATCAGGTGTGTGGCTCATATAATAAATCTGGTTGTGCAACATGGGTTGAAAGAGCTAGATGAATCAATAACAAGAGTTAGGGATGTAGTTAGATATATTAGACAATCTCCAGCAAGACTAAGAAAATTCAAAGAATGTGTGGAAGTGGAAAAAATAGAATCTAAGGGCTTATTGTCATTGGATGTTGCAACTAGATGGAATTCCACATACATAATGTTAGAGACTGCTCAAAAGTTTGAGAGAGCTTTTGAGAGATTTGATGAGGAAGAGCCATGTTTTATGCTTGATCTTGGTACAAGTAGTTGGAATAATGACCTACAACAGGTTATTACTATTGATGGGAGACCCAAGCCAGAGGATTGGACAAGGGTGAGAATGTTTGTTAGAGTGTTGCAACAGTTTTATGAGCTTACTTTGCGGGATTCAGGTACTTCATATGTCACCTCCAACACTTTTTTTCATGAGATTAGTACCGTTCACTGTCTTTTACATGAGTGGCAAGGGGGTGACGATCTTGAGTTGAGTGAGATGGCTGGAAAAATGAAAGGAAAGTTCGATAAATATTGGGGGGATCTGGAAAAAATAAATCACTTGCTTTACATTGCTGTAGTACTTGATCCTACGCACAAGTTAGAGTTTATGGAGTATGCACTTCAGGAGATGTATCTAGGTGAGAAAGGGGTTGCTGCAGTTTTGTCCTTAAAAAATGCCGTATATGCTTTGTATGAAGAATATAAGAAAAAATTGACACCTCAAGGTGAAACAGGAGAGCAGTCTCAAGTGTCTACACCTATTGTGGAGAATGTTGAGAAGGGAAAATCTAACAGAGCAAATTTACTTAGTTCTCGTTTCAAAAAGTATAAGTATGCCAGTGGTAGTGGGTCTACAACTGTTCCTTCAGAATGGGATAAGTATTTCAGTGAAGTGTGTGAGGAGGAAACTGATGACTTTAACATTTTGAATTGGTGGAAAGTTAATTCTCATCGGTTTCCTATTCTATCTTCTATGGCTCGGGATGTGTTGGCAATTCCAGTTTCTACTGTTGCGTCTGAGTCTGCCTTTAGCACAGGGGGTTGAGTACTTGATCCATTTAGGAGTTTTCTTTCTCCTAAAGTGGTTGAAAGTCTGATTTGTACTCAAGATTGGATTCGGTCATCTACCACCCCAATGAGTGTTGAAGAAGATTTGGATCATGTTGAACAACTTGAAGAAGGTAAACTAATTATTACTCTTTTTTTTTTTACTTTTAGTTCAATACTTATACTTGTTATTTTTAAATTATTTAATTAATTTTGTGTATTGTTTTAGAATTGGCAAAGGTTACCGTTGACAGCCTCGCACCTATGGAAATTTAGATTTTAAATACTCATGCTCATGCATTTGTAAGTAAGAGAATTTGTGCCTCTCAATATTTCAATTTCAATATATCCTTTGATGTGTTTAATGCATTAATTAATATTTCTTTATTGCATTATTTTACAGATTTAGAATAAAGCATATATGGCAGTTTAGTGCATTTGACTTCTCCAATATGATCATCAGTAAACTAGAGTGGACAATTTTGAGTAAGGTGGATTGTGGACATTTGATCCTTTTTTATTTGGTTTTCTACCCAATTCTATTGGTTTAGAGTAATTTTGGGCCTTTCCATTATGCTTAATTTATCTATGGTATTTATGTATTTATTTTTGCCTTCAAGCTTCCAGTGTAGCAGTTTCCATAATGATGACTTGTATGTATTTCTCTTCTATGGTGGCTTGATGTTTCCATTAACTATAGACGTAAGAAATATGAATCCTTCAGCAAAGGTATGCATTTCATTTTAGGTCTGTACTTGCTGTATATTATTAGAGTAGTGGTTAAATAACTTAAATGTCAATGGACTATGTTTTGCAGGTAATGACTAATGAGACAGAGACGGATTGATAGAGGGGCCTTGACTCTTGCGTGGCTGAAATGAAATTTCAAATTGACACTGAAACTCATGACCCTCTTGATATTGGTATGTAGACTTTTTGAATGAAGCAACTTGGAATTATATACATAGCTTCACACTAGCAGACATATAATTCATTTGATGCAAATGGATATATTATGAGTTATTGTTTTAGTTTGTTGATTGATAATGCTTTAGTGGATATTCATGTGTTTGGAACTTTGATGGTATGGTATGGGTTTGTGTTTGCTATAGTTTTCTGTTTTTGTTGCCCGGAATTCATAGAATATTTGGTAGGATTTTCTGATCCTATGGGTATTAATTAAAGTCCGATTTTGAGTGATATATCGTCATTTGTGCGTTGCAGATTTTATGTTTTGCGGATTTTATGTTTTGTTCTGTTGAAAATTTGGGGTTTTTTTGCTTTCTTTCATGCTTTCTTTCCCACTTTTAATGTTAGGAATCCATTGCCTGGTGCTTTGTCAACTTCGGTAGATTTTCAAAGGTTCGGTTAGACCGAACAAACCAACCGAACCGACCGGTTCGGTTCGGTTATATACCGATCGGTTACCGGGTCGATTAGAATTTTAGGCAAAATTTCGGTTATTAAGTCGGTTCGGTTAGCCTATTTTATAGCTCGGTTATATCGGTTATCGGTTAGTTCGGTTATTTTGAGTTGTTGGTCGGTTCGGTTCGGTTATAGTAGTCGGTTCGGTTCGGTTCGATTAGTGAATTTTGGGCAATTCGGTTCGGTTATAACCGATTGCACACCCCTAAATATAATATATTAGCAGGTAGTTTTAACTATTATTTTCAGGAGAATAATTAATCTTTAATAAATGTATTTTGTTACATACAATTTACACGGTGTTTAGTTATTAAGTAATGACAAACGCATCATATTTTATGATATTTTATCAACAAATAAAACTGTTCCGAGACTAAAAATAATATTTTTTATTTAAAAATAGGATATATTTATTAAAATTTAACCATTATCTTATTGCCCAACATTTCCTATACTAATATACTTTTTTTTAACAAAATTATAATATTGTATAGTGTATTAATATAAGGATTACTCATTATATTATTTAAATATAATATATTGATACAATGTTAAAACATATTATATTAATAAATATTAATAATTACAATTATTTTAATATATTATATTACTAACATAATTATAAAAATACTTAAATAGTTAAATATATTAATGAGTAAAACTGACAAATTAAGGAAATTAAATAAGCCAGCTCTCTATTCATTTGGTTTAATCAACTGATCTCATTCAATTATTAAAATAGTGCTTCCGTGCATTGACAATATTATGATAATATCAACCTTAACAGCTTTTTTCTTCCTTTTTAGAAAGTTAGAACTTTAATAATTTTTAAAACTTGCAAGTACAATTTTAACTTTATCATAATGATATCTTAGGTTCCGCTGGGAAAGGGTTGAGGCTTGCTGCTTGTTTAATATTCTTTTGTCTTTTTATGATCATCTTTGCACACTCACTTTTGATAATATTTTTAAATTTTAGTGACAAAATAAATTATAAGTGTAAAATTTTATTTTATTACATAAAATAAGAATCGAACTCGCAATCCATCAATATAAACCCAACATATCAGTATAGAAAATATTATCTTTCTATCTTAATCATATTAGTAAGTACAAGAAGTATTGTATAGAATGAGAATCGAATTCATAATCTATCAATACAAACCCAACATATCAGTATAGAAAATATTGTCTTTCTATCTTAATCATATTAGTAAGTATAAGAAGTCGACAACAAATTTTTTCTACTAAAGTATTGTCCTTTTTTTCATATTAATAAGTAAAGGAAGTATTGCGATAACAAATTTTCACCACTAAATATTCCCATCATTCTCTTCATTATGCTCTTTTGGTTTCCATTTCCATTTAGCATTGGCTAATACATATATATATATATATGTATGTATGTATGCAGTTCAGTTCTTACTTCTTAGCTAGGAAGCTTTCTCCATTTCTTGCATCCCCACAAAGGGCATGCTTATTGATCCAATCCACAGTTTCCCATCTCTCTCCTTCACCTCACTCACAAACTTCCAGCCATTCCTCCTTCCATCTTCCACCACTTCCACCACTTCTCCACCCTTGCTTAACCTCACCCCCACCAACCTGGATCCGGACCCGTTCCACTTCCCAAGAACGGAGTGCAGCTTCGTGAGATCAAACGGAGACACTTCAACCACGGCTCTCCCGACCCGAGAAAACGACAGAACCCATTTCAGAAGCTGCCCTCTCCTGTCGTGAATCGCCACCCAAAACTCCCCTGCCTCGTTCCTCTGGATGTTGTCTGGAAATCCCGGCAGCCCGCCGGCGAAGACTTCGACCCTACCGGCATTTGAGCTTTGGAGCCAAACCTTCAGAATCCGGCAATTGGTGGTGTCGGCGACGAGAAGGAAGTCGCCGTCTCTGCTCAGAGCCACTCCATTGGGGAAGGTGAGGTTGCCGAGAATAACGGTTGTTTGCCCGCTTCCGGGATCGTACTTCAATAGCCTCCCCGTGCTGTCTCTTCCGGCTATGACCGAGACGTAGTTCCTGGGAATTAGTAGTTATAGTTATTAAAATCGGACTGGATGTGTACAAATGAAACAGGTCGTTGGACTACAAACTGGTAACTAGATTAATTCAATTCAACAAAAGTCGTGAATGGACGTATAAATGGAAGATTTAAACTGTGCGATTCATTTGTTTTCTCTAAATTTCCAAATTTAATTTTTTCCTAATAAATTTATAATTAATAAAACTAGTCATTTGATCGTAATTCATACTTGTACGTTATTTTATTTTAAAGGTTAATAGTTACTAATAATATATACCAGAATATAATTTGAACAATAATATTATTATATCTCATCTCATATATAAATTTTGAAGCAGATATTATGAGTAGTAGGTTAGCAGTGAAATGAATGAACTAGTTTTGTACCTTAAGTTTAATAAATATGACAGAATTTGATGGTAAATAAATGGAGGAGGGAGCATTATTGTTATACCTCCGGCGGTAACGGGAGCTGCTGTCGGTGAAATAGACAAACCCAGTTTGTTGATCAATGTCCAAACCGTTGGTGAAGCCGAAGGGGACACCGTCAGCTTCAGTTGCAATGGGGGTGGCCAGGCCGCCCTGGGGGCTCACAACGAGCAGGCCCATGTAGGCATCGGCAATGAAGAGATTGCCGGTCCTCTTGTTGAAGCCCAGGCCTAATGGACGCCCACAAATGCTCTCCCTTTGCTCATGCTCGCCGTCTTGTGGTCCCCCACCCTCGCACCCTTCTCTGCTCGCAGCAAGCATCAACTTACTGTTGTTATTTTTCGCTTTGGTTTTTGTGCGTTTAACTTTTTTTTATTTTCAATAATAATAATAATAAAAATAATAATTATTATTATTATTAATATTATTAAACTAGAAAGAGATTAGGGTAAGGGAGAGAAAAGTAAAAACCAAAAGACTCATAGTTATGAAACAAAGTTATTCATAAGTATTATTTATATATTTATATATATATATTTAAAATACAAATAACTATCAAAGAAACTGTTTGTTAATTTAAACTTATTACATTTAAATCACACAACTTTATAGTTGGTATTACGACTTACCATGAATCCTGTTGGTGTTTGGCAAGCAAATTAAATTCAGCAAAACCTACCTACATACAGCCTTATTATATGTATGCACCGATTCATGGGAACCATCACACAAAATTCATTTGGCGCACGACGTTGATGATTGCTCCGTTAGGGCAACAAATTTCAACGAGACATGGTACATGCATGAACACCATCGAATCATGAAAACGGCACGGCGAGGCTTGGTAATTAATGAGATGAGTAAAAAGGTCATACCTCTGCGCAGAGGTGACGGCGAAATCAATCCACCGCCGCTCGTCTTGCAGCCACTTGATGATCCGGCCGTCGGAGACGCCGGTGTAGGGCCCACCGCCTTGCGGATCGAAGGCGATGCTCTCTGGTCCGGCCGCGCCAGCTATCGGAATGATATTCCGGAGATCATCGGATTCCTCGTCGACGTAGGGAAGCGAGAAGTGGTCGAGTACTGAGAGGAAGGCGGAGAGGAGAAGAACAGTAGCGGATGTGGCTAGGAAGAGCTTGGAGCCCATGGCTTTGGATAGAGAATAAACCGGAGCCATCGGTTGCTTCAAGAGACGACGACAAACTATCAAACAACCATGGCCAGATATAAATTGTACTTTTTTAACTTTCATGGGAAAGCTCGAATAAATTATTAATATAATTATCATTCTGTTCCGAATTTTATTTCTAAGTGAATTTTTAATTTTGGGTTAACACTGAACAGTGGCTTTCGTAGAGGGGATGCAATTCAAATAAATTGAAACACTTCCTTTCTATTTGTATTAGAAGTAATTTTTTTTATTTAAGTTTGTTTATAAAATAAAATAAAATAATTTAACTCAATGTATTTCACAATTGAGAAGGTATAAGCCATTCTTTTAGTCACAGGCCCATTTCATTTGGATCAATAAATAAGAATCAACATTATATATTATTTTGCATAAAAAGTATCAATTTCGGCTTCGATCTCTAATTAATAATAACGCCATTTGAATGATCATTTCCCACAAATATAACACTAAAATAAATAAATACATATATACCAAGGTAAGCACTGATCATCCAATCCACAGCTTCAGCTTCCCATTCTTCTCCTCCACTTCGCTAATCAACCTCCAAAACTTCACCCTTCTCGCTTAGTCTCATTGCATTGCAGTGGCATGAGGCTTTCCTCCCACAGGCAAATGCAAGCAGGTACAGCTGCTCGAAGCTCAGTGGAAGCTTTAGGAGAGTTTTCTTCCCAATCCATGGATTTTAGAAAGTCCAGCGTGTGACAGGCCCCTTCCTGGAATGCAAGGCCACCCCAGAATTCACCCTTCTGGTGCCTTCTTATGTTGTCTGGAAAGCCCGGTAGCTCGGCAAAAACATCCAAGCTTCCCGTACGTGTTCGGGCCAAGGAGCCAAAGCCCCTGGATCCTGCAAGCCGCGGTTTCAGCCACCAACACGAAGGACCGGTCTTCGCTCAGGCCTAGGCCGTTGGCAACAGCAAGACCTCTTAAGGGAACCCTCACTTCTTTGCTCCACTTGTCGTATTTCATCAGCCGGCTAGACTTCTCGGACCCAAAAACTGACGACGTAAATTGGCTGCATAACCCAAAAATGGAGGAGCATCATAGGCTACGTACTCTGTTTTGCAATATCCAGCTCAAGATATCCAGGGGGGTTGTGAAGGAGGATAAAACCAGCCATTTTGATACTGGCCATTTGAAGGAATTCCTTGAAGATTTCATCGAAATATACATCCTTTTTACCGGCATCTAAACGAAAAACGATGAATTTTAGATTGCCACTTATTTCCATATGGAAAAGTAAATAATGTCACAGAATTTGGGTTTTTGTTTTTACCTTCTGCTAAATAGCATGCTGGACTCTGTAAAGTAAGTCACATCTTCTTGCTCATCAATGGCAATATCATTTGTGAAGACCAAGGGCTCCCTTCAACTTCTGAGACCAGCTGAGAAGCCAAACCACCACTTGGCCCTGCTACTAGAAGGCCAAAGTAGGCATCAGCGATGTAAAAATCTCCAGTTTCTGCTCAAAACGCAGCTCTAATGGCCTTCCACATACATGCTCCCTTTCAGATGCAATTAGACCAACACAAATCCTTCCGTCGCAGAAACAATTCAATGGTTCAATAAATCAAAAACAGATCTAACAATGAGATGACTATCAAACGATAAGAATGAACATTACTATGAGGAGGTATATGTATGATTCAAAAACAGAAACTTAGATTTATACCCAATCCAATCCAATCCAATCCCGTCCAAGGACGGACGATCAAATCATCCGCGATTACTTATGGGGACTGGTCCAAGCGAAGTCAACCCAACCACGGTGAGTGTTGGGTATCTGCCACGTGTGGTGGAAGCACCCTACACAGTAAGGAAAAACAGAGAAGTTGTACCCGCCTGCTTCACACCGCTGCTTCCAGAAATTCAAATGAGGCTTTCAGAAATTCAATGTTGGCTGTCCAAGGCTGTCCAGAAATTCAAAGAGGTAGCCAAAAATTCCACCAAAAGGTGCCAAAAAGTCAACTTGGTGGCAGCAATTGTCTGCCTATAAAACCAAGAGCAATTGGGAGAAAGCTATGCAGAGAGAAGGAGAGAAAAACAGAGAGCAACAGTGAGCCGAAAAATTCTGGGCAGCCTGCGCAGCAACCGGTTACTTTTGATATCTCTATATCCGGTGGTCCAATCTTCACAATTTTTGGAAACAACTTCACAACTCATTGGTCTTCAAATCCAACGGCTAAGATCGAGATCCTGTAGTGCATCTGGTAGAAAGTGTGTCCGAACAGTGGTAGGTTTTGGTAAGATATTACCTTGTTATTTTTGAAAAGTATTTCAAGAATCTTTATGTTTAACAGAATTGTGATTGGATTGATTATTTTGTTGCTCATAAAAATTTTAGTGTGTCAAGAATTATTGAATTCTTGAAGATTTGTTGTGCCTTTATTCTTGTCTAGAGAAGAAAGATTGTACCCTTTATTTGTTAATAGTGGAAGTTGTTGAGTGGACTCCAGTCCTATAGTTTTTACTTCTCACATTGAAGGGATTTTTCACATAAAAATTTAGTGTTCTTGTGATTAAGTGAATGCTACACTTATTTTAGATTACTCCATATCTGCTTGATTTTTAACTTCTATTAAGTTCACACAAGAGGGAGAGTTATTTTATTCAATTGTGATTATTTGGTTTGACGTGTTTTTCTCCCAATAAGTGGTATCAGAGCTTGGTTAGTTGTCTTGTAATTTAAATAATGGATGTTAATACAAGCTGAATGATCAACTTGAATGGTTCTAATTATGCTATATGGAAAGGAAAAATGGAAGATCTTCGTTATGCGAAAGATTACCATATTTTTGTATTTGGAACTGACAAACATGTAGATAAAACTGATGAAGATTGGACTTTACTTCATAGGTAGGTATATAAGATAATGGGTTGATGATAATGTGTTAAAACCATATTTGTGGAGAGACACATGCATGGACTTTATGGAGTAAGCTTGAGCAAATGTATGCTCTAAAGACTGGAAATAATAATTTTTTCTTGATAAAACAAATGATGGCTTTGCAGTATCGAGATGGAACTCCTTTGACAAATCATTTGAATGTTTTTTAGGATATTATTAATCAATTAGCTGCAATGGGTATTGCATTTGAAGATAAGATACAAGGATTATGGCTTTTTGGTACTTTGCCAGACTCTTGGGAAACATTCAGGACATCGTTGTCTAACTCAGCTCCAAATGGTGTGATCTCCATGGACTTGGAAAAAAGTAGTATCTTGAATGAAGAGATGAGAAGAAAGACAAACGGGAGTTCTTCGTAGTCAGATGCTTTAGTTGCTGAAAAACGAGGGAGGAGTCCAAACCGGGGTTCTAAGAACAACGGCAAAAGTCGAGGTAAGTCCAACAAATTTGCCAACATCGAGTGCTATAACTGTGGTAGAAAGGGACACATTAAGAAACATTATCGACTATTGAAAAGAGACAACAAAAGTGGTAAAGGTAGAGAAAAGAAAAAAGATGGCAAAGCGGATGGTGATCGAGCAACTACTATTGCAAGTGATTTCTACCTTGTTTATGATATTGATATTGTTAATTAAGCTTGTTATAATACTTCTTAGGTAGTTGATAGTGGTGCTACCATTCATGCTACATCTCGTAGAGATTTCTTCGCATCTTACATAGCCAGTGATTATGGAGTTGTAAAGATGTAAATGATGGATTGGCAAAAGTTGTGGGTATTGGAGATGTGTGTTTGGAGATCGACAATGGTATGAGATTGATTTTTAAAAATGTAAAGCATGTTCCTGACAAGCGATTAAATTTGATTTCTATTGGTAGACTCGATGACAATGGGTACTACAGTGCATTTGGTGGTGATAAATGGAGACTTAACAAAGGTTCTATAATAATAGCAAGAGGTGAAAAACAATCATCATCATTATACTTGTTGCAAGCCAAGTTCTCCATAGACATGATTAATGTAGTGGAGAATGACAGTGCAGTTGAACTGTGGCATAAGAGACTCGATCATATAACTAAAAAGTGAATGAAATTGTTGGCAAAGAATAATTTCCTATCTAGAATGAAGAGTACAAAATTGAAAAAGTGTCATTGTATGGCAGGGAAGCAGACCAGAGTTAATTTCAAGAATCTGCCTTCTTCACAAGCGACAGGTATAACTTGGTCCACTTAGATTTGTGTAGTCCTATGAAGACGAAAACAATCAAAGGTGCTATCTATATTGTGACCTTCATCGACGATCATTGAAGGAAAACGTGGTTCTATACCTTGAGGTCAAAAGATCAAGTGTTGGATGTGTTCAAGCAGTTTCAGGTTTTAGTTGAGAAAGAGACTGGAAAGAAATTAAAGTGCATCAGAACTGATAATAGAGGTGAATATTTGAGATCGTTTGATGAGTATTGCAAAAAATAGAGCATTCGATATCAGAAAACACCCTAAAACCCCCACTTTAATGGTGTGCCTGAAAGAATGAACATGGCATTAGTCGAAAGAGTTGGATACTTACTTTCATATACAAGGCTGCCGAATCATTTTTGGGGTGAAGCATTGAATACAACTGTTTATTTGTTGAATCTATCATCGTGTGTTCCATTAGACTTGGAAGTTTCAAATAAAGTTTGGACAGGTAAATATGTCTCTTAGATCATCTGTGTGTGTTTGGATGTAAGGCATTCATGCATATTCCCAAAGATGAAAGGTCCAAACTTGATGTCAAAACACGACAGTGTATATTTGTGGGTTATGATCAAAATGAGTTTGGATACATGCTACATGATCTGATTGAGAAGATCATTTGAAGTTGAGATGTTGTGTTTATTAAAGATTAGACCATAGAATATATTGACAAAACTAAGAAGTCAGTGCTAGATTCTTCTAATGATTTGGTTGACTTGGATCCAATTCATTTGACACCGTACCAACGCATACACAAATTGAAGAAGTTCAGAAACACAGGCAGGGTACTGATGAGGCAGATAATCCTGTTCAGTTTAAGACAGATGATTATGCTCATGAGTAATCACCTATATCAAAAATTCCAACAGTTGTTTCTCCAAGGAAGTCTATTAGAGTCAGACAACCTTCCACTCGATATTTTCCTAATGAATATGCATTGCTGACTAATAGGGGAAAACCATAGCTTTGAGGAAGCTATGGAAGATGAACATAAGGAGGAGTGGCTTAGTGTAATGAAAGATGAGATGGAGTCATTGCACGAGAATTATACTTTTTAATTGGTGAAGTTGCCCAAAGAAAAAGAGCTTTGAAGAATACATGGGTATAGAGAGTAAAAGAAGATGAACATAGTTCATATCTGAGGTATAAAGCTAGATTGGTTGTAAGGGGATTCACTCAGAAAAAAAGGAGTCGATTCTGATAAGATATTTTCTCTTGTTGTGAAAATATCTTCTATTCGTGTGGTTCTCGGTTGAACAACCAGTCTTGACTTAGAAGTTGAACAGATGGATGTGAAAACAACCTTCCTTCACCACGATGACTTGGAAGAAGAAATATATATGGAACAACTAGAGGGCTTTAAAGCAAAAGGAAAGGAAAATTATTTATACAGATTAAGAAAGAGTTTATACGGCCTCAAACAAGTGCCAAGACAATGGTACAAGAAATTTGAATCAGTTATGGAGGAGCAAGACTTCAGAAAAACCACTTCAGACCATTGTGTATTTGTGTAGAAGTTCTCTAATGATGATTTTATCATCCTGTTGCTCTATGATGATGATATGTTGATTGTGGGAAAGAACTTAACCAAAATTGTACAATTGAAAAAATAACTTAGCAAGTCTTTTGCTATGAAGAATATGGGACCGACGAAGCAAATTCTTGGTATAAGAATCACTTGAGATCGAAGAGAAAAGACATTATCTTTGTCTCAGAAGAAGAACGTAGAAAATGTGTTTCAGAGATCCATATGGATAAATCTAAAGTTGTTAGCTTTGTTCTTGTTACACACTTTAGATTGAGCAATCAACAAAGTCTTACTATAAATTTAGAGAAAGATGATATGACATGGGTTCCTTATGCTCCAGCAGTAGAAAGTTTGATGTACGACATAGTGTGTATAAAGTCAAAAATAGCTCATGTAGTTGGTACAATTAGTCACTTTCTTTCTAATCAAGAAAGAGAGCATTAGAATGTTGTTAAGTGGATTTTGAGATATCTACATGGAACATCTGGGGTTAGCCTTACCTTTGGGAATGAGAAACCATTATTGGTTGGTCACACCAATGCTAATATAGCCAGAGATGTTGATTTTTGAAAATTTACTTCAAGATACTTGGTTAAATATGAGTGTGGAGCTATGACATGGTAATCTAGGTTACAGAAGTGTGTTGCAGGTACTACTACTGAGGCTGAATTCATTGTAGCTATAAAAGCATGCAAAGAGTTATCATGGATGAAAAAATATCTTCAAGAACTTGGTTTCATGGAGGATCGATATGTATTGTTTTGTGATAGTGAAAGCACTATTCACCTTGGTAAGAATCCAACATTTCATTCAAAGTCAGAACATATTGATGTTTAATATCATTAGATATGTGATGTTTTAGGCACGAAGGCTTTGGAACTTGAAAAAGTTCACACAAATGATAATAATGCTGATATATTGATAGAAGCATTACTGAGGGAGAATCTTGATATTTTCGCTCCATAGCTAGGATGACGACTCCTTCCACTACATGAGGTGAATAGGGAGATTTGTTGGGTATTCACCACATGTGTGGGAGAAGCATCCAACATAGTAAGAAAAAACAGAGAAGTTGTAACTGCCTCTTTCACACATCTACTTCTTGAAATTAAAATTAGACTTTCAAAAATTCAATGGTGGATGTCTAAAGCTATCCAGAAAATCGAAGAGGCAATCAGAAGCTACCAGAAGATGTTAGAATTTGCAGCAGCTAGAAATAACAAGAAATTCCACCAAAATGTGACAAAAATTCAACTTGGTGGCAGCAATTTTCTACCTATAAAACCAAGAGCAATTGGGAGAAAGCTGTGTAGAAAAAGAAGGAGAGAAAAATAGAGAGTTGTAGAGAGAAAAACGGAGAGAAATAATGAGCAGGAAAATTCTAGGTAGCCTACGCAACAACTGATTACTCCTTGATATCATTGCATCCCGTGGTTCAATCGTCATGATTTTCGGATAGCAACTTCACAACTCATTTGATAAGAATCATGGAGGGCCGACTAACAATGATGCAATCGGACAAGTCAACCTAGTTAACCATGTTGGAATTGGATGATTGAGAAGAAATTGCACATAAAAAGGAATGGTTGTTGATTGGCTGGTTGATTACAAGATTTGGGTGCATGATTGATTGATTGAAAAGATCTGGGAATATAAAAAGAATGATTGATTGATTGATCAGATCTAGTTATTTATTTATTTTTTATGTAATTTAGAATTTTTATTAGTTTTTAAGTAGAATTAGGATTTAATTATTCACCTATTTAAAGGCTTTTCCATTGTAACCATTAGACATGGATTATTATAAATTTTTGAATTTGAGAGATCCATCTCTTCAATTTTATTCTTCAATGAACAAAACTTCGAACTTATCAAATGAATAATTCATTTGTGGCGTTCAAAACTCGAACTTATCAAAGATTTGAGCAGTCTTTGTGGCGTTCAACAATTCTTAGTTCTTGTTTCCGCATAATCAACGGGTCTGGATTTTAATATAGTCTAGGTTCTTGGTTCGTGAATCAACGGGTCGAGAATTCTTTGCTTTCTATTTGATTTTGACTTTTTCGGGGTTCGTTTCAATCTTTTGTGGGTTCCTTTAGTCTTGTCCCATCACGAGTTCACATCAGTTGGTATTTGGCTCTAAAATCGGGTATTTATCTATCCTTTTTTTTTTCATTCTTATATCATTAAAAAACACAAAAAAATTCACATCCTAAGGTTTTGTTCCATTTTTTCATTCTACGTCGCATTATCTTGAGTTTTGTTATTCGAAATTCCTAGAGTCATTCATATTAGAAAGTTAAAAAAAAAAAAAGTAAAAGAATTTTTTTTTCTTTTGATATCTGGTTCCGTTCTTTTCATTATTCCTCACATTTCGTTCTTGAGTCATTTTGTTTGATATTTCTTAGAGTCATACCAAAAAAAAAAAAAGTGCTTGAAAGTTTGCAGGCTTTCGGGAATGTGACTATTTATGAGATTGCCTACAAGCTGATCCTTCCAGTTCACGATTCGAGGACGAATTGTCCTGAAGAGAGAGGGAATGATGAGAATCATGGAGGGCCGACTAACAATGATGCAATCGGACAAGTCAACCTAGTCAACCATGTCAGAATTAGATGATTGAGAAGAAATTGCACATAAGTAAATAACACGGTCCAAATTGTAGAACACTTAAAGCTAGCTATGTTTCTTTTTATGGTTGCATGAATTCTAAATCTTCAATTATCTACCATCATAAGAATAAAAGGGATTCCCTCATTTCTGGAAGAAACACTAGCAAGAGCAAGAATAATATTCCAGAAATAGAATTTTACACATTGACATTATTCTCATGCTGCATGAAGCAATTCATTAATATCCACAAATTGGAAAAAACAAAAAAAACTCACTGAAGTAGCTCAAAAATATAAAAATATCATCACTGCATCAGCCCATGAAGAATTTTTCTGTAAATAAATAATAATAAAAAAGATCCAGTATGAAATGCATCGCCAAAAGTCAATCAAACAAAATATAACCAAGTTAACACAAATTAGTGCCAAAGAGAAAAAAAGATTTGACTATATTCCCTTATTGCAACATATTATTCTTTGTTGCGAAGGGAAAAAATAAAGAACCCTTCCATAACCAGAAAAGTTCCCACAGTAACTACTACAAGGGTACTATTAATGTACAACTGAAATAAAAAAAAAATAATATGCATCCCTTCTAAATATGCAATTTCTTCTCACATGTAAGGGGCAGTGACAAAAGAATAATATGGCTACTTATGGAGCCTTCCAGGATAAGCACAACTACAAAGGAAGCTCTCCCCAGCTTCATCGACTATGTGGAGGTGGCGCTTATCACATTTCATAGTCTTAACAGAAACCATGAAATTATGACCATCACAAAAGCTGGAGGTCTCAAGCTATTCATATCACCTCATTCTTGAGATGAAATCAAGGACACAGGAATAAAAGGAGTTGTCTTTAAAATTAAAAATCTGGAAATTCTTGGAAACAGAAACTAATTTATTGCCTGTATGAAGCATGATAATACTGTCAAACAAAACATCAGAAAAACAAGTATCTTCTTTTAGTACCAAAACAATACTAGATCTGGACTTCGAAAATAAGTCTATCAATAACTTCTGTAAATAAAAGTAATTGTACCATAAAAAATGGGGCAATAGCCATAAAAACTCTTTTAAGTGAGATTCCTTTACAATTAGAATTTCATTGTCTTGAACCAATTAATAGAATAGGAATGTTGTGTTGTGTTTGAAAGTCTCCTAAATTATGGGACAAGCTGAATGTGGAAATTTTAGAAATTAAATAAAAAAAAAGCAAAGATTGCAAAATCAAATCTAGGTCAAGGCTTCAACAACTTACAAACTAATTTAATTGAATTGTCATATCACATCACATAATTTTGTGACCAATGGTAGCCAATATTTAAGTAGATTCATTATGAATTGTGGTGCCATAGAATTCCAGAGCGTACACCTAGGGGGCTATTTTGGTCATTAGATGCCTAGGGTATTTTGATCAATAAGCCCAAGGCGGACGAATCCCAAAAGTGGTCCCAAGCCAGGAAACATTTCCTAAGAAGAAACAGTGGTCAAATAACCAAAAAAGCATTGATAATGGCCATTACATAAATATCCAAGGCTTGGGGGGCAAAAGGGTCATAAGAAAAATATAAAAAGGGCTCCCATATAAATAGCATGGAAAAAATGGGAGACCGAGGGTTTTTTTTAGCATTTTTCTAGAGTTCCATGCTTTCTTCCCGCTCAGAGAGAATTGTCTCTCTTTCGGGATGGCTTTCCTCGAAATGGGCTCCCCTCAAAAAGAAGACCAAGCTCCCTGCAGTGGACACGCCCGTAGTAGCCTCTCTCGGAGAGGCTGAAGATCTCTTCGAAAAGAGATCAAGCTTTCGATAATTGCAGAGTGCCGATCACTGCTGCAGCTTTTCAACGAACAACTTCCAGAATTCTCAACCCTCTGGGAAACCAACTCTCAGGCAATGGCCGATCTCCTTTTGATGGTGGTTTGCTGCTTTCGAGAAGGCTTCTTCCCGAGAGGTTCCTCTGTGTGTGTGTGTGTGTGTAATATATATATATATATGTATGTACATAACCCACTTACGTGAGTAGCAGCTAGATAGATAGGCCCATAGGTTGTGACATGGTGCAATGGCATGCCATGCTATTATGATGTACCCTCAGGTCCCTATATCACCTTGTGTTCACACAACATAATATATATAATGCTTATATGATACCACACATTATATGCTTATAAGATGTAATGTAATATGTTCGTACATGGAGTGCAGCGTGTCTTTTAAAGGAATAGTGGTCAAGTAGGCATCACCTTGAGGTATCTTCTACTAAACTCGGAGCTGCGCCCGGGCAAATCCCTTCGGGGTCGAGACCCTGCTTCGATAGCCCACCGAGAGGCCTATCTTTTCCCTAATGACCCCTTAGGTTGTCTAGTCCTCTGGGAGGGATTCCTCTCAAGCCCACTTGAGTGCTACTAACAGACAGGTCCATCCATAGCTTCCTCTACCATTACCTAAATCAACCCTCCTTAACTGGGTAAGGTATGACTATCTTATGTTCAATGATAGTGTTAGTGTTATCTCTTTATTTATTGTACTGATTTCCTATTTGTACTGACTTAAGCATCGGAGGGCATATGTGGGTGAGGAATCCCGGCTTGTCTTCTAACCTATTATTGTGAGCGCAGTTAGGCCCTGAGTGCCTGGGAGCCCACTACCGAAAGTGCCCTCAAAGGTCCATCTACAACCCCAGCTAGGATATCGAGGACCGGAGCTACCCAACGCCCATCTCCACCAGCAGACTCCTACCAGTTGTCCACCTCACATTGCCTCAACTCCAGCTCTCCTTTACTACAAATTTTAATTGTTGTATTTTGGCAACAACATGAACCATCAAAGAAGGAGAAGATCTATTCAGGAGAAAACTTAAGTCTGGAAGGATGAATATGAATTTCTCTCATTCTCTTGAAATAGACTCTGCAAAGGTTTATTTATAGTTGCTATTACATTAGTTAAATGCCATGCATACAATTTGTTAAAACTAACACAATTAACATACCAACTAACTAAATTAGTTATAGTTTATAATCTCTAACTAACAAATTGAAAGAATAACAAATTTATTGTAATAGTCTCTATATCCCCCTCTCAAGTTGGAGACCGTGGGAGAAGCAGTCCTAACTTGATCGCAAGATGATGATGATGAATCGAAGATAAAGGCTTGGTGAAGATGTCTTCGAGCTTGTTAGTGGAGGAGATGTGGAAAGGTTGAATAAACCCACTTCTAAGGTGCTCTATCACTAAATGATAATTGATGTCTAAATGTTTGGTGTGCTCATGGAATACGGGGTTGTCAACGATGTGTAATGCAGCTTGATTATCATAGTATAAGAGAATGAGCAAATTTAAGGAAACATGAAGTTCCTTTAACAAATAAGAAATCCATAACAATTTGCACACTGTTGAAGCCATATATGCTGAGATCTATCTTAGCAAAAAAACAAGAAACAATCTGTTGTTTCTTTGTTTTCCAAAAAATAAGAGCCCTTCCAAGAAATACACAAAGACTAGTAAGAGATCTCCTTGTAAAGGCATAGGAGGCCTAATTAGCATCACAATATGCTGTAAGAAAAAGCTGATTAGATGTCGAATAAAAAGGCCCGTAGGAACAAAACCTTTGAGGTTCTTGAGAACATGAATGGCAACATCAAGATGAAGTTTTTGTGGGGAATGCAAAAACTGGCTCAAATGTTGCATGGATATCAGGACGAGTTATATTTATGTACAATAATTGGTCAATTAGTTTGCAAAATTGATCTGAATTGGAGAGAAGCTTTCTTTCATTAGGTGAAAGACGCAAGCCTTAAGACAAATGAGGAGAAGATGCTTTTGCGTCTTGTAAGTTGGCATCATGTATAACATCCAGGATAAATTTTTGTTGACTTATGAAAGAATTCAATTTTGATACCCATAAAATATTTAATAAAACCAAGATCTTGGATAATGAATTTATCATCAAGTTGCTTCTTAACCAGGTGGAGATGATCCAAACCCTTACCAACCAATAAAAAATCATCCACATACACAAGCAATGCAACGAAGTAATGGTTCGACTTTTGAATGAATAAGCAATGATCATGCGGTGACTGATGGAATCCAATGTTGAATAGAAAGATGGAGAATTCGACACTCCACTGCTTCAAAGCTTGTTTCAAGCCATAAATATATATATATATATATATATTTGAGCAAACAAATTTGACTTGGTGTAGCTTTGGAATAACTAGGAGGTGGCTACATAAATACTTCTTCATTGATAAATCCATGAAGAAAGGCATTGCTAATATCTAGTTAACAAATAGGCCAGCCTTTAGATGTTGCTAACGCAAGGATAATCCTTATGCAAGGACAAATGGCTTGAAACTATTTGCAAATGGGTTAACGCCTTGAAATTGCTCACCAATTTTGCTTCCCTTTCCATTTGGTGGTTTATAATAAATCTTCCAACATGTATCCCTAGTCTGTCTTGGCCTTGGTTTTTTGCAGAAATCACATCTTAGTTGGGACTTGTCATTAGTCCTACTTTAAGGTGTTCTTGCGGCTAATAGCTTTGATTATTTTATAATCCAATTTTATGGACTCTCTTTTAATCCTATTTAAAATTTCGATTTTAACAACTATGGGGTTAAAAGTCACAAGTCCCAAACTTTTTCCACAAACCTATTAGTACTAGGTGTCTTGTTTCCCAATATCACATGTCTACGACTTTCCTCACGATAAACTTCAACAAACATCTATTTGATAGGAGGAAGAGGATTTCTTTCAATGATAAATCCACGTGCTTCATCAAACTCAAGTTAAAACCAACAAGAAATTTAAATACTCAATTGATATCTACCATTTTCTTGTAGTTGTTAGAATCATCCATGGATTTCCATTTATAATTATGGAATAGATCAAGATCTTGCCAAATCCTTTAAAGATAATTAAAATATTTGGTGTAGTTTCCTCATGGCGAATTTCAACAAGTTTCAATGTCAACTCATAGACTTGTGATTGATTTCCTAGGTCAAAGTGCATTAGTGTGACATTGTCCCATAACTCATTTGCAATTGAATAACACATATAATTTAAACTAATGTCTTAAACCATGGAGTTCACCAACTAGGTCATGGCTATTGGGTTCTCGACATTTCAAGTGGAGAAGGTAAGATTCTTCTCATCAAGTTTCTAAATCTCTTCCGTGATATATTCTATATTTCTTTGTCCCTTAATATACATTCAGACTGACTATAACCACTGCAAAAAGTTATTTCCATTAAATCGAATAATGATGAATTGAATGGGATGATCTTTCGCTAAGATCCAAGAGGCTTAAGATGTGACAGTAGATGTTGATTCGGCATTAACGTCAAACATGATGGAACAATAATGAAAAAGAAGCTAGGTTTGATTTGTTTTTTTACTCTAATAACATGAACAAACAGAGAGATATACGATTGGAACACCTTTCTCGAGTATCTAAAAAATAGATTACTTGAGTAGGGTATAGCTTACTTGATTGAAACGAAAACTTGTTTAGTTTATCCTTCTCTCAAAGAGAAAAATATATACAGAAAACAATCTACATCAGCACAAAAGTAGGAGAGAATTTGAAACAAAACTTCAGAAGATGAAACATGTCCGTAGTTTTTATCTTTAGAAGATAAAGCATATCAATAGGGCAAGTTACAACAGCTAACTGCCGTGTGTGCAGCTAGTTAGAACTAACACAATAGAACTAATTAAACCCAACTCTTAGGAGTAAAACAAAAAAGATGAGGGCGGCCATAACGAGGGAATTCATTGCAAATTATAAACACCAAGGAAAGGCATAAACACCGACCCAATCCACAAGCGGCCATCTTTTTCCTCCACTTCACTAATGAACCTCAAATTTCTGCCTTCACTGTCTTCTAAAACCTCCAAAATTGCTCCCTCTTCGCTTAATTTGATTGCAGTTGCATGTGGCTTTCCTCCCACAAACAAGTAGTGTAGTTGCTTGAAGTTGAGACGGAGCTTCAGCAGTGCTTTCCCAATCCATGGATTTAAGACAACCCAGTCCGTCACAGTTCCCTTTTTCGCGTGGAGTGCCACCCAGAACTCGCCCTTCGAGTTGCGTCTGACGTTGTCTGGGAACCCGGGTAGCTCAGCGAACACATCTGATTTTCCGGCATTAGGGCCATTGAGCCACAGCCTCAAGATCCTACAAGTCAAGGTCTCGGCTACTAGTACAAAGGACCGGTCCTTGCTCAGGGCTACGCCGTTGGCCGAAGCAAGGCCTCTCAGTAGAACTGTGACTTCTTTGCTTGTTTTGTCGTATTTCATCAACCTGCCAGTTTTGTCACCGCTTAGACTTGATGCCATAAATTGCCTGCATAAAGACAAACAATTCGAGGTGATTCAGAGTTTGATCAATCGACCAAGGAGTTCTTCCCGGTGTGCAAATAAAGCAATTTCAGTGCTTTCGACAATGTGGCACTTCACTTACCTTCTATGAAAGCTTGTGCTTGTTTCTGTGAAGTAAATCACATCTTTGCTCTCATCAATGTCCATATCATTTGTGAAGCGTAAGGGCTGGCCTTCGACTTCTGAAACTACCGGAGTGGCCAAACCTCCCTTTGGGCCTACGACTTGAAGGCCCAAGTATGCATCTGCAATATAAAGATCTCCAGTTTTTTTGTCAAAACGTAGTCCTAACGGCCTTCCACATACATGTTCCATTTCTGGTGCAAATGGACGGACACATTCCTCCCTTCACAAAATAACTTAAAATGGTCACTGATCCAAAATTACATCTCAATAAAATTATCACAGTGAAATGAGCAGAAATTTTATTTTCAATAGCAGCTTAGGAAAATTTGGAGGTCTCCGCCTAAGGTTATGAAAGGCGTTTGTATGGCCTTCATGGCATTTACATGCATCCATTGTAAAGATTAGTGTGGAGAGATATGAAACTAATTTCAATGTTATAGTCGCCTGTGGTGTGAGACACATTAAAGGAATACCTTTACGGTGTGTAATTTTGCCCTTCAAGTATAAATTACGGTCTAATTAGTTGAATTCGAAGCCTTTGCAGTTGGTTCTTTCAATGGCCGTAAATCGGATTCCGAAAGTAGCAGTATTCTATTCAAAGCTTTAACTAGATTGGAAGGGGAAGGAGACATCAGAGCGAAGACAGAGAACTCTACATTTTCTGTGGATATTTAAGTTGAATTAGGACCAGTTTGGGAAATTTTATCAGGGCATTTTTCATCATCAGCTTAAAAAACCTTTAGAATTTCATTTCCTTATTGTTTGAAATTCAAAATGCTAAAGAAAATCAACTTTTCACCTTATATTCCCAATCTAGAGACCAGTATCGTATTGACACCTTCTGTTGAGATTTCACCACCAGAAGGCAGGGCTCTAGTTTTCAGCAATGCATATATGATTAGAAGGAAAGTTGCACATGCAAAAGCCTGGTACAACAAAGCTCGGGAATTTTGTAGCCTAGACACTGGGGATTGAGATTTGAGATCCCACATGCATTTAGCACACCCCATGTGGTGTGGCTGATGTCTTAGGGAAGGAAATAGGGCAACAAATGAGATTATGTATGTATTACTCTTGTTGAAAAGTATAAAGACAGCCCAGTTTCCATAATACCCCATTAATCTAAAGACGTATCATTTCAAAATATTTATAGAAAAAGGAAATTTGTGTTTGCCCCAATTGGATATCCATTATCATGGATAATTTAGCAAAACCTAGCAGGCTTATATATCTAAGTCCTACAATAGTTCTGACATAAGGACTCTTCCTCTTTTTTTTTTTTTTTTTACGCAATAAGCCTAGACAAATAAAATTTCCCATTTTCTCTGATTTATACAAAATAATTATTAGTATTATTATCATTCCATCAATTGAAAAAAGCATAGTGATTTTCAGAATTGTCGTAAAAATACACCAAAAAAAAGCAAAGAAAAAGAACAAAATAAAACAAAAAGAATCTAGCAATGTTATCATTAAAAGCATAGTGATGAAGACTTTTAGATGTAGTGTTCAACCACGTGAATGGTTGACAGAGAAATTTGAAGTACAAACTTGGTAGGGGCGGATTTTGTTGGGGGGCGGGGTGGCTGCAGGCCCCCCCAGATTCAGCCCTTCCCCAAGGCAGATCTGGGGGAAAGAGGGCTGAAATACTCATGAATCTGGGACCAGCCCTCCTTCAGATCTGCTCCTAGATCCGCCCCTGACTTGGATTAGGTGTTCAACCACATTAACTTACCTACCACAGTAAAGGGAATTTGTGACCAGAGAAAATAGATGTCATACATGCATATATATATGTATGTATGTATAAGGACGATATCCCCAGAGAATCTTGCATTTAATTCTAAGAACAGGTGGGTGGATTCTGAAATTAATGACTGACCTTTTGATGAAAGCAACTTCTATCTCAACATCACGACAAATTAATCAAAAGAAGATAAAACGAACGAACAGAAAAAAGGAGGACGAATTTTAGCTACCTTTGGGAAGTGGTGAAAGCAAAATCAACCCAACCGCGGTCAACTCCCAGCCACTTGAGGATCCGGCCGTCGGCGACGCCGGTGTAGGGGCCTTCGCCGTCGGCATCGAAGGCCACGCTTTCAGGGCCGAAGGCGCCTGTGAGATGAACTATCTCCGCCGTGTGGAGGTCGTCATGGGAGCCCGGAACAGGAGGCGGAGTGAACAATTGGGTGGTGGTGAAAGCCAGAAATATGGCTAAAACTGCAAGGGCTGCCGCCGTCAAGATCAGTCCCGTGCTGTTCATGGCTTGCCTGAAGAAGATGGCGATTGCCGATTGGATTGGATTCTCAGGAGGAAGAGGAGAGGAAGTAGTAGCAGTAGTAGTAGTCAAACGCTCTGATTGGCACTTCAACTTCAGTGCATCTCATTGGGTTGTTGAAGTTAAATTCCAATTTCACCCTCGTATTTTGTCAATTATTTCATTTTCTTAGAAACTTTACCCCCACTCAACCAGCATAAAATTTGATACAATTTGTTTTTCATTTTCAAGTTGGTGTGTAATCTAATAATAGCCTAATGATTTTTCTTATTAATTTATTGACATGTATATATAATTGTTATGTTGTGATGATTGATTCAATCGAATCTTCCTGATAGATTATTGAATAGTCAAACCATTCTTACAATTAAAGGAAAAAGAATTAGGCGGCCAACTTTATTAAACATTAACTTAATAATTATTATCTGTATCAGACAATATAATAATTATTCAATACAGATAATTTAAGAAAAGACGCATAATATCATTCTCCGACTAATAAATATTGCCTGATAGGGGTAACATATGAAATCTATAAATATTTATATCCCGTGATAGTGAAGTTTAAGTGATGTTAAGGTAACTGTGTTGATTGAATGAGTGGACTCGTTTATGTCTCCAGACCCAACCCATTAGATTTCACGAGTGGACTCATTCATTCTAAATTTTTTGGGCTTGATTGGCCCAATGCCTGTTGACTGGATACTGGGCGGGCTTGTGTTTGTGACTTATCACTTAGACAAAGCCCAATGCTTCTTTCACTTGTAACATAAACTGTAGACTTTCTTTCCATTTATATATATGAATGAATGGATGAGACAGCATTGAGACACCCAAACATGACCCAGGAGGCCTTCTTAAGGGCACATTAATTTTATAATCCAAGCATCAATATGGGCATAAAGCTTTCACTTATCAATTATATATTCTGCTAAAGATTTCACAAACCAAACAATATATGCTTTGGTGCATGAACCTCATTTGATGCCAAGAAACCACTCCAATCCAATGAGCTGGAAAACTCAACTAGTAAGAGATCTCCTTGTAAAGGCACAAGAGGCCCAATTAGCATCACAATATGTTGTAAGAAAAGGCTGATTAGATGTCGAATGAAAAGGCCTATAGAAACAAAACCTTTGAGGTACTTGAGAACATGAATGACATTATCGAGATGAGGTTTTCGTGGGAAATGCATAAACTGGCTCAAATGCTACATGGATATCATGATGAGTTATATTTATGTACAATAATTGGAAAATTAATTTGTAAAATTGATCTAAATTAGAGAGAAGGTTTATTTCATTAGGTGAAAGATGCAAGCCTTAAGACAAATAAGGAGAAGATGCTTTTGCGTCTTGTAAGTTGGCATCATGTATAACATCCGAGATAAATTTTTGTTGACTTATGAAAGAACACAATTTTGATTGAGCAATTTTGATGCCCATAAAATATTTAATAAAACGAAGATCTTTGATAGTAAATTTACCATCAAGTTGCTTCTTAACCAATGAGAGATGATCCAAATCATTACCAACCAATAAAACATCATCCACATACACAAACAATGCAATGAAGTGAAGGTTCGACTTTTGAATGAATAAGTAATGATTATGTGGTGATTGAAGGAATCCAATGTTGAATAGAAAGATGGAGAATTTGACACACCACTGCCTAGAAGCTTGTTTCAAGCCATAAAAAAAATATTTGAACAAACAAACTTAACCTGGTATAGCTTAGGAATAACCAAGAAATGGCTACATAAAATACTTCTTCATTGATAAATCCATGAAGAAAGGTGTTGCTAATATCTAGTTAACAAATTGACCGGCCTTTAGACGTTGCTAACGTAAGGATAATCCTTACGTAAGGACAAATGGTTTGAAACTATTTGCAAATGGGTTTACACTTTGAAATTGCTCACCAATTTTGCTTCCCTTTCCATTTGGTGGTTTATCATGAATCTTCTAACATATCTGCCTAGTTTGCCTTGGTTTTCTGTAGAAATCACGTCTTAGTTGAGACTTATCATTGCTCTTACTTTGGGTGTTCTTGCGACTAACAACTTTGATCATTTTATGATCCAATTTTATAAACCCTCTTTCAATCTCACTTAAAATAACCTTTTTGTTAAGTAAGTTTTGGAACTTATTATATATGTTTCGAAACTTTTTTTTTTGTTTTGCTTATTTCGAAACTTTTAACTTTTGAAAACGATTCTTTTAAAAACTTGAACAGTGAGAATATGCAAGTAAAATAGTAAAACGAGAGCACATGAGATTTATAGTGGTTTGACACTCTGCCTAGTCCACTACCTTCAAGGTTACCCACTTAAAAGATTTTCAACCACAATCATTTTCACTAGTGATCAAACACAATAAGGGTTTTACCATTATTCACTCTAAAACCTTATACACAATGAGTTTTATGGCTCAACTCGAATCTTGACACATTGAGATTTGAGGCTCAATTCAAACCTTACACCACAATGAGTTTTAAAATTAAATTCAAACTTTACAAACATTAACAAGATAAATAAACATTATCTTTTATAGCCCAACAGATTGAATCACAATAAAATGCCTTACCAAATGGTTGTACAAACTTCTTGACTTGAGGTGAGGAGAGCTAGAGAGATGAGACTTCAAATTCAACTTGCTTCTCATTTTCACACCACAATGCACATCAAGGATTGTGTGTATATGGATCTTTTTTGAGAGCTTGTCAAAATGATTTTGTTCACTTGTGCTTGTGTTTGTATCTTGTGTCTCTTGTATGTGTGTTCTCATGTATATCCTTGTCTTAATGCACCTGTTATTTATAGATGATTGATTGATTTATAGCTCCTTTAGAGAGAAGATTTAAAAGAAGGTTTCGAAACATAGCTTATTGGTTTCGAAACAACATAATTTTACACTATGATTTCTATTAATCTTAAGGGTAAATAAATACGATTTTGATGATAACAAAAATATTTTTATGATATAAATGCATTTCTTTCTCATACAAAAAGTAAATTTATTTTGAATTAAAAGTTGGCACAAAGAGTAAACTTATTTTGAATTAAAGTTGAATTATCTTTAGACATATTTCTTGTTTTGATCATTTATGTCTCAAAAGTTTATGTTTGAATTTTTATTTATTGATAAATGCATTTCTTACTTATGCAGAAAGTATATTTATTTTGAATTAAATAAGAATTACTTTTAAATATGTTTTCTCTTTCTCATATAAAAAGTAAATTTATTTTGAATTAAAGAGAATTGATTTTAGACATTTTTCTTTTACTCATGCAAAAAGTAAATTTATTTTGAATTAAAGGAGAATTGCTTTTAGAGATGTTTTTTTTTGTTTTAATCATTTATGTCTCAAAAAGTTTATATTTGAATTTTCAAATCTTGATTTCTCATTCAAAAAGTAATTTTACTTTGAATTAAAGGTGAGATATGTTTTCTTATTGTTTGAGAAAGTCTAAACATTTTTTGAATTTCAAATTTCATATTAATCTTTTATTTAATGGCTAGTTTGTTTGGAAGATATATATATATATATAGGGTAAGTATGGAGGCTCAAGGTAGAACAAACTTGATAGAGTATTCAAACAAGAGTGAAAATGTTCGAAGTGCTAAAAGTGTGGTGACTGGTGGAATTCTCAATCGTTGGTGATTTGTTTATAATTGTCTCTGATTGTAAATTTGTTATTTTTACTCATTTGTTGTGTGAGGGGATTATATTTGCTAGTAGTGTGTTAATGGTTCTTGCTTAGGCAAGAGATTGTATGTTAGTTCTAGTTTCAATTAAAAACTAGTGTTGATTCTCCATAGTGGAATGTCAAGCTAAGTCTTGAGACAGAGGATTAGACTCTTTAGAGCCGAACTTCTATAAATTTCTCTTGTTCTGTGTGGTTGTGTGATTTTACTGTTATCAATCCTACTGCAATAACCGCATATTTAGGTCATTAATTTAATAGTTTTTAAAAGAGTTAAAATTATTAATTTATGAAAAACTCAATTCATCCATCTCTTGGGTATTTTTCTAGGCAACAGTTTCTAAATATACATCATATGTTTCGAAACATCCAACATTTACAATTGGTTTTGCACTGGGAGACAACATGAGTAGGAGACAAAGATTTATGCTTGCTATGATTTTGTTTTGTTCTTCACTTTCAAAATTTGAAATTGAAATCTCAGAACATGCAGATTAAATTTTAAAAAAAATTGCGAAGCTTTTGGATGTAAAAGAAATAAAAAGCAAAAAACAACTCGGATTTTCAAATAATCTATTAACAGAGACAGAGGTTTCGAAACATACAAAGTAGGTTTCGAAACATAGACTTAAATCTCATAAAGGTTTCGAAATATGACATGCAGCATGCAGACTTAGCAAATAATGAAACTTTATCAAAAAATATTTTGAAACACGTACAAAAACATAGCTGAACAATGTTTCAAAACATAGATGCCAGGTTCCGAAACATGATGTATGAAATAGAGATATTTAAAGCAATTTGAATTTTCGCACCAAATACTATTCATCCATGTATTGAAATATGCAAAGTTTATTTCGAAATATAAAATTAACATAAAATATTTTTCATTCTAAGATAGACTTTTCATCAAATACTTTTTCACATATATAAAAAAATATGATACAAAAACCTGTCTACGACTTTCCTCACGACGAACTTCAACAAACATCTATTTGATAGGAGGAATAAGATTTCTTTCAATGATTCATCAAACTCAACATTAAAACCAACAAGAAATTTAAATACTCAATTGATATCCACCATTTTCTTGTAATTGTTAAAATCATCCATGGATTTTCATTTATAATCATGGAATAGATCAAGATCTTGTCAAATCCTTTAAAGATAATTAAAATATTTGGTGATAATTTCCTCACTTTGGCGAATTTCAACAAGTTTCAATGTGAACTCGTAAACTTGTGATTGATTTCCTAGGTCTAAGTGCATTTGTGTGACACTATCTCATAGCTCATTTGTGGTTGAATAATACATATAGTTTACACTAATGTCTTAAACCATGGAGTTCACCAGTCAGGTCATGACTATTGAGTTCTCAACATTCCAAGTGGAGAAGGCAAGATTCTTCTGATTAAGTTTCTGAATCTCTTTCGTGATATCTGATTGGAACACTTTTCTCAAGTATTTAAGAAATAGATTACTCGAGTATGGTATGGCTTACTTGATTAAAAGAAAAACTTATTTAGTTTATCGCTCTCTCGAACAGAAAAATATATACAAAAAACAATCTACATCAGCACAAAAGTAGGTGGGAATTTGAAACAAAACTTTAGAAGATAAAACATATGAGTACTTTTTATCTTTAGAAGATAAAGCATATCAGTAGGGCAAGTTACAACCGCTAACTGCCGTGTGTGCAGCTAGTTAGAACTAACACAATTGACATACTAACTAAACTAATTAAACCCAACTGTTAAGGAGTAGAACAAAAAAGATGAAGGCGGCCATAACGAGGGAATTCATTGCAAATTATAAACACCAAGGAAAGGCACAAGCACCGACCCAATCCACAAGCGGCCATCTTTTTCCTCCACTTCACTAATGAACCTCAAATTCCTGCCTTCACTGTCTTCTAAAACCTCCAAAATTGCTCCCTCTTCGCTTAATTTGATTGCAGTTGCATGTGGCTTTCCTCCCACTAATAAGTAGTGTAGTTGCTTGAAGTTGAGAGGGAGCTTCAGCAGTGCTTGCCCAATCCATGGATTTAAGACAACCCAGTCAGCCACAGTTCCCTTTTTCGCGTGGAGTGCCACCCAGAACTCGCCCTTCGAGTTGCTTCTGACGTTGTCTGGGAACCCCGGTAGCTCAGCGAACACATCTGATTTTCCGGCATTAGGGCCATTGAGCCACAGCCTCAAGATCCTACAAGTCGAGGTCTCGGCTACTAGTACAAAGGACCGGTCCTTGCTCAGGGCTACGCCGTTGGCAAAAGCAAGGCCTCTCAGTAGAACTGTGACTTCTTTGCTTGTTTTGTCGTATTTCATCAACCTGCCAGTTTTGTCACCGCTCAGAATTGATGCCATAAATTGCCTGCATAAAGACAACAATTCGAGGTGATTCAGAGTTTGATCAATCGAGCAAGGAGTTCTTCCCGCTGTGCAAAAAAAGCATTTTCAGTGCTTTCGACAATATGGCACTTCACTTACCTTCTATGAAAGCTTGTGCTTGTGTCTGTGAAGTAAATCACATCTTTGCTCTCATCAATGTCCATATCATTTGTGAAGCGTAAGGGCTGGCCTTCGGCTTCTGAAACTACCGGAGTGGCCAAACCTCCCTTTGGGCCTACGACTTGAAGGCCCAAGTATGCATCTGCAATATAAAGATCTCCAGTTTTTTTGTCAAATCGTAATCCTAAGGGCCTTCCACATGCATGTTCCATTTCTGGTGCAAATGGACGGACACATTCCCCCCTTCACAAAATATCTTAAAACGGTCATTGACCCAAAATTATAACTCAATAAAATTATCACAGTGAAATGGACAGAAATTTCATTTTCAATAGCAGCTTAGGCAAATTGGGAGCTCTCCGCCTAAGGTTATAAGAGGCGTTTGTATGGCCTTCATAGCACGAAATCCGGATTTACATGCATCCATTGTAAAGATTAGTGTGGAGAGATATGAAACTAATTAGGAAATTTCAATGTTATAGTCGCCTGTGGTGTGAGACACATTAAAGGAATACCTTTATGGTGTGTAATTTAGCCCTTCAAGTATAAATTACGGTGTAATTAGTTGAATTCGAAGCCTTTGTTTGCAGTTTGCAATGTCCTGTGGAGACTTCTCACTTATCAATGTGTTGGTCCTTTCAATGGCCGTAAATCGGATTCCGAAAGTAGTAGTATTCTATTCAAAGTTTTAACTAGATTGGAAGGGGAAGGAGACATCAGAGAAGACAGAGAAGTCTACATTTTCTGTGGAGATTTAAGTTAAATTAGGACCAGATTGGGAAATTTTATCAGGGCATTTTTCATCATCAGCTTAAAAAACCTTTAGAATTTCCTTACTGTTTGAAATTCAAAAAGCTGAAGAAAATCAACTTTTCACCTTATATTCCCAATCTAGAGACCAGTATCGTATTGACACCTTCTGTTGAGATTTCACCACCAGAATGCAGGGCTCTAGTTTTCAGCAATGCATATATGATTACAAGGGAAGTTGCACATGCAAAAGCCTGGTATAACAAAGCTCGGGAATTTTGTAGCCTAGACACTGGGGATTGAGATTTGAGATCCCACATGCATTTAGACAGCCCAGTTTCCATAATACCCCATATATGGAATTTTGTAGCCCATAATACCCCATATACCCCATAATACCCCATATAATACCCCATAATACCACATGCAAAAGCCTGGTATAATACCCCACACTGGGAATTTTGTAGCCTAGACTGATGTCTTAGGGAAGGAAATAGGGCAACAAATGAGATTATGTATCCATTACTCTTGTTAAAAATTATAAAGACAGCCCAGTTTCCATAATACCCCATTAATCTAAAGACATATCATTTCAAAATATTTATAGAAAAAGGAAATTTGTGTTTGCCCCAATTGGATATCCATTATCATGGATAATTTAGCAAAACCTAGCAGGCTTATATATCTATGTCCTACACTAGTTCTGTCATAAGGACTCTTCCTTTTCTTTTTGTTTTTTTTTTTTTACGAAAAAAGCATAATCAAATAATTTAGACAACTAAAATTTCCCATTTTCTCTGATTTATACAAAATTATTATTAGTATTATTATCATTCTATCAATTGAAAAAAGCATAGTGATGAAGAGTTTTCAGAATTGTCGTAAAAATAATCTTCTGACCAGCATTTTCATCAAGAGAATATAATGGCCACAAAGGGTATTATGATTATGGAATAAAGCTACTGATACAGCTAAAGGGGAGGCTGAAGGAGAGGGAAACAGGAGGAGCATCAGAACGAGGGTATTGCCGATAGGCCAAGAGAAAAGATATATGGACTAAGAATTTGTGTGTGGCTGCTAAAGAGAATTAAAGAAGTCTAGATTGGCAGAACAATGGAAGCCGTCTGAAGATCGACTGCATTTCAGCTGCATGCTAATTTGAGACTGAAGAAGAAACAGCTTGACTGAAATCAGATATGGTTCAACTGTCAAGCTCCAGTGGAGCTGATGAAAAGATGGTCAAGTAACAACTGACTTGCTCTGCTCATGGTGGTTGCACTTTGGTAATTACTATGGTTGTTAATTCTGCATGTGGTCATCGTACTTCGACAGTTATGCTTGTTAGTTCAGTTGGCTAAGTGAGTTAACTTGAAGCGAGAAGATAGAGACTTGTATAAATTGAATGTTGTTCAGTAATCAATGGAGAGAATATTAATTCATTCTCAAATTTTCCTCTTCCTGTCTGCTTCTTCTCCTCCTTTCGTTCTTTCTGATCTTTCATCATACAAATTCTTCCGCAATTCCACTGCTGACTGCTAGAAGGTTGATGATCACTTGCTTATTAAGCAGTGAGCAAACTCTTATGAACTAACTAACTTGTGCAAATGTCAAGGTCTAGACGCAATCCGAGGATTTCAGGTTCAACACAACATCAATCCTTGACCTCACTATGGGGGGATGGCTACATGGAACCTATCTCATCAATCCTCTTACGATTTAAGGGTTCAGATTGGAATTAATTGCTTCAAGTGAAACATAGAAAAAAAAGCAAAGAAAAGAACAAAATAAAACAAAAAGAATCTAGCAATGTTATCATTATTCGCTATTTACAACAATTCCTAAAATACACAAACAACATAGATGTCATAGATACATACATATATATATATATATATATATATGTATGTATAAGCGATATCCCCAGAGAATCTTGCATTTAATTCTAAGAACAGGTGGATGGATTCTGAAATTAATGAATGACCTTTTGATGAAAGCAACTTCTATCTCAACATCACGACAAATTAATCAAAAGAAGATAAAACGAACGAACAGAAAAAAGGAGGACGAATTTTAGCTACCTTTGGGAAGTGGTGAAAGCAAAATCAACCCAACCGCGGTCAACTCCCAGCCACTTGAGGATCCGGCCGTCGGCGACGCCGGTGTAGGGGCCTTCGCCGTCGGCATCGAAGGCCACGCTTTCAGGGCCGAAGGCGCCTGTGAGATGAACTATCTCCGCCGTGTGGAGGTCGTCATGGGAGCCCGGAACAGGAGGCGGAGTGAACAATTGGGTGGTGGTGAAAGCCAGAAATATGGCTAAAACTGCAAGGGCTGCCGCCGTCAAGATCAGTCCCGTGCTGTTCATGGCTTGCCTGAAGAAGATGGCGATTGCCGATTGGATTGGATTCTCAGGAGGAAGAGGAGAGGAAGTAGTAGCAGTAGTAGTAGTCAAACGCTCTGATTGGCACTTCAACTTCAGTGCATCTCATTGGGTTGTTGAAGTTAAATTCCAATTTCACCCTCGTATTTTGTCAATTATTTCATTTTCTTAGAAACTTTACCCCCACTCAACCAGCATAAAATTTGATACAATTTGTTTTCCATTTTCAAGTGGTGTGTAATCTAATAATAGCCTAATAATTTTTTATTAATTTATTGACATATATATATATATATAGAATTGTTATGTTATTCATATAAGACAACATAATAATTATTCGATACGGATAATTTAAGAGAAGAGACATAACATTCATCTCCGACTAATAAATATTGGCTAATACGAGCAACATATCAAATATATATATATATATATATCCCGTGACAATAAAGCTTAAGTAATGTTATGATAACTGCGTTGATTGAACGAGTGGACTCGTTTATGCCTCCAGACCCAACCCATTAAATTTGACGGGTGGACTCAATTCATTCTATTTTTTTTGGGCTTGGATGGCCCAATTCCAGTTGACTGGATATTGGGCGGGCTTGTGTTTTATCACTTAGACATAGCCCAATGCTTCTTTTCTCCTATAAACTATAGACTTTCTTTGCCATATAATTAATCAACCATTTTCAAAAAATGCAAACGGATACAGCTGTTACCTTTGACCTTTATTAAGAAATATAAATATCAAGAAAGGTGAATAAATAAATAAAATTAACGAGCCAAAACGATATTAGAGGCTAAATTATGTAGGGATTGTTGTTTTTACTAGAAACGAAAAACTAAGTTCAAACCTAACTTTGGAACAAATCCATGCATGTGATGAAAAGCAACCAAAGATATATATATATATATATATAAATGGATGGGATCAAGTAGTGTGTCCTTATGAGACAGCATTGAGACACCCAAACATGACCCAGAAGGCCTTCTTAAGGGCACATTAATTTCATAATCCAAGAATCAATATGGGCATAAAGCTTTCGCCCATGAATTATATATTCTGCTAAAGATTGCACAAACCAAACAATATATACTTTGGTGCATGAACCTCATTTGATGCCAATAAACCACTCCAATCCAATGAGCTGGAAAACTGAACTGTGTTACTGTTTTCATAATAAAGAAAGTGTTTGGTACTGTGGCAGTTTCAAAAATTATCTTCAAAAAAACAAAAGAAAATGTCATAACTTTTAAGTTTAAAGCCTTTGGTATGAACTTGACAATATAATCCAATTTTGTCAAAGCTCTGTCCCGATGGGGGAGAGGACAATGCCATGATAAAGTTTAATGTAATTTGAGATCAAATATTGTTTATTATTGGTGCATGTAAAAAGTTAAGTTATCATTGATTTAATTGATTTCTATGTGAGTTGGAGGATCCCTATTTTTCTTGGGGATGGCGAGGGAATTTAAAATTTTGTACCCAGTGTAGGATATCAAGTAGTGAAAGAAAGCAAAATTTGACTCATTCTCACTTTTTTGTTATTCTATATCTTTTATTAAATTCGGATTTGATCAGGGTTTTAAAGTTAATCACTATTCGACCCATTCTACATTTGTGGTCTTTTTGATTCCTTTTTGGTTTTGAGATGGTACTAGAAATCTTTGAATTTGAGCTTGCATGTGCTAGTTCTTCTTTTGAAAAAAAAGAGAGTTTAGTCTCTTAGTGGATTCTCTGATATTTAAATCAGGCACAATAATCTAAAATAATACAATAATAATATAATAAATACATAATAAATATCGTACTTAACTCTTGAGAGATCATACCTTTATATAAGCAAGCCAAAAGATTAATATATGCCAAGTTAATGCCACATGTATGGTGAAATTTGATCCCCTGAATGAATTGGGTGAGTCAAGTATGGGCGTGGGCTTGAGCCTTTTGTTGTGCTCTTTGCTTGAATAACCTTAGGCCAATGACTTTTGAGTAAACCCAACCCTTTTAAGCCTCCTCTTATTAGGACTTCAGATTAAATCAGAGCTATTGTGGGCATAGGATTTTAGCTAAGGAACTGAAGATCTTATCATAAGATCTAAGGTTTAGTTAGTAATTATATTTTGTACCAATATATTCAAACTTTTTAATGCAATCTCAATGGAGTTCAATATTGTACTATGCTATGGACTTTGTATCAACAACTTGGTTTGGTTTGACACTGCCAACATAAATTAATAAAAACAACTTATACAAAAAGGAATATATATTTTTTTAATTAGAGAAGGTGAAGAAGTTAGATTAATGCCAAATTGTTAGGGAATTCTAAAAGAATAGAAAGTATGAGCTTTTTCAATGAAACAAAAATGATGTCAGAAAATAAAATTATTTAATATTGACTAAATTATTTAACAATTAATTTGTGAGTAATTTGATCACTTCTTCTAAATTTATTTTATTTAAAATAAAAAATAAACCATAACTCTCAAATGCTGTACATATCTCTAAACAAGATAAAGATAATTCTCACCAACTCAATGTACATATATCTAAACAAGATAAAGATAATTCTCACCAACTCAATCAATAAGTAAAGTCAAACTAAAATTTGAAATTGAGACAAACCCAATCTAAACCAAGAAACAAAACTAATCTAAAAATTCAGCTGTAGAATTCATCGTATCTTTAATAAACTCAATTTTGGTGACAAGATGGAATTTGGCAACAATGATAAATGAAGCTTGATTTGGAACTTCATGAGATGGATCAACTGTAATATTATATATATATATATATAGAGAGAAAGAGAGAGAGATGAATTGGGTTAGGATAAGAGCACAGGAATGATATATATATATATATGTATATGTATATGTATGTTTGTATGTCATATGGAAGGAGGGGCGGGGAGGGGAGAGGATTAAAAGAAAAGGGTGGTTTGTTGGGGAGAAGAGAAGTTAGAAGACATGGACAAGGACAGGGTGGCTCCCCAGCCCATGTTGTTGAGGGAAAAGGAGACCCCACAATCACAATACCGGCGAGAAAGAAATCATCATGATTTGAAAACTCCCCCATCCGAATCCCTTTGTTTTTATGACCAAATCCCCCCCTCCCCTCCTTGGAATGAGTGTTTGTTGGGACCATCTCTTTTACTTTACCTCTCCCTCCCTCCCTCCCTCTCCCCAAGATATATATACAATTTATACATATATACCATTAATAGCATGTGTAAGTCTTAAAAGATTATTACTCCCTGATCCTAATCAGTGAGATGCGATGGTTTTGGAGAAGAAATGATCTAAAGATGATTATATATTTGGATTTTATGTAATCGATATTATTGATAGATTTAATACTTTATATGGTATTTATAAGATGTGAGGACACGGGAAAGGGACAAATTATATATGAAAGAAACGATATTTGACTGTTGTTTGTTTACCAGCCAACTCATTTTGAGCTTTTGTTACTAATAACAGTACTGTGCATTTTTCTTTACAAATTTCTAACTTCACCGAAAGGTGATATCTCATGTCACATAAATATAACATAGAGATAAAACATTCTCTATATATATATATGCTCATTAACCTCATGCACAATCTGTTTTAACATATCTAATTAGCTACAAAAACAGACACTTAGCCACAAATCGATGGTTTCCAAACAAATGATGCTGTGTGATCGATCACATTATTTATACGTTGATTTCTTTTCTGTCCAAAAAGTCTTGATCAAACAACCATTTTTCCTTATGTGAGCATTGTTTTTCTGGGGGCTGCATAATTTATTAATTTCCTCTCTTGTACCATGCGTCGACGACTTTATTAAATTAAGATACGCTTAATTAAAATAACCCTTTACTTGATTTGTATGATCTCCAAGAAGATCTCTACAAGTTGAGTATATTAAATATTGGTGCGCTAATTGGATGGTTGTGCTTTGTGCGGTGTATCTGCCCAATTTGGATGATAATTTTATCATAATTGGATGGTAATACCTTCCAACTAATTAATCAAACAGTAGCAGTAAACTAAGCAACCATGCTATGGAGATCTCACAGGATCTGTTTCTCACCCAATCAAACTAACTTTGTAAGTTGTGGACAAACAACATTTTTGGCCTTTTAGGGCTTTACAAAAAGACATTTTCTTTCTTTTTCTTTAAAGTATTTCTCCACAGTAAGCTGGGTTTTAATTACTTGAATTAATCCGAATCCTATTAAGAAGTTAAACATATATAATTTAAACTCCATGCAATGGAATGATAGCCAGGCATGCAAACATGTCGAGAAAATTAAATGGGTTTGTGGGGTCTAAACTAATGATATTCAACATCTCAAACCCCAAATGGGAAGTGTTCTTCTATATAATATCGTTCATAAATGTGTTTTTAGAGGATCTGAACATGTCTACTAGTTCTGTCATTCCATGGAGGGTTGACCTAATCCATGATTGTTTTGCAAGTCAAGTTAATATGATTATTTTCTTTATTTGGTATGGTTCATTCATTTTTTTATAGACTAATTATATTATTAATTAATTAAATTGTGTACTTGCTCTAACCAGCAAAATTAAAACTTTACATCTTATTATTGGCTGCAGGATAATTTCATTTTTTTTCTTAAAATTTTTTCAAACAATATACATTAACTCTTGCTCTAATTAAGTTGCTCTTATAAAGCATTAATGGGTTGCCCTGGGATTCCCTCTCCATGAGAGTTACCATTGCTTGCTTATTTTATAGTAGCTTATGGCCAAACGCCACTTTGTTCATTAAATGTTGGTAATAATTTATTTATTCACTGTTCAATTATTAATTTTATTTGTTCAATGAGATGAGATCCCAAAGTACTTCATCCAAATCAATCAAAAAGGTTCAGTTTATAAACTTCTTACAATATTAATTAGTTTGTTGTTTAATCATAGTGTGTAATAATTAAGTCCTATGTAGATCAGAAGTCATATTTTATTTATTTATTTTCTTAAAATAACTCAAATTAATTAACCAAATACTTATTCTCATATATATAATCAAACCATTAGTCTATCTTATAAAAAAATAAAATAATTTACAAGTTAACATTTAAATAATTCTCATTGTGAAAAAAGAATTAGGCAAACATCTACATATATATATATATGGTCAAACACAATAAACAAATGTCTGACTTAATACACTTTCAACTCCTAAATGTCAAAACCCTAATCCTCCAAAAAAAATATTTTCCTACACTCATGTCATTGCCATGGCTGACATTTAGATATATTATTCCGTTTCAACCAATATTCTTACAAATTAAAAGGAATAAACAAAGAACAAAGCCAAATATTTGATCCAACTCAACTCAACAGTCATTAGAGAATCATAACAATGGTAACTAATTAGGTTTTCTGTGTGACCAAAATGAACCCCAATTAGGGTAGCCTTTTGGGCATGGCATTAAATCAAACATTTGAAAAGCAGACCAAATAGTGGGAGAGAGGGGACCATACAAAAAGCTTGAAGCAAATGCTACGTACGATTGAAATGTGGACATACCATGTGATGATGATGAGATGGTGCCCAATCTTTTCATTTGCTCATATGCCCATTTCCACTCTTTCCAATCCAAACATAGAATCCCATGCGCCGGCTTCTAACACAGATTTTCCCAGTCAATTGTCATAGTCTTTGAAAAGGAAGAAGATACTCCTACGTACAGTTTGGGTAAGATTATACAGATGTATCTAGTAGACCTTTTTCTTTTTCTTTATTATTTCTTTAAATTTCTTCTTATAATTATAGTTGGGTAGGTAAGACTTTAAATAGATTATGTTAGTTGAAATAAATTGTGTTCCTTATTAATTAATTGAATTGAATATATTCGAAAAAACCTGTTAATTAAACTCGTTTAAGTAAACAAGTAAAGTTTGAAGGTAGAATCGTTCAAATCGATTATAAACAAACTTGTTAATTGTTTGGGTATAGTTATTTAAGATTATTTAAGATTTATAAAATCAAACCCATTTGTTAGAGGGGGGGGGGTTACTAAGTAACAATATTCTAACTGTTTGTTAATTAAATTTGAATTAAGTTAAAAGGGGGGGAGTTGAAAGCAGAAGACTGAAACAGTATAACGTGTTAAATGGAGTGAGTTAGATAACGTGTTAAATGAGGCGAGTTTAAAGAGGTCTGGAATGCACCTTGCAAAGTTGCTAATGTAAAAGGAGTGAAACTCAAAAATAGAATCAAATTGGGGACTACTACTACTCGGCTGCGCTACAGGCTACAGCATGTGGGAACGTGGGGAAGGGTGTGAACGGTAAGATGTGGCACAATATTTGGAGGCCTACATAATCCGGGGATTTGGAGGCATCGAGGGAACCAAGGAGCCAATTTTGAATTGTCTGAGGATGTAGTGATAATAATGAGACAAGATCCTCACAGATCTCATAGGTCCTTCATGAAGTGAATGTCTTTTTAATTAATTAATTAATTAAACACACACACATATATATGGATGGATGGATGGTGGGGTCATTTTACTTCTTGATGAAAGCTTCAAGCTGAACATGCACGGTCCCATTTCATGGCCCCCACCCTCAAGCAACCGCTGGAGTCTAACTGGAAATGTAGAATATTGATTATGAATGCATAATTTTGTTTCAACAAGGTTACTCTAATGTTTATGTAAAATTAGATGTGGAATTAAAGTAAAGTAACGAAGATCAAAGTATAAGTGCATGACAAGTGATACGTTGGAGTTAGTACTAGTAGATCACGAGTTCGATACTCAATTTAAACAAGAACTAAAGATCTGTCTATGATTTACCTTATATGCTGAAATTTAGAGCACGAGCGACGAAGAATCGAACAAGAACAAAGATATAGAAGTTGAGAGATAATTGATCTCATGTGAGTCGAGGGTTTATTATATGATAGACTAATGAATTAAGCAAGGATGTGATTTGGAACCACATGCAAGGATGTGATTCAGAACCACATCCTTGCTTAATACAAAATTAAATTTAAAATTAAAAATTCATAATTATTGTTGTAATGCATAATCACAATAATTATTAACTCAATCAAGAATTGCGTTTGGGTTTGTGTTTTGTCACCAATGTGTTGGTTAAAATATTTTTGCTTCACACGTTAGTTTGCCATTTACCCATAGAAGGTGATTGAAAAGAAGTTTGAATGGCAAAAGGCTTGTTTTGGTGGAGCTAATTGCCATTTTTGTTGATGAGTGAAAACTGAAAAGTGCCAAGGAGATGAAAGCAAAGCAAACCCCAAGACAAGAGTGGGGGTTCACACATCCCAGAAGCAAAGCCCTAAGCCCTATCACAACTCTGATAGTGACCGACCAACCAATGCATTAATTGAGACAATATATACCCATTAACACAAACTAAACATTTTCACCCCCCTCATGCTTGTCCCTTCACTATACATCTTAAATTTCTTTGTAAAACATATTGTTGTTGCATGTGACACAACACATGTAATTTAACAAATTACTTATTAGTAGTTGACATTGACATTGACATTGAGGAGGGATGGAACTTAAAAGTGGAAAAAATTCTGAATCATGATGTAAAATTAATTAAAAAATGGGAGGGGGGTTGGGTTTGTCTTGGGTGGTGGAGGGCCGGCGAGCACAGGACGGGGGATGAGGCATGCCGTGGTGTGAGGTGTGGGGCGGGGGTGTTGTGGAATTGAAATGGCTTGGCAGGAAGGCAATCTAGCTATGGCAGCGAGGATTACGTGTCACGGGTTGTAGCAGAAACCTAATATTGAGTTTGTCGGGGAATCTTTTCTTTGTAGCTTCCAACCAAAAACAGCAACCCACCGGATTATCTGCACTACCGTACCGTGGGCTATCCAGTATTTTTAACCGCTTATGAGTAAAAGATAAGATTGTGTAAATACAAAATTGAAATATTTGAGAGATGATATGTTATTTGTGTATGTTATTTGATACAATGGAGGTATGGGCCTCACCACCCTTGCGGCCATGTCCTATCTCTCAAATTATTTGTATTAGATAATTGTTATGTTATTTGGTGTGATTAAAATATTTTTTAAATCAAAATATATAATAGTCAAGATAAGATAGAGAAGACTCTTAAGACACATGTCAAATAGTTGGATCACGATAAATTGAGATTCGCATAAACAAGTTATGAGTTTGATTTCTTACTCTGTGTAGTAAGACAAAATTTTTACTTGTGATTTATTTTCTCTGCTGAAATCGAGAACACGAGTGGCGGGAGACCGTGCAAAGATAGTAATCTCAAGATAAGATTAAAAAATATTTTAAATTTTTTATTAAAATATTTGTTAAATTTTTTAAAATATATTAGAGGATACAAGTGTTATTTTTTTTATCTGTAAAGATTAAAATAAATTTATCAAGAATGTGGGAGATAAATTTGTCTAAAAAAATCTAAATAAAAAATTACGTATTTTTTTAAAAAAATTATTAAATAAATTTAATAAATACAATAAAAAAAAATTTCATATCTCTTTTTTTTTTTGTTAGAACACTATTTTAATGAAACTTAAATATGGATGTGTGGTCCTGAAAATGAGGGATATAATTCTCGTTTTGATATCTTCTGGTGTATGACACCATTTATAATTGAAATTAATACTAAACTACTGACATCTTTCAATGGTAGAACAAATAGTCTCTGACGCAATTAATTATGTACGTCTTGATAGCAATGGAACTTACAACTACATAAGGTAAACATAATATATGTATATACTAAATAAGTATTGTAAATAGATAACTCATTTCCCTCCTTAATTCTAGATGTCTATATATAATTAGCCATTCTTGGCTATAGTGTCTCTATCTAGTGTTGTTTTTTCACAAATTTGCTTAGGATGAAGTCATACACGTTATACTTACTTTTTTCTATTTTTTTTATCTCAAATTTTTCTATTGGGTATGTTCAAAATAGTGTTAAGATTAAAGTGATAATTCTAAATAATAGAAGAAAGAAAAATAATCAAACTAAGTACAAAGAATGCATAAAATTTATAGTAGTTCATTCTCAATATGAGAGTTAAGTCTACTATATCACCGCTACAAGTTTTTTCACTATAACCCAATTAAAAATTACAAGACAATATAACTTTATATAAGAAAAAATTAAGGCAACAAAAAATGTGTAAAAACTCAAAATTACATTTATCATAAAATTGCATATAAAATTTCACCTAGGGAAGTTTACCACCCTCTTTCAACCCCCACATCGACTTTCCCGCGAAGGTCAATTTGTATACTAAATTTATGTAGGGACAATATGTGTCAAGATCATAATTAGACTCTATACAAGCTAATAAATAGGTGGGGTGACCACCCTTAGTATCTGTGTGTTGAGAAGGATACAACGTATACGAAACTTAAGTGTGCTAAGAAAGATATCGTGTATAGAAATGTTAGCACGCATACATACATACTAATGGGTTAATTACATGTTTAGATACTTGAATGCCATGGTGTTCATGGGTGCACCAGGGGCTAAGTAAATATGAGGTATACTCTCTCTTTTATAGTGTTCGAATATTAATGATGTATATATAATTTATACTTGTATAAAAAAATGTAACTTCGTCAACATCACTTTTACCATCAGCTCATATATTAAAAAGATGGGCATTGGATTGTTAGTTTTCGAATTTTGCACATTATTATAATATATTATAATAAAGAACCTTTGTGAATAAAAGCTGATCTAAAATCAAATATAGGGATCTGAATTAAAGCATAATAAGTTATTATTACAACATTAAATTAAAGTCCATGAAAAACGAACGTTTACCTGAATGTTTGTTTCCTTTGGTAAAAGGAAGAAAGGGGCAGCCCCTTTGTAAAAAATGTGACCGATAGAAACGCAAAAAGAAAAGCAAAGACAGGTCCGATGTGAAAACAAGACGGTGGTACCCAAACACATAATTACTTTTGAGAACTTAAAAGAATAGAAACGTTAATAATAATAATAGTATATATATCAAACTGAAGTAGGTTTGTATAGTCGACAGCATGAGATCAATTTGGTTGGGAAAAATATATCAAGCAATATTATTAATTGGATCATATTATATCATATTAGTTGGGGGCAAAGGCCAAACGTCGCGTTTAGCTGAGCAGCCTAAATTAGGTGAGAAGGGGGATGGATGATGGATGGGCGGACACATGAATGAAGGGGGAGGGGATGGGGGCATGGCATGGGAAACAAATCTTAAAAGGGAATCAAAAGAAATAGCCATCTCTTTGCACCACTCCCCACCTGCTCGATATATGGTAATCGCACATGATTTCACACCTCCCCTTTGCTTACCTCACCTGTATCTCCCCCCAGGATTTTCCTGGCCCCCCTCCTTCTTCTCTCCTTCATCATATATATATATATATGCATATATATATATGTGCATATATATACACTTATATATATATAATTCCAATCTCCACAATCAATACAATAATATTATTATTTATATTAATCTCCCACTGCTCCCCCTCCCAATTCACTCTCCCTACATTTCTTGCAGTCTTTATTGTCCCCCCACCCCCACCTCTTCTTTGCATCGCTTGCCTTGCAATTCAATATCCCAAGCTGGAAGAAAATCAAATCTTCACCAGATCTCTGGATGATGCGCCTTGAGATCTTGTTTTCTGGGTCCCTGATTTTGCTGGGTCTTCTTATTTAGAGAATCCGAAAAAGAGAAGGAACCAATTGCAATTTGCAATCTTCTGCTTGTTCTTCCCCTTCTTCAGTTGCTTGCTTTTGGATCTTGAATTGGAGCAATGGGCATGGCGGCAGAGTCCCAGTTCCATGTCTTGGCCGTTGATGATAGCATCATTGACAGGAAGCTCATCGAGCGAATCCTCAAGACCTCCTCCTATCAAGGTACTTTTTGAATATCTTTTCTTTCTTTGGGTTAAATAAAAAGAGCAAGTTCAATGTCGAGGAATACGTCGATGATAGTGCAATGGCTGAACGAGCTTCCGGACAGTTACAATATTAATTTTCCTGTTCTGGTTCAAGCTAATTGAACTTTTCCATTCCCGGAAAATTTTCTTGATGGCAGTTACTACCGTGGATTCTGGTAGCAAGGCTCTGGAATTCCTGGGTTTGCAAGAAGACTACCAAAGCCACCCGCATCTGCCGTCTGTTTCTCTAAACAGTCATCGGGTACGGGTTTGTTTCCTCTCTCTCTCCCCCACCTTCATTTTCCCGGGATTTTTGAAATTTTCTCGGGAAAACCACGTGATTGCATTTTCTGGGTTTGCTCAATTTCTGTTTTTCTGGGATTTGCAGGAAGTGGAAGTGAATTTGGTTATTACGGATTACTGCATGCCTGGAATGACGGGCTATGATTTGCTCAAGAAAATCAAGGTAATAGCTTTAGCTTCATTGATTCCTCTCCCGAAATCTTTACCAGCTTCCATCATTTTCCTTTCCCGGAAGGCAATCCATTGCAAAATTTTGCCCACCAAGTTGTATCATTCCAAATTGACAAAGCTGGAAAAGTTGCCCGCATACGCGTTCTTTTCTCGCCATTCGTCTTTAATTATTAGATCTATAGAATCTTTTCCAAAATCTTCACACCTAGAAAATCTTGACAAGATAACTGTCATTTCAATCAATCTTCCATAGATTTAATTTAACGAATTAAAAATGCGTCCCAATTTTTACAGGAATCGTCGGCTCTAAGAAACATACCAGTGGCAATTATGTCATCCGAAAATGTTCCTTCCAGAATAAGCAGGTAAGAACAAATTGAGTTTCAGTTTCAATTTCATTTTCTCAGTTTCCATATTTTTTTTTTCCGGGAAATTGTTGAAACTGACTTGTGGGCTTTCTCGATCAGATGCTTGGAGGAAGGAGCAGAAGAATTTTTCCTCAAACCAGTGAGATTATCGGACGTGAAAAAGCTCATACCCCACATGATGAAAACGAAATCCAAGAGTGACCCAAAGCCAGAGACCCAGAAAATCCGAGAAAATTCAGAAGTTCCGGAGATTCAACCAAAACCCAGCAGCAGGCCCAATAATCAGACGAAGCCAGAAGCGCAGGAAAATCAACAACAACAAAAAGAAGATCTAGAACAACAACAGCAACAACAATCTAACAGTAACAAGAGGAAGGCCATGGACGAAGGGCTTTCTCCGGATAGAACACGACCCAGATACAGTGGCCTGGCCGTGGTGTGATCAGAATCAAATCGTGTACTCTTTACCACTTTCTTTCTTTTTCTTTGATTTTACGTTTTCTGGTTTTAATTGATTAGTTGTATTGTGGGTCGATAGAAGAACAGAAGATGATGAATGTAGAGAGAGAGGGGGAGAGAGAGATCCGTCATTGTGACGAGAGGGGATTGTACACAGTTGCCGTGGTGGTGGAGATGGAGGTGGAGGTATATTTGATTCCAATTTTGTTTTGCTGACTTGAAAAGAAAATGAAAAAAAGAAAATGACTTTCTGTATTGGAAATGTCATCATTAGCTGTTGTACAGAAGTGATGGAGTTGGCCTTAGATTCCCTCCCCTCCCCTGCCCCTATTCCTTTTTGTGTCGTTATTTGCCTTTTCTTTTTCACTCTTTCCTTACAAAGAAAGAAATAAAAACGAAACAAACAAACAGAGACTGACTGACTGACAGACTTAACATAATGTGTGGGACTTTGGGGGGAGAAAAAAAAATTAAAAAAAAGAGAAAATTTAAATTATCTTTCTCTCTTCTTTTCTCTTTTCTCTTTTCTCTTTTCTTTTTCCATAATTCCCCTTATAAAATATTGCCTACCATAGGGTAGGGAGGGATCCCCATAAATCAAGGGACAATGTTATCCTTTTCCTCTACATTGTCGTCTTAAAAAGTGGTCTGTCTATAAGAGTGAGTCTCTTTCTATTATTCTTTAACAAATAAAAACTAAACACTACGTAAAAGGGGATTTCGCTTTTCAGAGTTGGGAGGACACTTTAACACATTATCCTCTAGATGGTTTTGGCCCTTTTGTTTGGTTGGTTACGATTAATTTTAATAACCCTATAATAATAACAACAACTAATAAATATAAATTATAATAACTCTCCTGGCCTTACCCCACCCCACACTTGTTAACGAATGCTGACCGCACTCTAATCGAGGTATGGCACTCATGAAACTAAGTCAAATTGCCATCTCTAGTGGCACAAGAAAAGGAATAGAAGAATCAACAAAATTCAACCCAAATTTTGGGTTCGGATGATGACAGCATCAAAAAATTTGGGGCCAGCCCAATCTTACTAAACGTACTTTGCACTTGAGATGGCTATAATTTGGCCCATTAACGTAGCATATTTGGGCCCTTTTACAAAGGCATTGTGATATATTATTACCTCTCTACCCATTCAAAAAAAAAAAAAAAAAAAAGGGCTTAGAGAGGTCCATCCCAATATGTTGGGCCGCGCCAGAGAAAAAGGCTGCTTAAAGCCGTGAGCTAGCCGAGTTCCCTCTGTAAAGGGGAGTATGAAGGCCTTCGTGACCTTAACTTAACCGAAAGCGAGAGAGAGAAGTCGAGAAACCACGTCAGCCGGAGCTAGATGGCGTAGGTTAGTCTTTTTGTTTGCTTTTGTTTTCGTCTCTTGATTTTGTCCTTTTTCTTGTCTTTTTCTTTCTTTCTTTCTAGTCTGTTAATGTAGAAGGTTGTTGTTTTCGCCGGTGATCCCGGAGTCATTATTCCTTTCTTCCTTCCTTCCTGTCTCCTACCTTGGCTTCGATTGTACCTCAAGCCCTAACTAAAACAATCAAAGCATCAGTTAATCTAAGCAGAGTCATGTAGAATCGACCTTGACCCGATAGCGAAACCAAATCGACCAGAAACAGAGAGCTTCAAATGCCTAATTCGAACCCAGAGCCGCGCCATATTGACCCGACTCAATCCAACCCAGATTTGCCAAACTTTGAACTTGTATAATTTTGAACTCTCAGATTTGCTTTAATTGCGAAGACACCCTTCAAGTTTTGAAAATAGCTCCATTTAGTTAGATGTTAGGACTGAGATGAAATGACAAAAGTGCTCTTAGTTTTAAGATTGTTGTGAAAATAAAAAGAACACCACCACTTGCCATCAGAACCCTAGCAACAATTGTGGTTTTATTACAGAACCACACAGAATTATTGGGATTTTGTGATTGAACCTTTGCTATCGTTGAGGTTTACGGAAGAAACGAAGCAGGAGAGATGGAAAAGGAATGAACTTTGAACTTGTATAATTTTGGACCCTGACATTTGTTTTTATTACAAATACACCCTTGAGCTTTTGGAAATAGCAATAAGTACCATCATTTAGTTAGATGTTAAGAGTAATATGAAATGGCAAAAATGCTCTTAGTTTTAAGATTGTTGTGAAAATAAAAAGACCACCATGGTTGCCATCAAAACCCTAGCAACCATTGTGGTTTTATTGCAAAATCACATAGAATTGTTGGGGTTTTGTGATTGAACATTTGCAATTATTGAGGTTTACATTGGAAGAAATAAAAGCAGGAGAAAGGGAAAATGAAGAAATAGGGGGAATATGGGAGAGATTGTCAAACTTATATGAATTTGGGTTTGAAACTAAACCTAGATGAATTTGGGTTTGAACCTAAACCTAGATGAACACACACATGAATTTATCGAGATTGTGATAATTGGTGGTGAAAAGACCCTGTCAGTACTAATTAGAACCCATCCATATCTATCGACGATAGGGACGGATCTATGTGTGAGCTGCTCTGGATTGAAGCCCAAGACAACCCACAACCAAAATAAAATTTGTAGAGTAAATTTTTTAATTATTTAGTATTAGTTCAGCCCAAAATCAGCCCAGCCCACCCTAATTTTTCCCGGCCCACCCACTTGCCTGCAAGCCACGGCCTCGCTCGACCTCTCTTCTCCTTCCTCTCTCGACCTCGCTCTCGCTCTCGCTCACGGCTCACCCTCGCTGCCTCTCGCTCTCTGCCTCCTCTTCTCTTGTTCGTCCGCTCGTGCTTGCCCTCGCTCTCCGCCTCTCTCTTGCTCTTGCTCGCCCTCGTTGCCTCTCGCCCTGGGTCTCTGCCTCTTTTGCTCTCGCTCGCCCTCTGGCTCTCGCTGCCTTTCTCTCGCTCTCGCTCGCCCTCGCTCTCCACCTCTCTTGCTGTTGCTCGCCCTCGCTCTCTGCCTCTTTTGCTCCCGCTCGCCCTCCGACTCTCGCTGCCTTTCTCTCGCCCTCGCTCGCCCTCACTGCCTCTCGCCCTCGCTCTCTGCCTGATTGCCTCTCTCTTGCTTTCGCTCGCCCTCGCCCTCGCCCCCACGCTCGCTCGGCCAGTCGGCTTCGCCCTCTTGCTCGCTGCCCTGCCTCTGATTCAGGTCTTCGTTTTACCCCCCCAAGCTTCCAGATTTTCTTCATTCGAGCCCAGCTGCCTAGGTATGTTTTCTATTCTTTCAGTTGTTTGATTCTCTCGATTGATAGCTAAATGTAGATAGTTTTTTTATTTTTCGCCCATTTTTTTTCTTGTTTATGCTTGATTTGTTGTTGAAATCGCTGCCTTTTTTCAAGTTTTAAGTAAGTAATTTTTTGCTAATTTTGTGTCTGCTCACCTATTTGACTACTGCATTTAGTTAGGAACTTAGAAATTGGCTTGGTTGGAAATCTGAAATTTATTATTGGAAGCCTAAAATTTGTTATTGTGAATCTGTTATTGAATATTTGAATCGACCATACTTTTCTTTTGTCTTCTCTTGTTTAAACTCTAGAAATACAGTTGTTGTATTAAACTTTCATTTGCCTCAAATTTTGAATTAAATATTTTAATTATTGGATTATTAAATTGTGTTATTTTTTGTTTGTGTATCCTTAGAATTTAGAATGAAACAGTAAGAAAGGAAAAATATTATTATCTTTTTTCAGAAAGAGAGATGATCACACTAGTAAAAATATTTCAATTCATAGTGAGCAAAATCAATTTAACATAAGTTTAATGAATTTTTTGTTTTAAAACCTTGTCGAGCACAAGTTTAATGTTGTACTGACTTTTTGATTACATAAAAATTTTATTACATTAATTTTTTAAATTTCAGCCCCCCTAACCTAAATTCCTGGATCCGCCCCTGATCGACGATAGGGTTTTGTTCATCTTTACCATAACCTTATTTGAGGTAAGGTTCACGATGACTGGAAGAGAGAGAGAGAGAGAGAGAGAGGAGGAGGAGGAGGAGACAACTATGGCAATTGTATAGAATATGGGGTTTTGCCATGGTTGAACCTCATCAACGACAGGGTCCATAGCGATCGATGGTGAAGAGGCCTTATCATTATTGATTGGAACCCATCTACACCCATCGACAATAGGGTTTTCCTAATCAGAGATGGCTGAAACCTATCAATGACAGGGTTCTTCCTTGGCAACCTTACTCCCAATAAGGTTTATCCATGGTAGAACTTGGTTGGTGGTGAGGTTCTTCATCATTGATGCATTGCTTCTGGAAATGACAAAGAAAGAAAGGGAACAAGTGAAAGAAAGAAGGAGACAACAATAGAGTCTGCCATCAATGTTCGAGTTGAAATGAGTAAAAACCTATGGACCATGCTATTGATACTCCATGGGTTACACCATACAATGCATCATAAATGACTAAAATACCTCTCGTGCCTCACTGTTTCGCGTCTCTGTCTCGTGCTGTCTCACCGCCTTGGATGAAGAGTATTTTAATCATGCGCCTCATCGCTTCACGTCGCCTCACCGTCTTACTTCATCATCTTGGATGAGGGGTATTTTGGACATTTTAACTATATTATGGAGCCCATGGTGTAACCCATGGACTATCAATAGCATTTTTCAAAACCTATTGTTGGCGCTTAGACAGAAACAAGAGAAAATAAATAGACTTTATCACCAATGGAGGTCACAAATGAGAGAGAAAAAGAAGAGACAGTGAGGAGAAAGAGAAAAGAAGAGAGAGAAAAATAAGGGTTTTAATGTATGACGATATGACGGTATTTTGGTTATTTTGAAATCTTTAACTGTAACTAAGTAACTATAAGGGGAAGTGCAATGCGGTATTAAAGTACAAGGGTATTTGTTGTATTTTTTCAAATGTCAAGCCTTTTTACTACTATTGTAAGCCTTAAGGGTACTGAACTTATTTTTCCTCTAAAAAATTATGGATGAAATTTTAGGCCTAGCTCCAAACTCCTGTATAGTTATGGTGCACAGACTCTTGGGGTGATTAGGATTATAATTTGACTAGAGAGATCATTATTTATGGTTGGGAAACATATAATTTTAATTTTGTCAATTACAGAGTGTTGTGTTTCCATATTATACTTGTTGGTTTCACCATGTCAACTAAGTTATGGAACACAACTATATCAATTATCTTCATTCACCACCATCTCATGAAATTTCTCCATGTGAAGATGGTGTTCAAACTTCATTTCATCATTACTCCGCCAGGGGATATTATCCACTGCCGGTCCCAAGCCCGGATAAAGGAGGAGGGTTGCGTTAGGTAGCCGACAGCCAGCGTAAAACCTAGTCGGATCCAAATATGAATTCTAGACAAACTATCTGTTGGGATGTAACCCACATAGAAGTCTAGAATTCATGTAGCCAACCCCACATAGTGGGATAACGGCTGGATATGTTGTTGTTGTATACATATTTTACAGAATGTCTTAGTTTTTTCTAAAGCTGCTAAATTGAATTTGGTTGAAAGCATAAATTGATTACTTTGGGTTGTGGGTCGGTAATTTATGTCATGTGATTTTTTATTTCATTTTATTATACTCATGCATATATAATTTATGTATACTGAAACTATAGTTTATGGCACATTCTAGACTTCCAATTTTTGTTGAATCTAGCCCTATTTTGGGTATTTTATTCCTAGCAACGAAAGGGTTCCCATGGTAGGGTCAAGATCACTAGGGTTTTAATGGGTTTTCATACAATTAATTCAAAGTTTAAGGTGCTGAAAACGAAACAAATAGAAGATTGCAGTTTTTGGTGTTGGTTTTGTGTAAATTTTGGGTTTTTGTGAAGTTTTGGAAAGATTAAGGGTCTTGGTGGAATTTTGTGTAAAATATGGGTTTAAGTCATTTATTTAAGAACGTTAAAGTCCATGTGATTAAGGCATTATTTTAGAGTAAATTGTGTTAAAAATATAATGATTTGGGCTCAAATCAAATTTTGGGAAAGTATGGACGGAGAGTGCAATTTTTGTAAAATCTAAGGCTACGCGGCAAATTGTGAAAGTAAGACAATTTTTGGTATAAATGATGTTAAATTCAAAGGTCAAAAAAGGGTAATTGAGAATTTTGTTTGGGCAATGTTTGACCCAACCAAGGTAATTCAAATTGAACGAAAAGTGGACAACATAGAAAAAGTGGACAACATAGAAATCAACCACTTTTCTATAGTACTGGATATTGAGTAATTGTATACCATTAATATGCGTATGTGTTTTGCTTCGATTCCTATATAAAAATCTAATAGGATTCATATTGTTTGCAAGATCAGAGTTGCAATCCATAAAAAAACAACTTTAGACATATTTGCATAAATTTTAGGTAAATACTCTAGTATGTTGTGAAAATTATCTGTTTTCACATCTATTATAAAATGGTCAGTAGATAAGTTAAACTCAAGTTGGAGTAGAATTATAAAAAAAAGACCAAATAAAAAAAATTCAGAAAGGAAATTGGGATCTTCTTCAATAATGGTCCACTATTAACATCCCACATTTTATTTGAGGGCTTAAATAAAAAGATAAGCAAGTTTTAAATATGTTATTAAATAGTGTGAAAGATTCTAATGGTTTGGTTTGTTTACACTGCTACCCCCAAAACCTCCTCCTTACTAAATTTTGAAGGATCTTCTTCAATAATGGTCCACTATTTGATTGGATTAAAAGACTTAATGAATTAAGATTTTTTTATTGGTCTAGATCATTTTGGGGGTAAAAAAAATTAAATAAAATTAATTCAAATTAGTATTTTAAATTATAGTTTATAATATAAAAGATATTTCTACAACTTTAAGAAGTATATTCAAAAGAGAAATCCTGCTTGTGCGACATGCCGGATTCCAAAGCCGCCATTCGATTCTCGAGCTCCTTCATTTTGGTGCCTTCCGCCATAGTGTTAGGTCATTTGCCACCCACTTTCAATCGTCAATTCCTGTTGAATTCCTTTGCCGTCCGCCGCGATCCACCACCGCCTTCGAATCATGCCTAGGAGCTGCCGAAGATCACTGGCTCTGATACCAGATTGTCAAGCCCTTCGATTAAGGGCTGGGCAATTGATGAAATTCCAAAAGAAATGTAGAAATTTTAGGGAGAGAAAGAATGAGAGAGGGTAAGAGAAGAGAACGAGAGAGATGGAGGGAGAAATTGAGAAGAAAGAGAAAAGGGAATTCTGTTATTCAATTAATCGATGTCCTTTCCTTCTACAACAACCTTCTTATAAGGCGCCTCTTACAGTTAGGAGAGCTAACTGCCACCCCCAATTAGTTAGGCTAGTTCTAACTACCCAACCATAGCTTGTTACACAGTTTACAACAGTTTCATAATGACTAATCTACCCCCCCCCCTCAGGGTACCAATTGTTGATGTTTTTCATAGTTTAGGAACAACTTCAGTTGTGTCCTCTCCCAACTCAACATCTTCATTGCCACCAGTATCAGTAGTAGAATGGCTAATATAAACAAACATTTTTCAAGAATTCTGAAATTAGTTATATATAGTCATTTTTGTGAAGTGAAACGAATATATATATATATATTTGAATGCTTATAATTAAGAAAATATATGTAGTACAGAGTAGGACAAAGTAATTATAAGTAGTTATTATCAAAAGTCAAAATATTGTATCCCAACTAAACTGTCCAAACCAATTTAATGCTCTACTAACAAGTTCTTTAATTAGATGGATGGACAAAAACAAAAACAAGGGAAGAACCAATACAAATTCGTGATAATATATAATTTAGTTATAGTTTGAGACCATGCGATGACGTGATTATTTATGACTTCATTCAATGTTCAATTCAAATTTTTAGTCTCGCAAGTGAAACAACTAAAATCAAATGCCACATATGCACAAAGTTTAGATAAGAAGCAGGCACATATTACTGAATGCATGTAGATAGCCGTCAAAGACCTCCCTTTTCCAGTTTGTTGAAAAACAGAAATCAACAACCACTATAAGTATGCACACAACTAACAAGTTGATTATTTTCTCTTTTTTTATGAACAAAAATAATTTTATTAACAGAATAAGGCTCTAGATAGACTCCATTACAAAAGGAACACAGCCTGAACTCGCAGAGACGGGACTAGGGTTTCCAGCCACGGCTACTACAGACCGACTTGGTCCACTGTCGACTATCTCTGACACTTCTACGTTTCTCCCCTCAGCCCGACGCCTCCATCTCCGGGACTGCCGACGAAATTCCTCCTCTCCGTTCTTCTCTCTGCCCGACGCCACCATCTTCGGCACCGCGACCCTCCGCCGGCCACAGCACCACTCTGCCAATCTGTTTCAAAAACCCTAACCCCAATCTGTTGGTCGGCCGCCCCTTTGCAACTCATCTTGCTCGTTTTCACTGCAATTCTGATAGTGGTATGGTTCTCGTCTCGCCTCTCTCACTCGTCTTCTTTGTTTAAGTTTGCAATGAACTAACTGATTAGCGTCTGTTTTTGGATTATCTCATAATGCTTGCTTTTGGTTGTTGCTCAAGTGAAGGGTTTCAGATATAGGCTGGTATTTTCTTTGACTGTCATTCTGTCTTCTTTTGGTTCTATTGCCATGTTGCTGTTGGGTGAGGTTATGCTGGTTTGTGAATCCTTTTGTGCTTTTGGTTGGCTCCGTTGTGTTTTCTGGTCCATTCCTTGTTACATCGTATTGGACTGCCTTCAAGCTTGTGCTGCAGCATAGTTTGATTTGGTGCTGCTACTTCTCTGTAGGTGCTTGGTTGATTGATATTTTGTTCTATTTTCTGTTCACTTTGGACCCCTTCTCCTTAGATCGAGCTCTTCCTATGTTTATTATTGCGCTGTTCTTTGGGTTGCGCTGGTGATTTCTACTATTTTTTCCGTAAGTGGTATTGCATTTTTGGTTCAGGCTATGTTCCTTTTGTAATGGAGTCTATCTAGAGCCTTATTCTGTTAATAAAATTATTTTTGTTCATAAAAAAAGAGAAAATAATCAACTTGTTAGTTGTGTGCATACTTATAGTGGTTGTTGATTTCTGTTTTTCAACAAACTAGAAAAGGGAGGTCTTTGACGGCTATCTACATGCATTCAGTAATATGTGCCTGCTTCTTATCTAAACTTTGTGCATATGTGGCATTTGATTTTAGTTGTTTCACTTGCGAGACTAAAAATTTGAATTGAACATTGAATGAAGTCATAAATAATCACGTCATCGCATGGTCTCAAACTATAACTAAATTATATATTATCACGAATTTGTATTGGTTCTTCCCTTGTTTTTGTTTTTGTCCATCCATCTAATTAAAGAACTTGTTAGTAGAGCATTAAATTGGTTTGGACAGTTTAGTTGGGATACAATATTTTGACTTTTGATAATAACTACTTATAATTCCTTTGTCCTACTCTGTACTACATATTTTCTTAATTATAGGCATTCAAATATATATATATTTTCGTTTCACTTCACACAAATGACTATATATAACTAATTTCAAAATTCTTGAAAAATGTTTGTTTATATTAGCCATTCTACTATTGATACTGGTGGCAATGAAGATGTTGAGTTGGGAGAGGACACAACTGAAGTTGTTCCTAAACGATGAAAAACATCAAAAGTTGTTACAACCCCGAGGGGGGGGTAGATTAGTCATTATGAAGCTGTTGTAAACTGTGTAACAAGCTATGGTTGGGTAGTTAGAACTAGCCTAACTAATTGGGGGTGGCAGTTAGCTCTCCTAACTGTAAGAGGCGCCTTGTAAGAAGGTTGTTGTAGAAGGAGAGGACATCGATTAATTGAATAACAGAATGCCCTTTTCTCTTTCTTCTCAATTTCTCCCTCCATCTCTCTCGTTCTCTTCTCTTACCCTCTCTCATTCTTTCTCTCCCTAAAATTTCTACATTTCTTTTGGAATTTCATCAATTGCCCAGCCCTTAATCGAAGGGCTTGACAATCTGGTATCAGAGCCAGTGATCTTCGGCAGCTCCTAGGCATGATTCGAAGGCGGTGGTGGATCGCGGTGGATAGCAAAGGAATTCAGCAGGAATTGACGATTGAAAGTGGGTGGCGAACGACCTAACACTATGGTGGAAGGCACCAAACTGAAGGAGCTCGAGAATTGAATGGAGGCTTTGGAATCCGGCATGTTGTACAAGCAGGAGGCTCTGATTGAAAGTTGGGAGGATATGACAGCCATTAGGGAAAGCATATGCAAGTTGGAGAAGGGAAGATCATTATGGGCAAAAGATCGATAGCATGTTTAACATGTTGTCTGCCCTTCCACAGTTCCATCTACTGGCGGATTTTCCTCCAAGAATGGGTCCTGAACCAATCTTGGATCGGGATGGCATTTTGCTAGGCCGGATGGAAGGTGGGAAGCTGAAGATAGGCCTGCGTTGGAGCAGGAAAACTAGGTGAGTGGTACTGCTTCTTTAGTTTTTAACCATACACCCTTGCCTCGATTGGAAATTCCAGTCTTTAAGGGAGTTAAACTGAGGTGGTGGATCCGCCATTGTGAAAGATTCTTTGAATTTTATCAGATTTGTGAGGAGCAGAAGGCATCCTTGGTGGTAGCCTATCTCAATGATACGGTCGACGCATGGTATCAAGGTTGGTGGCAAGCTGAGGGTAGGGCAGTGAATTAGCTTGAATTCTCAGGAGAATTGTGTGGTCGGTTTAGGGAGAGGAATATGGCAAACGTGATTGAAGAGTTTAACAAATTAAGGTAAGAGGGGTCGGTTGTAGACTCTACCAAAGGAAGTTTGATGAGTTGCGGGCATTACTATGGGCGGCACAACCAAGCTTGACCAAACCCTATATCGTGTTTAGTTTTATTCATGGATTGAAGGATGAATTGTGACCAATGGTGAAGATGATGATGCCATCATCTGTAAAACAAGCAATGGAGAAAGCCCAGTTGCTAGAACTGACACTAAAGCAATTTTGAAAAAGCACGAAATGCCGTTGAGTGATAATTAGTCCATTGGTCAGCAGTTGGAAGGGATTCTCGAGGTTAACTCTAACCTTGATGTAGTAAAAAACCCTATGCCAGAGCAAAGGAGGCAGATAAGATCGTGTTAGAAATTGTCATTGTTGGGTGGTGACAATAGCTACATCCTTGATTTGGCGAGAATCAAGAAGTGGCAATAGAGAAGTAATAGGGGAGAAACATAGAAGAATAGGAATAGAGAGAACAAAAGAAGAGAAGAGAGATGAGAGAAAATTGAGAGAGAATTCAGATTGTTCTTGATGAGTTTCAATAATCCTCTCCAAGAGTGCCTTGGAGAGGATATACACTCTTAGCAAGGGTGCTGCCACAACAGATCACACCTTACAAGCGGTTATAACAACCCTTTTTGTCCTATTTTGGCCCTTACACTTGGGCCCCCCAAGGCTAACAATCTGATAACAAAATTATAGTTGGAAAATGTAATAACAAAATTACAGCAGTAAGAAATAACAACAGTAAAATGAAATAAAAGTGACAGCAAGAGGACAAAAATTCGAATTGGGTAACTCAGTTGTGGCTTGTGACATAAATGCAAAGACAACTTCTGTCCAGGCCACCAATGCAAAAAACAACTACTGAACATGGAAGGACTAGATACAAAAAATGAAGAAGAAGAAGAAGAAGAAGAAGAAGAAGAAGAAGAAGAAGTTATTTTTCATGAAGAAACTGGGGAGTGCAAGGTGATCAATGGGGAGGAGTTGCATTCTATACAGGTGTTATGACCTCGGTGGCAGTTTTGACATTTTTGTATGATTCCTGTAATAACCCTAGCCCACATGGGCCACTTGTAGCGAGTAGCTAGAATGTTCCCTATGGTTGTGTTATGAAACCATGGGAAGGGCCTATATATAGGCCAGATGTAGGAGGATGGGACTTCTATGTTGCCAAAGGCTACACTCAATGTTGTGGTATTGATTATTTAGAAAAATTTGTTCCTGTGGCCAGAATGACTATTGTTAGAATTCTTATAGCATTGACAGCTAAATTTGGTTGGAAGATGAAACAATTTGATGTCAAAAATGTCTTCTTACACGGGGATTTAGAAGAAGATGTCTTTATGGAAATACCTCCAGGTTTTTAGCATAAAGGAGATGGAAAAAATTAGGTTTGTAAACTTAAGAAAGCCCTGTATGGGCTCAAGCAGTCCTCATGTGTATGGTTTGACAGATTCTCAAGGGCCATGTTATCTATGGGATACTGCCAAAGCCGAGGGGATCATACTCTATTTATCAAGCATCAAGGAGAGAAGGTAACAACTTTACTTGTATATGTGGTGATAGGGAATGATATAGTTGAACAGGGCTATCTAAAGCACAACTTAGCTTGAGAATTTGAAATCAAAGACCTTGGCCAATTAAGGTACTTCCTAGGCATTGAAGTAGCTTGCTCAAAGGAAGGCATTTTTCTGTGATAAAGAAAATATGTTTTGGATTTGTTTGATGAAACCGGTTTATTAGGATGAAAAGGGGGACGGATACCAGTAGATCCCAATACAAAATTGCAAGCAAATAAGGGTGGTCAATAGGTAGACAAGGGGAGATTTTAGCGCTTGGTAGGGCAATTAATATATCTAGCACACACTAGGCCTGACATATCCTTTTCTGTCAGCTTAGTCAATCAGTTCATGCATGATCCTAATGAGGAACATATGGCAACAGTTAGGAAGATTCTATGTTATCTCAAAGCTACACTTGGAAAAGGGATTTTATTTACTCCTAGGATAGACTTTAGGCTTCAAGGCTATACAAATGCTAATTATGGTGGTTCTTTAATTGACCAAAGATCCACAACTGGGTATTGTGTATTCATAGGAGGGAATTTGATATCCTGGAGGAGTAAAAAACAAGAGGTGGTGGCTAGATCAAGTGTTGAGGCTGAGTTTAGAGTTATGACTCTAGGTGTGTGTGAACTCTTATGGGTTAAGATCATTCTAGAAGATTTAAAAATTTCAGTGCTAAGGCCAATTGAACTTTTGGGAGATAATCAATCGACTATAAGCATAGCCCACAATCCGGTGCAGCATGAGAAAACAAAGCATATTGAGATTGATAGGCATTTCTTAAAAGAAAAATTGGATACATGTCTCTTGCAAATTTCCTATGCTCCATCTACTCAACAAGTGGTAGATGTCCTCACCAAAGGTCTCCACAGTACTTTGTTTAAAGCCTTAGTGAGCAAGTTGGGGATGATTGACATCTACTCCCAGCTTGAGGGGGAGTGTTGAAGAAATAAAATGAGATTGGGCTAGACTTTGAAGATTATCCATTATCATCTTTTTATTTATTTTTGTTATTTTACTTTATTTATTTTGCTTTGTATTATCTTGTATTATTTATTAGATTATCTTTGTATTATCTTTTAGTGTTGTAATTTAGTAGAATAACATCTAGTTCTAGATTATAGGGTTGTAATCTAGTTCTAAATCTTAGGAAAATTCTTAGCAAACTTCTTATATAAATATTTCTAATTCATCTCAATAAAGTGTGTGGGAATATTGGTTCCCTTTCTCCCTTTCTACAAATTCTATTTAACGATAATTCCCCTAAGAGAGCCTTGGAGAGAATATAAAATCGAGTGAGATGATAGGCCTGCCACAACAGATTCTATTCTCCCCTTTTGTTGTAACCAACCTTTTTGTCCCATTCCAGCCCTTACACGTGGGCCCTATAGGTGTATCTAACTCTAACAGAAAATGACAACAACAGTAAATAGTAAGTTACAACAGTAAATAAATAACAAAAAATTACAGCCGTAAAAGAAATTAAAATTTCGATAATCTGGGAATTTCTCATGACAATTCTTCCCCCTTAACAAATTTCTTGTCCTCAATAAATCTTAAGGAGGCTGTCAGATCTTGGGAACTATTTGAGTAGATCAGGCAAGTACTTCCAAGTGTTGCTTCTAGTTGATCCCTCCTTCCATTTTCCTAACACTTGTATGAGTGGGGTTCCATGACTGTAAACCACTCTCATGTCCAGTATAGCCTCTGGCTCTTCCACCGCACCACCCTCCTTAGGAAGTGAGGGCAATGCTGGATTCACCGGCTCTGTGCCCACTGCCCTCTTTAAGAGGGAGACGTGAAAAAAGGGGTGAACCTGGGATTCTTTAGGAAGTTGCAACCGATAGGCTACCTTTGAGACACCCGAAACTTAATAACGAGAATCTAGACTTCCTTTAACTTATATAAAATTCCAAAACATGCTTTATAGCATTCATATAAAAAAAAACAAGAGTTTAACACTGGAAAACTTTGTTTCAACAGAAAGAAAGGAGAAACTTAAATAAGTTTATCTATTAGGCATCCATAGAAAAAAAAAAAATGAAACTTAAATTCTTGGAAACACCACACGCTACGTCTATGCTCCAAACTCCTTATTTATACTCATGTGAGGGGGGGGGGTGAGATAAATCTTAATAAGCACAAATAAACTATTAATCGTATTAAAACATGAGATAACTTGAACTTGCATCATGAGGTGACATGAAAGATTCTACCAACTTCTGGGGGTAAGAACTTTCGTGCATAGTTACTAAAATCCAGTCCCGAAACTTGCTTGTAAACATGACATGAGGGACCATAACTTGATTTCATAAAAACACGTAAATAGTTCATAATGTACTTACCTTCAAACTTGGTTGGAAGAAAAATAAATCTTAATGCTTTTCTCTTAACAAAAACCCTCACACCTTATTGTCTAGGTTGTAGCAAGGAAGAAAATTTGAGGAGTAAATGGAAGGAAGAAGGATATATATAGCCAAGAACTTGAAATTCCATCCAAAACTAAATTGGAATAAGATTTGAAATCCAAAACTAGATTGAAATAAGATTTGGAATCCATAATTAAATTGGAATAAGATTTGGAATCCAAAACTAGATTGGAATAAGATTTGAAATTCAAAGCTAAATTAGAATACGAATTGAAATCCAAAGCTAAGTTAAATTGGAATAGAATTTGAAATCCAAAACCTTTAACTTCCACATTTGCGCCCTTTACATTCACTTAAACCCTTTTTCTAATTTATATTTCCAACCCAATAAATTCTACACACTCTCAATCGTTCTCCCATATGAATTCAAACCTTACCTTTTCTCTTGAAGATTAAATCATAACAACTTACTTAGAAAAATCAACTTATTCATGTCATATCTAGAGATCTCAATTTGTTTATATCCATAAAATTCAAAGAATCCTCAAGAATATTCTAGAAATTCGTGTGTCATGGTAGGGCTAAAATTTAGACTATCTAAACTTTTCATTTTGGTCCCTAACGATGGTTTCGGCTATCACAACCTTCCCTATATGTAGGTAGGAAGGGGAGGGGGGGTTATACCCAAAGAGAGTCTCGAATGGGGACATTTTTAGTGAGGAGTGGTGGCTAGAGTTATACCACCACTGAGCTAAAGAAAGCCACCTATGCCAGTCTTTAGGTTGCAGGATCCATACACACCTCAAATAAGTTTCCAGACTTTGATTTACCCTCTCAGTTTGCCCATCTGATTGAGGGTGACATGCTGTTGACATATTCAACTTAGTTCGCAGTGCCTTCATGAGTTCCTGCCACAAGAGGCTTGTGAAAATCTTATCATGATCCAATATTATCGACTCAGGAACTCCATGTAACGACACCACTTGATCCAAGAAAACCCTAGCCACTTCTTGGGTTGTGTGGGGATGGGCAAGCCCTATAAAATAGGCAAACTTGGTTAATCTGTCAACGATTGCCAAGATGCTGTCTTTCCCTTTCGACTTTCGCAAACCTTCAATAAAATCCATTGACACACTGGACCAAGCTTGGTCTGGTATTGACAGAGGTTGCAATAGCTCGGGGTAAGCTACATTTTCATACTTGCATCTTTTGCAAGTGTCACAAGCTAGCACAAACTCTTTTACTTCTGTCTTTAGCATTGACCAATGTAATAGTTGTCTCACTCGAAGATATGTGTTTGGAATCCTAGAATGTCCCCCTGCTAGAGATTCATTTAGGGCTTGCAAAATCTTCCTCTTGAGGCTGGCACTATTACCAATCACAATTCTGCCTTCATACCTTAGTAATCCATCCACCAATGTGTACCCCTCCATTTCCTCGAGCCCCACAACCATTTTTTCCAACACTTCCCTCACTTTTTCATCTCCCTCATAGCTATGTATTACCTCCAAGCACCACTCTGGAATTACAACAATTATAGCTGGATTACCTTCCTCTTCATGGCACCTTAAAAGTGCATCCGCTGCTTTATTTTCTTTGCCGTTCTTATACTGGATTGAGTAATCCAAACCCATTAGCTAGGCCATCCCTTTCCTTTGCAATTGAGTTTGAAGTTTCTATTGTAGCAGAAACTTCAAACTTTCACGATCAGTTTTGATCACAAACTTGCCTCCTTCCAGGTAATCCCTCCATCTATCAACCGCCATTAACACAACTATGAATTCCTTCTCATACATACTGAGCCCTTGATGTTTAGGGCTCAAGACTTGACTTAGGAACGCTAGTGGTCTTCCCTCCTGTACCAATACTACCCCATACCAGTCCCACTTGCATTTGTTTCCAGTACAGAGGGTTTCTTGAAATCTAACAATCCTAATACTGGCACCCTGATCATGGCTTCTTTCAGCCTCTCGAAGGCCTCTCATGCTTTAGGACCCTAGCTGAACCCCGCTTTCTTTAGCAAATCGGTTAAGGGTTTGCTAATGGTTCCATAATACTTTACAAACTGGCGGTAGTATTTGGTTAGCCCTAGGAATCCCCTTTGGGCCCTCACAGAGGCCGGCCTTGGCCAAGTCACCATGGCCTCTACCTTTCTTGAGTCGGTACTAACCCCTTCCTTTGATATGATATGCCCCAAATATTCCATCTGTCCTTGACCAAATGCACACTTAGATTTTTTAATAAAAAGCTAGTTAAATCTAAGGATATCAAGGGTGGTTCTAAGATGAATCAAGTGTTGGTCAAAAGTAGGGCTATAGATAAGTATGTCATCAAAAATTACAAGTATAAATTTTCGAAGGTGGGGTTCAAAAATTCTGTTCATGAGGGATTGAAAAGTGGCAGGGACATTGGCAAGCCCAAATGGCATCACCAAGAATTCAAAGTGCCCATGGTGGGTCCTAAAAGCTGTTTTATGGATATCCTCGGGTTTCATCCTAATTTGGTGATAACCCAAATGTAAATCCAGCTTAGAAAATAATTAGGCATGATGAAGTTAATCCAAAAGATCTTCCACCAAAGGTATAGGAAATTTATTCTTAATGGTCATGGCATTAAGTTGGTGATAATCCACACAAAATCGCCATGATCCATTCTTTTTTTTTTTTTTTAACTAATAGGACTGGACAAGCAAAAGGGCTTTGGCTAGATTTGATGATGGATTTTTGGAGCATTTCCCTAACCATCTTCTCAATCTCGTTCTTTTGAACTTGGGGGTAATGATAGGATACTAATGTTAACAGGCTCCATATTTGGTTTTAAATGGATTGAGTGGTCAAATAATTTGGTTGGGGGTAGGGATTTAGGTTCAAAGAAGAGATCCTCATTGTCACAACTCAAGGATAGTTAGAAGGGCATTATTGTAATATGGTTGTAGTAGTTAGTAGGAGGTATTTTGTGAGTTGTTAGAGCACATGGGTGCTATTTTTCAGATCTCATTTACTATTGAATAGCCTATAAATAGGCCCTAATATATGGAGAAAGGCATGTCGATGAATGAAGTGGATTCTTATCTCCCTAATTCTCTCTCCCTCTCGTTTCCTCTCTAATCTCTCCCTCTCTCTCTCTTTTGATTTCTCTCTCCCTCTTTAATTCTATCATCCAGTTTCTCTCTGAAATTCCAATCACAACCCTAGGAATGTGACAAATGGTATCAGAGCCACCGCTCCTCGGCGGTTCTCTCTATTAAGTAATTCCGACGGCTCTCGACTGTGATTTAGAAGCTTTAGCAGTTAGCCAAGGCGAATTTCGAGTGATAGAGATCAAACAATCGGCTCGTAATGGAGGTTTGTTGAACTCCAGCAGGTGACGAATTGTAGGCAAAGCAAAATCGTATCTGACCAAGCAATTTCCAGAATTGGTGGATTCATAGTGAGCGATCCTGTCCAGTGTGATTTCCGCAAGCGGCGATTAAGTTCATAATAGCAGATCGTTGGCATTTGTAGTGGAGCTTGAGGCGAATCTATCAATTACGACTGGACAGAGGTTGGTGGAATTCCGGCGAATTGCGGCCACGTGATCTCTGACTTGATTCAGTTAAGAGTTGTAATCTAGAAGCGGAGTGCTGGGATTTTGAGCCAAGGCAAAGATAACAAATTCTGGTGGTTACGGAGCTTTGGTCGGTGATTGGGTGGGGACAGTGACTCCAAGAAGATTGCAACAAAGCTAGTGGTTCTCTAGGCCTTGTACGATGATCGGGTGAGAGAAGGAGGCACCGAATCCAACGAGAAGGAAGTCGCGATGAGAAGCAAAATGTTGGGCCATTGAGATGGGAAATTGTTCAGAAGCAGATTTCCACTAGCGGCGATTCTCATGTTGTCAATTTGGAGAAGTCGACTTGAAGGTAGAAGAGATGAACCAAAATTGAGCGGGCTAGGCAATCCAACCCAGCGACCAGTTGCAAGGCAGGATTGAACGTAGATTGGAAGGCGTAGTTGAGCAAAGGAAGTTCGAATTTGAAAAGCGAAGCCGAGCAAAGCAACTTCGGCCCTGGAGTGAAGATGACGCAGGCTGAAAGAATTCCAATGGGATATCAAGTGGAATTAGAAGGCAAATCAAGAGCAGCAAATTCCGAGAATTCCGGAGATAGTGGGCGATTCAAGAATTTAGGGGAATCCCAAGTAGAGGTCTGTGATTGGGTGAGGCGGAGGCGATCCTTGAATCACTTTGATTTCGACAAACTTGTTGCATGTGGTTGAGGCGAGAAAGCAGGCGCGGTTGGAAGCAGAAATTCAAATCTTGGTTGTTACTTGTGAGTTAAGCGAATTAGGATAGGTCTGATCGAGGCTGCTTTGCGAGGTTATAGTGATGGACTCTTGGTGAAGTTGAAAGCTGTGAGTAGGCGAACTAGAAGGCTAAACAAACTTGATCAGGTTTAAGAAGAGGAGTTGCGCAGTAGAAGTGTTTCAGAAGCGAGCCAGGGATGATTTAGGAAGGCGGTTGTTGAATTAGAACAGACCAACGATCCTCAGTTATTAATTTCAGATGGATGAATCTTGGTTTGGTAATCTCCGACGTTGATTCTTGAGCAAGAACTGGTGAGAAGTGAATCTAAGCAATTGGAGCCATTGTAGTTGCTATCAGGTTTTAAAAAAAAAAAATGATTTGGGCTTGTTCAGCAACAAGAATTAAGGTTGCTGAACTGAAAGCAACCATTGCAGGGCTGAATTAGATTTTGGGGATTAAGGATTGCTGAATTTTAATACAAGGAGGAGTTTTCGAAGGGATCCTTAGAGGCTGATCAAGAAGCTGTTACAGGGCGTAATTTCAAGAAATTGAACTGAGGAGATGGCCGAAGGACTAATTGCTGCAACAAAGGAAATTAAGGACCTCTGTAGGCAACTGGACGATTTTTTGATCCTGTGTTCATATAAATTTTAGACTGCTAATCGGTCTTTGTCGACCTCAATTCCAAGTGTCGATTTGCCGACTCTTGCTCCATTGGTTATTCCAGTGTTTGATAGGGATAGGCCAAAATGGTGGATCCGACAATGTGAACGGGTGTTCTACCAACACCGAGTAGCTGAAAAGGAGAAGGTAAAAATGGCTGCAGCTAATTTGAGTGGAATTCCATACATTTGGTTCCAAAATTGGAGCTCAGGAAGGGTAGAATGGAGCTGGTCACAGTTTGTAATTGACTTGTGTAATCGGTTTGGAGAAAGGACCAAAACCTATATTATCAATGGAGCTTCTAAGGTTGTTAATTTGGAGATGCAAGAAGCTGATGTGGAAAAAAAAGAAGTGGAAGAAGGGATTGAAGAATTGGGGGATGACTGTCCAACAATTGGCAGCATCTCAAGCACCCCCATTGGTATTGAGAATCTAGATGCTAAAACCCTCAATATGACACCCTTGGAGGAGGTAACTGTTGAGGATGAAGCCAAGATGTTCGCTAGCAATCCGGGAGCCAAAGATCTTGGAATGGAAATGACCACAATAGCCTTAGATTGTGGAGATCTTAAATCTATTTCTCTTGAAATGATAGGAATGGAAGGAGTTGTTGAATTACCCACTATGGATCGAGTAACTCCAACTGAGAAATTAGTCAATTGGGAGGAAACTTATGCCTTAATTAAAGTGGATAACCAATGGAGGGTAGTTCAAGATTGGTTAGAGGTTAAGGGAGGATGCTTGTATGAAATTGATTACACTAAAACCTTCTAGCAGTATGTTTCTGATCTGGAGCAATGGAGGACGCAGAAGGATAAAGCGAAGCAAGATGAAAGGAAGAAAGGGAAGGGATTCTTTGTTGAAGGGACCGAGACCCTTGTTGTTTTGCTTACTCATGTTTCCATTGGGGTGGCAGCAAGACATAATGTTGTTGCTGTTGAGGAGAAAGAAAAAAGAAACAAAAGAGAAGGGAAAAACAAGATAAGAAGAAGGAAAAACGAAGAAGAAACCAATGGGTGAAGATGAGCATTGGATGAAGAAACAATGGCTTGGTTGTAATAAGTTTCTTGGAGACAAGAAACCTTTCAAGGGGAGGGGAATGTCACAGCTCAAGGGTAGTTAGAAGGGCATTATTGTAATAAGGTTGTAGTATTTAGTAGGAGGTATTTTGTGAATTGTTAGGAGCACATGGGTGTTATTTTTCAGATTTCATTTACTATTGAATATATAAATAGGCCCTAATATGTAAAGAAAGGCATGTTGATGAATGAAGTGGATTTTTATCTCCCTAATTCTCTTTCGCTCTCGTTTCCTCTCTAATCTTTCCCCCTCTCTCTCTCTTTTGATTTCTCTCTCCCTTCTTTAATTCTATCATGCAGTTTCTCTCCCAAATTCCAATCACAACCCTAGGTAACCTTATGAATGTGACACTCATATTCTACTAGCAGTTTATTAATGATTTCTAAGTGTTGTACCTGATCTGGACTCTTGTAGGGTGTGCTGACAGTGAGGCCAATCTCACCCTGCATCATTTGATCTCCTTGTCCTTCCTCCATGGCCACAGTTGAGAAGAGGTGTGCCAACTGATTCCACCTTCCTTTGAATACTCTTTGCAGCCTTTTCCCAGATATCATTTTGCATGTTCCAGTCTCCTTTTCTCCAGATAAGGTCATCCTCCTCCCTTCCTTCTCAAAGGATACCTCCATTGAGTTAAAATCAAAGCTAATAGGGCTTACCCCCTTCATCCAATCCACTCCGACAACCACGTCACAACCCCCCAACTGCAACAATCTCAAGTCTGCCTCAAATTTCTCCCCTTGCATCTCCCAACAAAAGCCATTGTAGGCTGACTTGCTTAACACCCTTTGGCCATTGGCCACTGTCTCACTTAAGGGAGGTGTCCCTGCGAGTGGACACTTCAACCTTTTGGTCGTGCTTTCATCAAGAAAGCTGTGGGTACTCCCACTGTTTATTAGAATCATTAGGTTGCCACCCTTGACTTACCCCTCCACGTTAATGATTTTGTTGTTAACTACTCTCTTCAAAGTGTGAATGGATATCTCCCCATTATCTTCCTCCTCTATATCCTCACAATCCACTTCCTCTCCTCCCTTAATTCCTTCTCTTCATTCCCTTCTAGTAGTAGAATTTTCCTTTTGCACTGATGACCAGGGTGGTATTTGTCCCCACAACGAAAGTAGAGACCAATTGACCTCCTCTGTTCCCTCAATTGCTCCCCAAACGGTACTGAACTTGAGCCCACTCCATCCTTACTCCCACTGTTTACCTTCATTAGTTCTCTACCATATCCCTTTCCCCCCAAGTTAGAGGCTCGTGCAACCATTCCCCTTGTTTGTTGTCTCTGTTTTTTTAATAGAGCCTCCATTGCCAATTCTTGTAGACGAGCACTCTTTGCTGCTTGTTCTCTGCTGCTTGTAGACGAGCACTCTCTCCAAATCTTTCACACAATTTCTCTGAGAACTCCACCCAAGTACAATTCCTCCTCAGCCTTAAACATTGTTGATACCAGGCATCAACCACTTCATTGAAGTAGGCTGACGCCAATGATACCCTCTGCCCTTCAGGAATGTTATACCAATCAAACGTTCTTCACATTTTCTCAACCACCAACGAGGATTTCCATCTAAGGCATGGGAAACCCCGGGTGGTGGGGATTAACTGGACCATCCCTTCCTTGGTCCAGTAATCCTTCCAACTCCTCCTCTAGGTCAACCTCAATCTCCGAGGTGCCCTGTCCCCTATCCTTCCTATTCCCTTGTAGAATTGGCTTTGTTGTCTTTCGAGGAAATTCGGGAGATAAACTGACCTTGTTCTGGCGAACAAACATTACCATAAACAGCTGCATTTGGGCTCCCAGATCTTCTCTCACCCTCGCTATGGAGCCTTCCAATCTTCGCTCGCGACCCTCCATGGAACTCTCTACCTTGCGTACCATTGCCACTATCGCTTCATGACTCCGGGTAGCTCCTAACTCCAATTGCGCAATTCGATTCTATGTATCGACCATAGTTTAGCTGAACTGTTGTAGTTGCGAGACTAAGGCTTTCATGTGAGTTCCCTCTGCCATCACCTTTATCCCAGTGCACAACCAAGGATAGTGGCTCTAATACCAAATTTGTCACGGTTTGGCCGTGGTCGGTTTGCTCTCCTAATCCCAATGTGAATTAGGAATGTGCAAGAACAGAACAAGAATAGAGAGAAGAGAGAAAGGAGAGAGAGTCAAGAGAAGTTGGAAGAAAACTTAGAATTCTATTCAACGATATTTCCCCCAAGAGAGCCTTGGAGAGAATATACAATCGAGTGAGATGATAGGCCCACTACAACAGATTCTATTCTCCCCTTCTGTTGTAACCAACCTTTTTGTCCTATTCCAGCCCTTACACGTGGGCCCTATAGGTGTAATTAACTCTAATAGAAAATAACATCAATAGTAAATAGCAAGTTACAGTAGTAAAGAAATAGCAAAAAATTATAGCCATAAAAGAAATTAAAATTTTGGTAATCTGGGCACTTCTCATGACACTACGGAACTCTAAGTACAATCCTAGAAAGCCTCTTCTCTAATCTTTCAATTTTAGATTTTGATTTTTTTAACCCTACTTCTTACCCTATTTTGAACCCCCAAATCTCATCTTTTCAGCCATATTTTGCCTCAAAATTGCCAACCAATTTGTGCCATGCCTAAAAACCGTAGTTCAAATTTAGATAAGATTTATGAAAGTTGGAATAGTGGCTAATCAATGGGATTAAGGATAATTATACGAGATTAGGTTAAACATTATATGGAGCGTGAGAACATCATTTGAAGCCTTCTAGGATAGATGCTTAAGTAGCTCTCCACTTGTCATGAGAAAAGAATAACTATAGGTGTGATGAATGTTTATCATAAGGCAGCCCTCATAGCAACAACTTCTAGGGATGGAAATGTTTACCTGCCCTAGTGAATACCTGCCAAAAGTGCTAGCTTGGGTATTAAAATATATCCATTGATGTAGTGGTCAGGAGTAAATATAAAAACCCCGTTGAGGACGTGTAAGGTGGGGTATAACGTCCCCAAGTTGACCCTGACCTTCTTAGATTTATATTAATGAATTTTTATCGATTTATAATTACAACTTAGAAATTTAAAAACAAAATGTGTTAAAATCCATAGGTGTTCACCCAGCCCTCACCACGCAGATCTGCAAGTCATCTTTTGTAAGACTGTAAGTGTTCTTCTCTTCTAGTCATTTTCTCTCTCGCTCCCCCCCCCCTCCCTCGTTCCCTCTCTCCCTCCCCTTGTTTCTCTCTTGCAACTTGCTCTCTCCGTGTTACACTCAAATTGCTCACTAGAAAAGCTCTTAGGAAGAGAAACTAGAGTAAAGCAAGGGGAGAATGCATAATCATTTTTGCAGGTTATAGTGCTAGCTTGCCTGCTTTCTAGGTTGTGTTTTTCGTGATCGTGCTCCTTTGAATATAAAATTTCATTGTGTTTTCTACTTTCTTTGGTTGGTCCTTCAATTTTGTTGTTTTCTTTTGAGTTTTGTTTTGTGTTGGGTGTTGCTTTATTCATGGTGGTTACTTGGTTTTGTTTATGAGTTGTGCATTCATCATAATCTTTGTAAAAGTTCTTTTTCTTCTATAGTGGAACAAAATGAAGGAGACAGATATGGGAACAAATGATGAAATAATGGAAGCTCTCAAGAAGGATCGGAGCAAAATTCTAGATTTGGTATGGACCTCAAGACCTCTCCTCCCCCCGCCCCCCTTCTCACCGAGGTTTTTCTTTTCTTATTGTTGTTGCTTGTGCTTGGGGTGGGTTTGGTATTGGTTTTGTGTTGAATTGGCTAAAATATACTTGCAGGTATATTTTTGTGATATTTTATTATATGTTTTGATATATTTTTGTTTTACTAAAAAATGTAAGTGAAATTAAATAGTAGTGTAAAAAATTGCTAGAAAATAATTAAATTACGAAAAATAAATGTTTTTATTTATTTTTCGTTTGGAATTTATGGGATCTTAGGTATCCATCAAGTATGGGTACGAGGGCTAGAACGGAGATTTGGGGATAGGGATGGAAGGGAGGGGGGTGTCCCTATGCCCAAATACTAATATGAATTTAATTGGCTGCAAATGGGTGTTTCGTATTAAGTATAATCTTGATGGATTAGTTATGAAGTATATGCCTTGGTTAGTGGCTAAAGGTTTTCATAAAAATCCTGGCATACATTATGCTGAAACTTTTAGTCCTGTGGTTAAAGCTTCTACTATCCATATTCTTTTATCACTGGCTGTCACATTTGATTGGGATATTCAATAAGTTGATGTGAACAATGATTTTCTTGATGGTGATTTGACGGAAACTATATACATGTATCAGCCTGAAGGATATGTTAATCCTACATATCCTTCTTACGTTTGTCAACTAAAGAAATCTTTGTATGATCTAAAACAAGCTCCTCGAGCTTGGCACACAACTTTTGGATAGCATTTCAAAACTGGGTTTTGTAAGAGCAGTTTCTAATGCTTCTCTTTTTATAAACAAATCAGCTCAGTTGTCTTGTCAATTCTTGTGTATGTGGATGATATCCTTGTCACTAGCTTTGATCCTACAACTCTTTAGTTTTTTATTCATGATTTGGACTCATTTTGCTCTTAAAACCTTGGGTTCTGTGAATTATTTTTTTGGTTTTGAAGCCTATAGAGATAGAATTGGTATCTATCTCGCCCAATCCAAATATATTGTTGATTTGTTGAAAAAGGCTGCTATGCAAGATTGCAAGCCATGCTCTACCCTAGTCAATTTGGGAGCTTCTTTGACTAATGATGGAGAGTTATTTTTTGATTTATCTCTATAGAACTTTTATTGGTTCCCTATAATATCTAACCTAAACTAGACCTGATATTGCTTTTGTGGCAAATGAACTTAGTCAAATTTTTTCATTGCCCAAACAACAACATTGGTTGGCCTGCAAAAGGTTACTATGTTATCTAAAGGGAATAGTTGGGCTAGGATTATTGTCCACACCTTCTACTTTTGATTTATCCATCACAGTCTATATTGATGTTGACTATGCTGGATGTAAGTTACATGAAAATCCACAAGTGGCTTGTGTGTTTTTCTTGAAAATAATATTTTAATTCAGAGTTCAAAGAAGCAGTTAGTGGTTGCCAGGTCAATTGGAGAAGCTGAATAAAGAGCTATAGCACAAGGAGTTACTGAAATTTTATGGCTGAAATCCTTATTTGTTGAACTGGGTTATCCACTTTCTAAAGTTTCCCATTGTCTGGTGTGATTATATGATTGCCAAAAGTATTGCTGAGAATCCTGTTTTTCATTCTCATACCAAACATATTGAGATTGATATTCGTTTTGTTCGAGAAAAGGTTGAAAATGGTGATGTAGAAATTGGATATGTTTCTATTCAATATCAGATTGCTGATATTTTCACTGAAGGTTTACCAAGAGACAGATTTCTCTTCTTATGTCATAAACTTGGCCTCAAAGTGTCTTCTATTTTTGCTGCTGTTCGAGACAAGAAGCAGCAGACCTTTTCTCCAGATTTGCTTAAAGTTCCAGGGTCTACTTTGAGGGGGAATGTAGAAGAGAATTAGTTTTTCTGTTATCTAGTTTGTTATATTCTGTTAACAGTTTGTTACAGTTTTCGTAAAATTAGTTAGTTTTTTGTTAACTTACAGCTGTACAAATTCAGTACAAGAAAATTCTACTTCAACAGAAATCGGCTGAGGCAAATTGAGAAGCTTTTTTTGTGAAAACCCTAGCTTTGAATTCTCTTCAGTTTTCTCTCTTCAAATTCTATTCAATTTTCTTTTTATCTTTTCTATTTCTACATTGAAACTCTTGCTTCAAGATTAACAGACAGATCAAGAGGCAAATATTTACCATAAGTGTGAGAGATCAAGTGGAGATTGATAGAGTGTGAGATAGAGATTGACAGAGAGGCTTTGAGAGATAGATCAACAGAGAGAGCGTGAAAGACAAAGATCGAGAGAGAGAGAGAGAGCATGAGTTGAGAAAGAGATCAAGACTTGAGAGACAAAAACCTCGAGTCTTTGAGAGGGGGAGAGAGTGAGAGATGGAGATCTTGTGAGTGAGAGAGACTGAAATAACCAGCATTTGGTGGCAGGTGCAGTGGCTGACTGTGGCGGTGGTGTGTGAGGGCAGTGGCAAGTATGTAGGATTCAAGTAAGGTTGAGGAGTGAGAGGGAAAGAGCGATAAGAGTGATTGGTAGAATATGATTTGAGTATTGGGAAAGTTCAAATAAAATAGTTTAAAAAACAAATCAGAATGTATTTTATTTGTGGAAGAAAGACTAATACTTTATTTTATTTATTTTTTTGTTTCTTAATGCAATGTTTACATGATCTATTATATGTGTATATATATTGTTATATCATATTATACATATTATAATATAATATATTATATACACCCTATAAAAAATTTATATATTTGCCCCACTTAATCTTAAGGAAACAATAAATAAGCTTTACATCAAATTATAAACAACCTTGTTTATGAACGTAAACGAGTCAAGGTGACATGTGTTCGAGCTTGACTTGTTTGTTAACCAAGCCTGAAAATCTTCTTCATTTTTGTTCAATTATTTAATAAACAAACATAAAAGAGCCAAAACTAAGATTCTTCAGTAGTTGTTTGGCAAACTGTTAACCAGGGAGCATTGGAATTCGTTCTTTAGATGAATAAAAAATCTCTCACAATCACACCCACTTACGAATGAATCAACAGAACGTAAATTACAAGAACAATAGCAGAATTGAAAGTGATAAGAATGGAAAGCAAACCACATAAGAACACAATTCTTTATCCTAGTTCAGTATGAACCTACATCCAGCCTTCAAACACCCACCGAGAACAGTCTTCTTTTATTGAAAACAATCAGTACACAGCCTACTCAAGTACAATCTTGCCTCTCACCCGAGACTACAAAGGACTACCCAAACTCTAGCCTTTTCTCTCAATTGAACAGAATGCACTCGCAGAATGATATGTGTGTCAAGCGTCTACCCCCTGCCCCTTATTTATGGACTAAGTGGGCAGGCAACCCAATACAGATGATCGGGTTTGATATTATCGGTTTTACCACCCCTCAACTTAATAGAAATTACAGTTGAATAAAAAAAACCGCCTATCTAGTATAAGATGCTTGACACTTGACTGCTTTCTCTCGAATCCTAGACTTTACTCGAGGCAAACCTTTAATAAATCTCCACCATTTGCCTTGAGTACAATCCAATCTTCAGAGACTGATCTTGTTCTCTTTTGGGACCTGCTTTAAAACCTGATCATTTACACAAACAAACATTAAGGATCTTTAAACAATGCTGAAATTTAGGCAAAAGAACAGCCTTGGTAAAAATATCTGCTACATTTTCTTCACTTGCAACTTTAGTTAGGTTAACTTCTTCCTTCTCAAGGATTTCCCTAATGAAAAGATACCTAACATCAATATGTTTGGTTCTTTCATGATGGTTTTGATTCTTTGTCAAGTGAATAGCACTTTGGCTGTTACACATCAACTTAGCCTTAACATCTCTTCCTAGGAGTTCACTAACAATTCCTCTTTCAACCAAAGGGCTTCCTTAATAGCTTCGGTTATAGCTACATACTTAGCCTCAATGGTGGAAAGTGCCACTACAGGCTGTAGGTTTGTTTTCCAATTTATGGTTGAATCCCATAGTTGAAAAACATAACCGGTAGAGGATCTTCTCCTATCCAAGTTTGTTGTATAGTCAACATCCGTGAACGTGAACCCTAAAATGCAAGGCTCTTTTTCTAATTTTGCTCCACCGTAAACCAAAGACATATCTAATGTTCCTTTAACATATCTAAATATCCATTTTACAGCATTCCAATGAGCCTTACCCGGCTTTACCATAAACCTGCTAGATATACTCATAGCATGGGTCAAATTCGGCCTAGTACAAACCATGCCGTACATTACGCTTTCGACTGCATTTGAGTAAGGGATTCTCCTCATTTCCTTAATGTCCATTTCATCAGAGGGTGACTGCTCATGGGATAGTTTGAAATGCTGAGCAAAGGGGACTGAAACCTCCTTTGCATCAAGCATATTGAACTTCCTAATCAGCTTACTTAGGTAGGACTTTTGAGACAATACAAGCTGCCTTTCCTGCTTATTTCTACTAATTTCTATGCCTAATATCTTCTTAGCTTCTTCTAATTCCTTCATTTCAAAGACTGATTTTAATCTCAGCTTTAAGTTTTGAATTTCTATGGATGATTGGCTAGCAATCAGCATATCATCCACATATAGAAGAAGATATATAGATATTTCATTAGGCATATGTTTGAAATATACACAGCTATCAAATGCACTCCTCTTAACCCTTGGACTATCATAAAAGAATCAAATTTCCTATACCACTACCTAGGTGATTGCTGCAACTCATAGAGAGATTTCCTTAGCAAGCATACTTGCTCTCTTTTCCCAACTTCAAACCCCTTTGGCTGTTCCATTAGAATATTTTCTTCTAATTCTCCATGAAGAAAGGCAGTGGTAACATCCATTTGATCTAGGTTAAGATTTAAGTGTGTTGTTAAGGCAAGTAAGATACTAATTGAAGTATGCCTCACCACCATTGAGACTACTTCATTGAAATCTTTTCTGAGCACTTGAGTGAAGTCCCTTGCCACTAACCTAGCTTTATACCTAGGTTTACCTTCATTTCCAGCACCTTCTTTAATTTTGTATAACTATTTGCAGCCTACAACCCTTTTCCCTAAGGGTCTATCTACCAAAGTCCAAGTCTTATTTTTTCTAAGTGACTCCATTTCAGATTGCATGGTTGCCAGCCATTTATTGGAGTGTTTTGAGTGCATTGCCTCTTCATATAAAAGTGGCTCCTCATCAGTCTTCCATTGCACTTGATAATGCATAGGAAACTAAATCTGGAAAACCATACCTTACCCGCGGCCTTATATTTCTTCTTTGCCTATCTCTAGCAACATTGTATCTTTCATGGCCTAGTTCATTTTCTATGCTAGATGACCCTTCACTCTCTCTTTCTTTTTCTGGTTGCTGGTTATTAGGGTTGTCTAAGGCATTTTCATGGGGTTCATCCTGCTGTTCAACTTCCACAACTTTTAGTTTCCCTTCCTCATCCTTAGTCTCATCTATTTTTGTATCTTTTACAGTGGAATTTTGATCAAATGCAACATCCTTAGTTATTATAGTCCTAGGCATGCCTGATTCCAGACTCCACAACTTATAGCCCTTCACACTGGTGGGATATCCTATAAATAAGCACTTCTTAGCCCCAGGTTCTAGCTTTCCTTGCTTGATATGGGCATAAGCTAAGCATCCAAACACCCTTAAGTGTTTCAAGCTTGGATTATGACCTATTCACATCTCATAGGGGGTTTCAAACTCTATAGCAATCGAGGGTGACTGATTTATCACATAGGCTGCTGTTGTTATAGTTTCTCCCCAAAAAGATTTTGGTAATTTTGCATGAAAGATAATGCACCTTACCCTTTCTAGTAAGGTTCTATTCATCCTTTTAGCAAGTCCATTTTGCTTTGGATTTCCTGGGGCTGCCAAATGTCTTAGGATTCCATTTTCCTTACATAATTGAGAGAATTCCTTATTGAAAAATTCCAAGCCATTATTTATTCTAGTGATTTTAATTTTGCTATCTTTTTGGTTTTCTATCATGATTTTCCAGCTTTTAAAGGCTTCAAATGTGAGGTCTTTAGATTTTAATACATAGACCCAAACCATTCTAAAAAAATCATCTATTATAGATAAGAAATATCTAGCTCCACCATGAGTTAGAGTTTGGACAGGACCTCATAAATCAGAATGTATATAATCTAAAGGGGCTTTTGAAGAATGTATGGCCTTTTTGGAGAATTGTACTTTTGCAGCTTTCCTAAATATACATAACTCACTAAATTTGTGAGTTTTCAATCTCCTAATATCCCTTGTTTAGCTAACTCCATAAGACCTAGCTTACTAATGTGAGCCATCCTAAAATTCCAAAGCCTTGACTTATCATAGGCTTTCCCTTCAGTGAATGTAGCTTCTCCACACAGTGCGAAGGCCTGCATCACATAAATGCCATTATTTAGGATTGCTTTCGTGCTTATTAGTGAACCTCTAGATACTCTTAGGACTCTACCATCTCCTCTATAGGAGTAACCATTTCTATCTAGCTCACCAAAGGTGTAAAGATGATTAGGGCTAGAGAAATCTAGGGCACGAGAGAAATAAAAGAAGATCTTCAAAGATGAATAATATTTCCAGCAACCTTACAACGAAGCTCATTGAGGTTATATACAATTGCACCTAACTACTATAACAAAAAACTTAATATCGCTAACAAATAGCAACTAACAGCATATGCTAGATAAACACATAACAAAAATAAAGCCAAGTACACTAACAGACATAGGCTCAAGTAATCTCTTCAACATTCCCCCTCAAAGTAGACTTCCCTTTGAGCCTTTGTCTAGCAGTTAATTCTTGAGAATCAACAACCATAGTAACCATGGGAGATTGCTGCATATGTAACTTGTCCACCAAAATCTTAAATCTGCTTTGTGGTAATCCTTTAGTAAACACATCTACAATTTGATGAGTAGTAGGCACATATCTAATCTCAACTTGATTCTTCTCCATCTTTTCACGAACAAAATGAATATCAATCTCAATATGTTTTGTACGAGCATGAAAAACTGGGTTCTCAGTCATGCTCTTGGTTGCTTGATTGTCACTCCAAATAATTGGAGTATGCACACACGGATAACCTGGCTCACCAAATAAAGATATCAGCCACATAACTTCTGTCACACCCTGAGCAATGGCTCTGTACTTAGCCTCCCCAATAGACTGAACAACCATTGATTGTTTCTTTGAACTCCAAATGATTAGGTTGTTACCAGGAAAGTTACATATCCCACTAGTTGATCGCCGAGACATCTTACAACCAGCATAGTCGGTGTCTGTGTAAACATTAAGAGATGAATCTGTAGAAGAAGGTGAAAAGAGGCCAAGACCAATTGTACCCTTAAGATATCTCAACAACGTTTTACACGCCAACCAGTGCTACTGCTTAGGATTAGCTAAAAACTGACTAAGTTTATTCACTCCAAAAGCTATATCAGGCCTTGTATAAGTAAGGTATTGCAATGACCCTATCAGTGTTCGATACAAGGCTGGATTAGCAAATAATTCACCTTCATCAGTTAGAGAGACAGCAGGATCAACTGGAGTGTTACATGAATTACAATCTGACATAGCAGCCTTCTTTAACAAATCTAACAAATACTTGGACTGAGTAAGGTAGAGACCATTGCTATCTCTATATGACTCGAACCCTAGAAAGTAATTAACAGATCCTAGAGTTTTTAGAGCAAAATGAGTGTCAAGATCATGAATACAGGCTTGTACAAAAGCTGAATCTGAGCCGGTAATCAATATATCATCAACATACACCAAGATAAAAATGACGAAGGTGGAAGTACGTTTGATAAACAATGAAGCATCTGAAATAGCCCGTAAGAAACCCTAAGATTGGAGAGCATTTTTTAACTTGGTGTATCAAGCTCTAGGAGCTTGTTTGAGTCCATAAAGAGACTTTTTCATCCTGCACACATGAGAAGGACATGTAGAACTTACAAATCCTTCAGGCTAAGACATGAATACTTCCTCTTCAAGATCACCATTTAAAAATGCATTATTTACATCAACTTGTTGTATATCCCATCCAAAAGTCACTGCTAAAGAAAACAACATTCTAATAGTAGGTGCTTTAACAATAGGGCTAAACGTTTTAGCATAATCAACACCTGGATTTTGGAGAAAACCTTTTGCAACCCGCCGAGCCTTAAACTTTAGAACAGTCCCATCAGAGTTATATTTAATTCTGAACACCCATTTACATCCAATTAGATTCATATCATTAGAAAACGGAACAAGCTCTCATGTATCATTTTTCTGCAAAGCTGCAAACTCCTACTCCATAGCTTTAACCCATCTTGTGTCTAATAAGGCCTCATGGACTGTATTAGGTTCTAAGGAACTCACCAAGGCTTGAGGAGAAGTGGTTAAAAGATGTTTAGTCTTGGATCTTGTGACCATAGGATGAATGGAGGGAGTTGGAGCAGTTTTGTACTTAGGAACAGAAACTAATGTGCTAGGAGGAAAAGATTGAACAGGTTGAGATGAGGCAAAAGATAATGGTTGGGATGAAGAATTATCAGAACTTGCAGAAGTGTGTGCAGACTCAGGAAAAATAGAAGACTGTGCTACCCAAGGACGAGAAATAGTGGAAGAAGAAGAAGAAGGAAGAGACTGGAAAACCAAAGTAGAAGAATTGTTTGAAATGGATATAGATGACGTAGTGGATGAAGAAGAGAAAAGAACCTGGAAAGGAAATTCATCCGGGTTGAAACTTACATGCCTAGAAACATAGATTTTTCCAGAAAGATGCAAACAAATGTAACCTCCTTGAGTATGGCTATATCCAAGAAATATACACTTGAGGCTAGGAAAATCAAACTTGTGCTTGTTATAAGGTCTCAAGTAAGAAAAACAAGCACATCCAAAAGGTTGTAGCAATAGGTAATTTGGTGTTTTATTATAGAGAAGCTCAAAAGGGGTACAAAACTGTAATGAAGAGGAAGGCAACATGTTAATAATAAAAGCTGCAGTTTGGAAGGCCTTTTCCCAGAATTTTAATGGCATGTGAGCATGAGCAAGTAACATAAGCCCATCTCAGCTACATACCTATGTTTCCTTTCCGCTACACCATTTTATTGATGAGTATAAGGGCATGAAAACCTAGGCTATATTCCATGACTTTGTAGGTAAGGTAAAAAAGCTCGAAATTCCTCTCCATTATCGGTTTGGATAGCTTTAAGCTTGGTTTGGTGTTGATTTTCAACAAGTTTATGAAAACTAATAAAGGTAGGTAAAGCATTTAATTTTAATTTCAATGGATATAGCCATGTGAACCTTAAATAAGCATCAAAAAAGATATTATAATATCGGAATCCTTTAACAGAAATAGTAAGGGAATGACCCTAGACATTAGAATATATCAAGTCCAATGGTCTCTTGGTGAACTCCACCTGGGGATGTTATCCACTGTTGGTCCCGAGCCTGGATGAAGGAGGAGGGTTGTGTTAGGTAGCCGACAACCAACGTAAAACCTAGTTGGATCCAAAACAGGAACTCTAGACAAACTATGAAAAATCATTGGGGCGTAATCTTTCATAGCGACGCGTTACACTGCCTGCGTGTAGTGTCAAGTGAGCTAGGGCCGCTACATTAGCGCCTGGATGTAGTGACAAATGAGCAAGGGTCCCCTCATTTGCTTGGACGGATGTGAGTAAAGAAGCTAGTCCAAAACTAAAATCAAAATAAAAAAACAAAAGCAAATTCAAAGTTAAGGCCAAAACCAAAATCATGGATTAAGGATTGGGTCATGGAACATAAGAACATTAACAAGCAAATCTATTAAGTGGTAGATGTGATGATTAGGAGAAATCAAGAGACGAGATGGGTAGGAAAAAAAACAAAAACTTTATTAGAAACTGGATATAAAATATGGTACACAGGAAATGATCGAGCGAAAAATCGAGTGGGGATTATTATGGATAAAAGCTCAGTAGATGAGGTAGTGGATGTAAAGAGAATAGGGGATAAGATTATTATGCTGAAGGTTGATCTAGGAAGAATGACTATGAATATCTTTAGTACATATGCACCATAAGTAGGGTTAGGTGAGGAGATAAAAGCAAAATTTTGGGGACTCATACAAATGGTACCAAGAAGAGAGAAAGTGATTATAGGAGGTGACTTAAATGGTCACGTGGGTAGAGACGAAAACGGCTATAGAGAGGTACATCGAGGGTATGGATTTGGGGAAATTAATAATGAGAGTAAGTCTATTCTAGATTTTGCTATGGCATATGGGCTCATCATAACCAATATTAGGTTCAAAAAACGGGACGAACACTTAATTACATATAAAAATGTCACATTAAGCACCCAAATAGATTACTTCCTCATGAGATAAGAGGATCGGTTATGTTGTAGGGATTGTAAAGTGATACCGGGGGAGTATTTGACTACTCAATATAGACTTTTGGTACTTGATGTCCAAGTAAGAAATTGGAAGAGAAAAAATCGCATAAAGCAAAATCCAAGAATTAGGTAGTGGGATTTAAAAGGGGAGAAACAACTAATCTTCAAAGAAAAATTAAGGGGTAGAAGGGAATGAAATGGAGAAGAATAGGCAAACTAAATGTGGAGGAAAATGGCTACTGCCCTGATAAGTACGGCGAAGGTAGTCCTTGGAAAGACAAATGGTAGAGTGTCAAACCTTAAGAAGTCTTGGTGGTGGAATGAAGAGGTACAATTGAAAATTAGAAATAAGAAAACTTACTATAAGGCCGTATATCAATGAAATAATGAAGAAAACTTGAAAAATTATAAAGAAGCAAAAAAGGTAACAAAAAGAGCTATTAGTGAAGCAAGATCAAAAACATATGAGAATCTATATAAACAACTTGATACAAAGGATGGAGAAAGGGATATATATATAAATTAGTTAAAGCAAGAGAAAGAAGAACAAGGGATCTAAACCAAGTGAAAAGCATAAAAGATGAAAACCAAAATGTATTAGTGAATGAGGGAGCGATTAAGGAGAGATGGAAGGAGTATTTTACAAAATTATTCAATGATGGTGAGGACACAAGAGTTAGGTTGTGACATCTTAGTAACTCCGAAGGGAATGTGAGTCATACATTTTATCGACATATAAGTTCAAATGAAATAAGGCAAGTATTAAAAAAGATAAAAAAATCATAAGGCGGTAGAATCGAATAATATACTAATAGAAGCATGGAAATGCATGGGGGAATATGGCATCTCTTAGCTAACAAAATTATTTAACGCGATTCTTAAATCAAAAAAGATGCCAGATGAGTGGATGAATAGCACTTTGGTTCCTATATACAAGAACAAAGGAGATATTCTAAACTGTGAAAATTACAGAGGAATGAAATTAATGAGCCATACCATGAAACTTTAGGAGAGAGTAATAGAGTAGAGGCTCAGAAAAGAAACAAATGTCTCAGAAAATCAATTTGGTTTCATGCCTGGTAGGTCAACAATGGAAACTATATACCTACTGAGACGCCTAATGGAAAGGTATCAGGATTAGTAAAAGTACCTGCATATGGTGTTTATAGATCTAGAAAAGGCCTATAATAAGGTCCTTAGAGAAATATATGGAGGGTTTTAGAGAAGAAAGGAGTCTGAATAGCCTATATACAAGCCCTTAGGGACATGTATCACGGTGCAGAGACAAGGGTCAGGACATGTAGCGGGGATACTAAACCGTTTAAAATTACAATAGGACTGCACCAAGGTTCTGCACTAAGTCCATACTTATTTGTTTTAGTAATGGATGAATACATTCAGACAGAGGTGCCATGGTGTATGCTATTTGCAGATGACATAGTGTTGGTAGATGAAACAAAAGAGGGAGTGGACACTAAGTTTGAGTTGTGGAGAAACAATTTAGAATATAAGGGATTTAAATTAAATTGAAGGAAAACAAAAAATATGGAATATAAATTTAGTAAGAATGCAAGAGTGGATGATGTTATAATAAAATTGGAAGACGAAATCTTACAAAGAAAAGACTATTTTTGATATTTGGGATCAGTGATTCAAAAAGATGGAGAAATTCACGAGGATGTCACGCATAGAATTAAGACATGTTGGCTAAAATGGAGAAATGCATCGGGAGTGTTATGTGATGGTAAAATCCCATTAAAACTGAAAGGAAAATTCTATAGGACAACTATAAGACTAGTCTTGTTATATGGCTCAGAATGTTGGGCAGTTAAATACTAGCATGAGCAAAAGATGAGTGTAGCGGATATGAGAATGCTAAAATGGATGTGCAACCATACAAGAAAAGATAAAATTAGAAATGAGGTTATTCGTAATAAGGTAGGAGTAGTGCCAATTGAGGAGAAGATGAGAGAGACTAGACTAAGATGGTTTGGTCATGTGAGAAGGAGACCAAAAGACGCTCCTGTGAGGAGAGTTGATGGAATAGAGCAATTAGTCAAAAAAAGAGATAGAGGCAGGCCTAAAAAGACTTTGGGAGAGATTTAAAGTTTGATATGAAGTGTATGGGCCTAAATGAAGATATGACAAAAGACAGAAATACATGGAAGTCTAGAATTCATGTAGCCGACCCCACATAGTGGGATAAAGGCTGGATATGTTGTTGTTGTAATGGTCTCTTGGCGGTAATATTATGAGAAACAAATGGAAGTTGATGATGTTTACCAAGTTTACAAGAATCACAGAATGAAAGAGATAAAGAAGATCATGGAATTCAAATTTTATTAAGAACCAATTTCAATACATTGTATGTAGGATGACCCAACCGAGCATGCCACTGCTGGCATGTCTTATTATATTGAGTAATACAAACATTAGGAGACAGTACATGGCTAAATGGAAGCTGTATTTTACAACAATCAGAAGAAAATTCAGTACATTTATTCATAGAAAACGAAGTAGCAGTAAAAGACACTAGATGAGGGGACGTGACAGAATGCTCAGGGACGCTGGCAGCTTGACCAAAAGCAAGAACCAGCTAATAAAGACCATCCCTAAGTTGTCATCGAAGTAGCACAAGCCCTGTATTCTTGTCCTTAATCAAACACACATTGGAATGAAATTCAACAATCACATTGTGATCATTAGTAAGTTGTAATACACTGATTAAACTTATGAGGAACATGAAGAACTCTAGGTAAGGTAATAACAGAAAAAGGTTTAATGTGAGTGTATAGGTGTCCAAGACCAACATTAGATATAGACAATTGCTTACTTTTACCAACAGAGACCTGTCTCCTCCATTGTAAGGTGCATGCAATGACAAATTGTTGAGATTTGAAGTGATATGGTTTGTGACTCTAGAATCCACAAACCATAAATGATCAGGCAATGGTGAGGGAGACAAATTTTCTGAAGGCTGAGAAAAATGGCCATACGAGGTGACTCCTTGTGAAGAACCTATATCAGTCATGTAGGGCTCATTAAAATCAGTAAAAGTAGCTACATATGCCCTAGAATCAGCAGCTGGAAACCTCTGAAAATTCTAAGAATTCTAACCATCAGTATTCCTTTGGAAGCTTTTGTCAAATTTGTGATAGCATTTATCAACAAAGTGCCTTGATTTTCCACATAATTGACAATAGATTCGTCTATTTGATCTACCACGACCTCTTCCACCTCTATATCCTCCTCCTCTTTGTACAAAACCTCCTCTAGTATTGTTACCATTGTGTGATGCAACAGAAGTCATATTTGCATTAACAGGAGCATGCATAACAGATTCAAAATTTACCATAGATTGTGCAGTATTTTTAGAGTGTAATCGCTGCTCATGCATCAACAATAAGTGCTGCACTTTTTCTAAGTCTATTTCATCCATTTGATAGGTGATCAAACTTACAACCGTCTCATATTCATAATCTAATCCATTTAGAATTGCAAGTAATAGATCTTTATCACTCAAAAGATTCACCAATAGTAGCCAACGAATGACCAATTGTCTTAATTTTCAGAATGTAATCATTAATAGATATAGAATCCTTTTTAATAGACCTTAGTTACTGTTTTAACTAGAAAGACTTTGCTATGGTTTGACGAGAATACAAGCTCTCAAGAGCAGACCATACCTTGGCAGATGATTCACATTGAATCACCTGCGCAAGCACCTCTTTGTCAATGGTAGAGAACAACCAATCGAGTAGGAATTGGTCTGATCGCATCCAATTCATATAATCCACATTAACCACTGGAGCTTCGCCATCACTAACCAGATCCGACACATATTTAGGAGGAGGAGGGGACTTATTCAAAAACAACAAGAAGTCGAAGGCACGGATTGTCGCAAGAATCTGTGCTTTCCAAAAAATATAGTTACTCGAGTCTAGCTTGATAGGTATAAAGCTAAACGCCTTCGCCACAGATGAGAAATCAGACTGCGAAGATGAGGATAGCGAGGTGGAAGAAGGTATCGGAAGTGAAGAAGAAGAATTTCAATCCAGATTCGAGGCCATTGACACAAGTCACAGGCTCTGATACCATGTAAAGATGATTAGGGCTAGAGAAATCTAGGGCACAAGAGAAATAAAAGAAGATCTTCAAAGATGATTAATATTTCCAGCAACCTTACAACGAAGCTCATTGAGCTTATATACAATTGCACCTGACTACTATAACAGAAAACTTAATACCGCTAACAAACAGCAACTAACAATATATGCTAGATAAACACATAACAGAAATAAAGCCAAGTATACTAACAAACATAGGCTCAAGTAATCTCTTCAACAAAGGGAAATTAAGTTCCTTTATAAATCTGGAACATATCTTACAGAATTTAAAGTTTTAATGGAACCATCATGTAATTTGATCTGAATATCTCCAATACCCTTTATCCTACATTCTTGATTATTACCTAACAAAACTTTACCACCAGCTGTGTCCTTAAAATTCAAGAACCATTGCTTATGTGGTGACATGTGAAATGAACAGCCTGAATCTAATTTCTATGCTTCTTTATCAGCATTTTTGGATACAACTAGTGCATCTGCACTATTATAATCAAACTCACAAATAGATGAAGAAGTTTCAGAATTAGTTCTCTCTAAGAAATCTTTCTTTCTCTTAGGGAAATTCTTTTTGATATGCCATTCCTCATGGCTGTGATAACACTTTATAGTTTTCCTGTCATTCTTAGATTTTGATCTAGATCTCCCCCTTTGCCTAGGGTCTCTCTTATCGGGTCTAGATCTAATTGAGAGAACATCACCAGCTGAATTCTTTCCTTCTACCTTTTGCTGTAATTCTTTTGAATTCAAGGCTCCTATTACATCGTCTAGGGTTAGAGTATCCCTGCCATGTTTTAAGATATCTACAAATGTTTCATATGATTTTGGTAAAGAATGTAACAAGACTAAAGCCTTATCCTCATCATCATATTTCACATCAATATTTTCTAGATCTAAACAAAGTTTATGTCACGACCCAAGCGTGGCAATGGCGTGATTTCCAATCCAATTAGGATCGGAATAGGTGCTGCTCAGAACAGAGTAGTCGCAGAAACGATTTTGAGAAGGAGGAAGAGAGAAAAGAGAGATAGAGAAGAACGATAGGAAGACATAGAATTCAGTGATTTCTCATTTCCTACTATCCATAGCCATATAACTGACTATATATAGGCTGCCCAAGGCAGATTCTCAGCCCGGCCGTTGCAACAAACAGCCAGCTGGCCACATGCTTAGGAATATTCTATTTGTCCACTCCACTAATAAGGAAATACGGAAATAAAAGTTATACCAGTATAGCTAATGCAAGAAAATTCAATTGGCGGTAAAATACATGGTATTAGAGCTGGTGGTGCGTGACAGTTTATTGAAATTTTCTGTGTGTTCTTGTAGCCTTTGACCTTCATTCATTTTAAAGGTGAAAAACTTAGCTTTTAAATACAGCCTACTTGACTAAGATTTAGTCGTGTAAAGACACTCTAATCTAAGCCAAAGTTCTGTCGCTATTGTCATTTTAGACACCTCTCACAACACTTTATCCCCTAAACTCAAAATCAGAGCATTATAGGCTTTCTTGATAATTTCTTTCTTCTTTTCAACAGAAGTGGTGGCAAGCATTTTAGTTTCTCCATCTAATGCTTCTTCCAATCCTAAGTTCCCTAATAAAGCCCTCATTTTCATTTTCCAATGGCCAAAATCATTTTGGCCTTCAAATTTTTCAATATCATATCTCGTGACAGACATATTTGACGCCATTTATATGACAGAGAACTAAATCCAATTAAATCTTGGCTTTTCTTGAATTAGAACCCGTGCTCTGATACCAAGTTGTTAACCAAGGAGCACTAGAATTCATTCTTTAGATGAATCGAAAATCTCTCACCATCGCACCCACTCACGAATGAATCAACAGAACAGAAATTACAAGAACAATAGCAGAATTAAAAGTAATAAGAACAGAAAGCAAGCCACATAATAACACAATTCTTTATCCTGGTTTAGTTCATTCTTGGAATGAACCTACATCCAGGTTCAAACACCCACCGAGAGTAGTCTTTTATTGAAAGCTATTATTGAAAACGATCAATACATAGCCTACTTGAGTACAATCTTGCCTCTCACCTGAGATTACAAAGGACTACCCAAACTCTAGCCTTTTCTCTCAATTGAACAGAATGCACTCGCAGAATAATATGTGTCAAGTGCCTACCCCCTTCACCTTATTTATAGACTAAGTGGGCGGACAACCCAATACAAATGACCGGGTTTGATATTATCGGTTTTACCCCTCAACTTAATTGAAATTACTGTTGAATAAAAAAACCGCCTATCTAGTATATGATGCTTGACACTTGACTGCTTTCTCCAGAATCCTAGACTTCACTCAAGGCAAACCTTTGACACGAGCATATAGGTTCGTTGGTTTAGTATCAAGGAATTGACTCATGATTCAGCAATAGATCGTTAAGCTATACCTTTTAGCTCCTTTTTTGTTAATTTTTATAGAAGACATTCTTTCTCCAAAATACTTTTAAAGCAGCTTCTTGGTTAGAATTTGAAGATAGTTGTACATAAATAAAAAAATTTAAATAATATCTCTGGTGGGAGGATGTTGGACTAGTGAATGAACGAGATATTTGGGTTATCACTTTGGTTGTCCTTCTTTTCACTTTCTATAGTGGAGAACAACTCCCCACCTAGTAGGGAGAGGGCTTGGTGTGTCATAATGGAGAATATCTTTTGGCTTCCTTGGTATCTTCTCTTTAAATAAAATATGGAATACGTTAAGTGGAAATGGTAAATCTTCAAGTTCATCTTATCAAAAACTAAATATTTTCAAATTGTTCACTTGTGTGCTCATTAAAGTGTTAGGTTAACTAGACCACCATGTTAAGTCGAGGACTATAAAGTTTACATAATTCACAGTTCCAGATGGCATCAAATGAATAGAGTACCATGGAATTAACAAGGCACATCACCCGTGCTTCAGTAAACTGTTTATTTCTACCACTAAACTGAATGGTGAGGTTGTCATAAATATGTTAAACTTTTGCTATCATTAACTGTAGTATCACTTTTGATTTATTCTGTTGATTTCATTCTTCACAGTTGGCTCTTCCAATTTTATGATCCATAGAAATATCAACTGAAAAGTAAAAACCATTTTGTCAATTCTTCTAAGTAATTGTATTTCATAGATTTTGAAATTTTCTTGTGTTACTTGAGTTAGGAACATAGAATTAAGGTTTTTAGAATTAGAAACAAGATTGATTGACTCAACCATCCAACTTTGCCCATTTTGAATACTTTTGCATGTCAATTGAGGTTTGATTGCATTTTGTCTGTTGTTACTGATTTTTATACCCTTATACATTACATTTAAGGTTCTTCCCCCCACCCCCTTTTCTTAAATGGGCAACTTCTAGTGCCTAATTTGTAAAATATCTACCTGTTGTCATAAACAGTTAAGCCTTATCTGTCTTAATGAAATTTTCAGGTGCAAAATCTAATAGAGAGATGTCTACAACATTACATGAGCCAAAAAGAAGTTGTGAATACTCTTTCAGTTCAGGCAAAGATAGAGCCTGGTTTTATTCGACTTGGTAATATTATCTTCTCATATATGCCCTTGCATTGTGAACAATTTCAATCAAGCTGAATACTGAGAAGATGTATTTGAGTACCTTAGACGAAGTACCCAAGAAGGATTAAAACAAGTTGGAATAATACTCGATTGAAAGAGGACTGCTTTTCCTGCTTTTCATTGATCTCTAGTATGGTATATATACACAAATACAACTGAAATATCTTCCTAAAATACAGGAATACATTTGAATTTTGATATGATAAGATAATCAAAACTTAAACTTAATTTTCTACTGGAATTATCTGCTAAGGACTGTTTAATCCCCTTCTCTCTTGGAGCCTTATCCTCTTATCTTGTGGCCTTCTCTTATCTCTTATCTCTTATCACTTTAAATATCCCAACAACCTTATCACCGAGCCTTATCCTCTTCTCTTATCTCTTATCTCCTATCATTTAACTTGAAAATATCCCAACCTTATCACTGGGTTTTTGGCTATCAAGATTTCAATTTTTCCAACAATTCTCTTCAAGATGGTGAATAAATATCAATCATTCTCAGCTTGCAAACTAAGAACTCGAATGCTGGTTTGGATAAGGCTTTGGTAAGAATATCAGTTTCCTTATCTTTTGTAGAGACATAGGATAGGATTTGTAACAGTTTGCTTCATCCGATCATGTTATATGGGGTTGTGGACTATGCTTATTGTTGATTTGTTGTAACTATACAATGTCACGAACCTAGGGATAGGAAGAGAATATTAATAAATTACAGTTGTAATAATTATATTTGTAATAGTCAATTATATTTGTAACAGTTAGTTAGATGGTAGTTGTTGTAATAATCAGTTACATTTGTAACAGTTAGACAGTTAAGGAGAGACTATATATGTAACCTAAGGTGATAGGAGAAGGGAATTGAATAACATAAGTATTCTTTTGTCTCTCTCTCTCTCTCTTATTCTCTATCTTTCATGTTTGTCTCTCTCTCTCTCTCTTTCTTGTTTTGTTCTATGTCCAAAATTCCATAATTGTCCAATCCCAACTCTTAGGACTTAACATACAACTTCATAGGATCTATTCTAGGTATATTTAGGTCCCTTAGAAGTCTCTTGATCCAAATGAGCTCACACACACCTTGTGCAATTGCTTGGTATTCTACTTCAGCATTGCTTCTAACCACAATAGACTGTTTCTTGCTCCTTCATGTTACAAGATTTCCACATAACTTAGTATAGTATCTGGTTGTAGATTTGTTTTCTTCTATTGACTCGGCTCAATTTGCATCTGCAAACCCTTCTATATCTCAATTTTTACTTTTCTTAAACAAAATTTCCTTGCCTGTAGTTCCTTTGAGATACTTTAGAACACAATTAGCTGCCACAAAATGTTGCTTTGTAGGAGAATGCATAAACTGACTGATCACACTAACACTAAAAGCAATATCAAGCTCAGTGAGAGATGGATATATTAATTTACCTACTAGTCGTTGGTACTGTTCACGATCTACTAGTGGATTAGTCTCAGTGGCCTTCTGCTTCCAATTTCTTTCCAAATGGAGTGCTAGCAGTTTGTGGAAGAACTTAACTGATTTCATTTTAGTTTGTCTCAGTTTTTATTATCTATTGTATTGCTGATTAGTTAGCTATTGTGTTTGATATATATGTTGTTTGTATTGATAGCTAGTTAGCTTTAGTGGTGATTAGCTTAACAATTTAAGCTCGGCAGTATATAAATTGAGCGAGCCTTTCTCTTGTAAGTTGAGTTTCATTTTTCATTCTCTCAATTGAAAGGTGCTTGAGACTATTTCTTCTTTCCTCTCATTTCAGTATTGTGTGCCCTGGGTTTCCTATTGTCCTAAGTGATTTTACAAGGTTTGCATCCAAGCTTCTGTATTTCCTTTAGCAAATCCAGAACATATTTCCTTTTAGCAACAAATATTCCATGTTTGTGTTAGATCCGAAAGGATCTGGCAATGTTTGAAGATTGATCTCTCCCGGGTGGTAGAGATTAGAGTGGGAATGAGAGGAATCTCATGAAGGGGGGAGGGGGGGGGAAGAGAATTAGAGAAACAGAAAGATAGAGAAGGATAAAAGAATTGAGAGGGGAATTGAGAGAGAATCAAGATTTCATTCAAATTCCAGATAGCTCTAGTAGTAGGGTTAGCCACAATTTATAGCCTTCTCGCACATGCTACATCATTCTCGCCAGAATAACTGCCTAAGTATAACTTCATAAATTGAAATCTGATGCCTTACAGACCTTTATAAATTTTCATAAGCTAGTTGAGTTACAATATAACTTCAAGTTAAAAGCCTTACAAATTGATAATGGGGGTGAGTTTAAGATCTTTTTGCCCTATCTTCGTACTTGTGGCATTCAGCCTCGCTTTTCATGTCCTTACACACACCAACAGAATGGTGTTGCTGAGAGAAAATATCGTCATATTGCTGAAATGGGACTAACCTTGCTCGCCCATGCTAAAATGCCTTTGACCTTTTGGGTTGCACCTTTTCAGATAGTTGTTTATCTCATTACCCTTTTACCTTCAGCAGTTCTTAATTTTTCTTGTCCATTTGAGTTGCTCTATCATAAACAACCCAACTATTTTGCTCTTCAACCTTTTGGCTGCACGTGTTTTCCCTATCTTAGACCTTACAATCGCCACAAGTTTGATTTTCATTCATCTAAATGTGTCTTTATTGGGTACAACCATGATCACGCCGGGTATAGATGCCTACATCCTTGTGGAGATAATAGAGAATTAAAGTTGATAAGTCGACATTAAAGATAAGAAGATTTGAAGACCGGTTGCTGCATAGATAAAAATACCAAGTATTTAGGAGATAAGATAAAGCTGATTTAGTTTATCTAGAGATAACTAGATTATATTTAAATTTATCAGATAAGTTGTACATAGAATAGACTCCAACTTAAGGTAGAAGACTTGTATATTTATTTCCCCTTGTTACGGTTAATAAAACATTCGATTCCAGTCTTAGAATCAATTTCTTCATGGTATCAGAACAGGAGTCGTTTTCCTCCTGTTATCACACCCTATAACGTCACTGTCAGGTTCTCGGCACTGCAGAACCATTAGCGACCAAACTACTAGCCACCAACTTCTTTCTTCGACCCGTAGACACCAGAATCTTCTATCAAGATGGCTGGTGGAGGCAGTAAGTCTACCGATGCAGGAAAGTCCACCGAGATCATCCCCTGTCCAAATACCAATGTTGTAACCACTGATAATAGCAACATGTTCACAATTACTGGGGCACAAGCTCACAAGTTCTATGGTTAGAACTACCTTCAGTGGTCACAATTAGTGTTGATGTTTATCTGCGGCAAGGGAAAATATGACTACCTAACCAGCACCACAACCAAACCGGGAGAAGAGAGCTAGGTTACAGGGTTTGGAAGACAGAAAATAACATGGTGATGTCTTGGCTCATCAACTCAATGACCAACGAAATCGATGAGAATTTTCTGCTTTATAATTCTACACAAGAGATTTGGGAGTCGGCTAAGGAAGCCTACTCCCATGCTGAAAACACCTTAGAATTATTTGAAATTGAGAGCATGTTAGATGACCTTAGGCAAGGTGATTCTCATGTTACTCAATATTTTAACTCTCTCAACAAATATTGGCTTCAATTGGATCCTTGTCGAAAAGAAGAGGTTGTAGAAAAGAAGAGGTTGTACAAATTTCTTATCGATGTAAACAAGAACCTAGATGGAGTACGTGGAAGAATCCTTGGAACAAAGCCTTTGCCAAACCTTAGAGAGGCTTTTGCTGAAGTCAGAAGGGAGGAGAGTCGTATGAAAGTCATGCTCAAATCTACAAGTCCAACTCTGGAACAATCGGCCCTGGTCACCCACAGCAGCCAGCAAGTTCAATTTAAACAAAAGAAGAACCGACCATGGTGTGAGCATTGTCAAAAGAATGGACACACTAAGGACACTTACTGGGAAATTCATGGAAAGCCTCCTGACTGGAAGCCAGCCTATGAAAGAGAAATTGATCTACTAACTAATTTTCAACCTTGCAAGCAAGATTGGATGGTAAGAATAGCAGATGGTTCACAGTCAAAGGTTGTTGGAATAGGTTCAGTGGAAATTTATGGAAATCTAATATTAAAATCAGTTCTTTTAGTGCCAAGTTTAGATTGCAATTTGATATTAGTGAGCAAATTAGCTACTGACTATGATTGTGTAGTTAAATTCTCACAAAATTTGTGTGAATTTCAGGACCGGAGTTCGGAGAAGACGATTGGCAGTGCTGAAACATGTTCTGGCCTCTACATACTTAAAAAGGGACTCCTTATTCCAACAGTAAACTTGTTCAGTCCAACAATTATTCCTTTTTTAAACCATCAGTTTGTTTATCTCATTTCAATAATAATAGTGCTATCATGTTATGGCACTACAGATTAGGCCATCCTAATTTTGTTTATCTTCGTAAATTGTTTCCCACCTTATTTGAGAATAAAGATTCCCATATTCTACAATGTGAAATCTTTCAATTCTCTAAACATATACAAAACACTTATCCCAGCCAACCCTATACTCCCTCTTCACTTTTCTCCCTGATTCATAGTGATGTGTGGGGGCCTTCTAGGGTTAAAAACATTACTGGGGCACGTTGGTTCATATCCTTTATTGATGATCATACTCGGCTTACATGGGTATTTTTTATGAAAGACAAATCTGAAGCTGGTACCATTTTTCAAACCTTTCATTCAATGGTGCAAAGGTAATTTCATACCAAAATTCATATTTTAAGAACAGATAATGGCAAATAATACTTCAATACTATTCTTGGTCATTACCTATCCCAACAAAGCGTTATACATCAAAGCTCATGTATTGATACCCCCGAACAAAATAGGGTCGTTGAACGAAAGAACCGACACCTATTAGAAGTAGCAAGATCGTTGTTGTTCTCTACTAATGTCCCTTCCAAATTTTTGGGTCAAACCGTCCTAATGGCTGCCTATCTAATCAATAGAATGCCCTCACGCATCCTAAAATATCAAACTCCTAGCCAACTTCTGCTCGATCTCTTTCCTCACTCTCGGATTCTATGCCATGTTCCTCTCAAAATTTTTGGTTGTTGCGCATTTGCTCATATACATAACCATCTGAGAAGCAAGCTTGAGCCTCGGACATATATTTTTCTTTTAATTAGGACATATATTTTTCTTTTTTATTAGCATGCACCTATTCCACCAAGTGCGCGCCTCGCCTTGGGCCTTTAATAACACTTGTCTCCTAGTTCTAGTGTCACCGAAACTCCCACTATAGTCCAGCTTCCCGAAAGCCATAGTGCTCCCTCTCAATTTGAGTCATCTCTTCCTGAGTCTAACCCTACCAAAGGAGACTTACCAACAAATATAAAGCTTTTTGTCTACTCCAGAAGTAATGCTCAAAATCAGGGAGAATTACTATCACTAATCAAACCTAACCAATAGCTCAATCTGGATTCAATGAATGAAGGTAACACTTTTTTTGAAAACATTCCTAGTGAGACACCTGATAATGAATTGAGTTGGCCAATTGCACTAAGGAAGGGAGTGAGATCATGCACGCAACATCCCCTTCATAATTACATCTCTTACAAGAGTCTCTCACCAAATTTTCAAGCATTAGTACCAATTTGGATACAATTCGGGTCCCCACCAACATCCAAGAGGCTTGCAAAGATCCCTCATGAAACTCAGCAGTTTTGGATGAGATGTGTGCCTTAGAGAAGAATTAGACATGGGAAGTCACTAGTCTGCCTTTTAAGTAAAAACCCAGTTGGATGCAAATGGATTTTCATAGTAAAGTATAAGGAAGATGAGTGTGTTGATAGGTATAAAACTCGTCTTGTTGCAAAAGGTTTCACCTAGTCTTATGGTATTGACTATCAAGAAGCCTTTGCACCTATGGCTAAATTCAATACTATTTGAGTTCTCTAGTCTTTAGCAGCAAACTTAGATTGGCCATTGTTTCAACTTGATGTGAAGAATGCCTTCTTAAATGGTGACTTAGAAGAATAAGTGTATATGAAGATTTTCCCAGGTTTTTGAGACACAAGCTACAAAGAATCAAGGGTGCAAGTTAAAAAGATTACTATATGGCCTTAAGAAGTCATCGAGAGTGTGGTTGAGAGATTTACAAGAGTGGTGAAGCTTCACAGCTACTCCCAATGTCAAGTCGACCGTACACTATTTGTGAAAAGATCTCCTAAAGGTAAAATGTCCATCTTGATTGTATATGTTGATGATATTATTATCACTGGTGATTTTACAAAAGAAACGGTTAGTCTAAAGGAAACTCTTGCCAAAGAGTTTGAGATCAAAGACTCAAGAAATCTTCGGTATTTCCTAGGAATGGAGGTGGCTAGATCTAGCAGTGGAATCTCTATGTCTCAAAGAAAGTGTCTTGGATTTGTTAGGGGAGTGTGGGATGCTAGGGTGTGAACTTGCTAATACTCTAATGGAAGCCACCACCAAGCTCGAGAAGGGGTTTTCCAATTGATAAGTGTCGATATCAAAGGTTAATTGGTAGACTTATATATCTTTCTCATATCAGACCAAACATTGGTTTTTCGGTTAGTGTTTTGAGCCAATTCATGAATGATCTAAGGGAAGAACATATGGAGGCAATTTACAGAATCTTGAGATACTTGAAGCTAATTCTAAGAAAGGGTCTCCTCTTTGAGAAAGGTTCCAACTGAGGGGCAGAAATCTATAGTGACGCTGACTGGGCTGCTTTAATCACAGATCGAAGATCTACATCTAGATACTACACCTATGTGTGGGGCAACCTTCTTACTTGGAGAAGTAAGAAACAATCAATGGTCTTCAGGAGTAGTGCAGAAGCAGAGTTTCGCGTAATGGCACATGGTATTTGTGAAGGGATTTGGATAAAAAGATTACTTGAAGAACTTGAAATCAAGACTGAACACCCTATGAAACTCTACTGCGACAATCAATCTGCCATCAGTATTGCTAAGAATTCTGTGCACCATGACAAGACTAAGCATGTGAAAATTGATCATCATTTTATCGCAGAGAAAATTGAAGGGGATGTCATCAAGTTAGTCTAGACACCAACATGTTCTCAGGTTGCAAACATCGTAACTAAAGCCTTGCCCCAGAAATGCTTTGAAGACCTTAGTTCCAAGCTTGGGATGAACAATATCGTCACCCCAACTTGAGGGGGAGTGTAGAATTATTCTAGGCTTTAGTTTCTCGAAATTGTTATTTTTCTTTTTTGTCTGAATATCCCAAGATCCTTCTATTTTAGGCAATGTACAGTTTGGAGAATAGGCAGCTTCTAAATCTCTTTGATTAGGTTGATTGCAGATTCTTAGGAGTTTCCTAGTTGAGAGATGTGATTAGTTTTCCTTTTTTGTATATATATACAGCATATGTACAGTCCTTGGTGGATTATTAAGAGAAATTAATGTTAACAGGGGAGCACTGGAATTCAATCTTTAGATAGATTAAAGTCACTCTCAATCGCACCCACTCACGAATGAAATAACATAACAGAAATTAACCAAACAATCAACAGAATTGAAAGAAAATAAGAATAGAATTGCAAACCACACGAGACACCAATTCTTTATCCTGGTTCAGTTCATTCTTTGAATGAACCTACATCCAGCCTTCAAACACCCACTGAGAGCAGTCTTCTTTATTGAAAAACGATCAGAACACAAAGCCTTTCTGAGTACAATCTTTCTCTCACCTGAGATTACAAATGACTACCCACACTCTAGCCTTTTCTCTCAATAGAACAGAAAGCACTCGCAGAATGTTATGTCTCAAGTGCCTACCCTTGGCCCCTTATTTATAGACTAAGCGGGTGGACAACCCTATACAAGTGACTGGATTTAGATATTACCGGTTTTACCCCTCAACTAATAATAAAATTACGGTTGAATAAAAAACCGTCTATCTAATGTAGGATGTTTTATGCTTGACTGCTTCCAATCAAATCATTGAATCTACTCGAGGCAAACCTTTAACAATTAGCTTTCTCCACACTTTCATTGCACTGTTTCAGTGGACTTTCCTGTTTTTCCCAATCACACATTGAGATGTTGATTTTTTTCCTACTCAATGAGATGGGAAAATTTTTAACCCCCTAGTTACACTTTTTGGCTCAGATAGTAGGGTATTAGAGATTCCTATTCGAGTCATCTTCCTTCAATGTTTAGTTCCCTTAAATTTCGGATTCCTGATATGCTGTATTTTATATGCCTTGGCAACATCTTGTATACATATGGAAGTAGGTTAAGAAACATAGAGTAGAAAATTTATGTAGTGTGTGGAGGCTAATTGTTTGCTTTCTGTGTAATGAAATGGGAGAATTTGTCAAACCTAGAGCTCTAATTTGTCTGCTGCAATTATCTTTTGAATATGTACAGTTTTTTGGAGATTCTTCTCCATTTTGTGTTCGTCTGTCCCTATGACTGTTAGAGAGCAAACTGTGAAGTTTGTAGAAGTTCTAGAAGAAAACTTTTGTTATATGCTTTCATTTTGTCTTTTGATCAGCAATGTTAATGATAATGTCCATGTCATGGACTAACTAGCACAAAACAAGCACAATGTAGAGCAGAAGCAATAATGAAGATCTTGGAAAATGTACAGTAGCATGGAGTGCACAAGCATTCATTATGTTACATATATGTTTTAGTGCTTCATAAGCTTACATAATACATATATCTTTTAGTGTTTCATAGCCTTACATAAGTTTCTAAGCTTGTGTAAAATGTCATTTTATCTAAGTTTTACATTTCCTGTTGTTGATAGCATGTTGAGCAAGGTGAAATTCTATACAAGGATTTGATGTGATGTAACCCTGAGAGACAAATTCAAAAAACATTTAGGACATGACATAATGACACAGCAATAAGTTAGAATGGTTTTCCATATGTTTACATAAAGATAAACATTTATTTTTTAATGTTGAATTTTATATTTGTTTTATAAAATGATAAAAAAAATACTTTTTAAATTTTCTGTTATATTGCACTAGGTTTTTTTGACGAAAAAGGAAACCAAAAAAAGAATTATTAATCCAATTTTTTCCCTCACATTCTGGTTTTGACACCAAAAAATCCATTTCTTACAAGAGTCTTTCCTGCCTTCTGCATCTAAGTAGAATATTGACTTCCAGAGCTCTCCAGTTAAGCAATGATTGAGGAAGCAGTTAACTGGCCCTATTATCCACAACAGCTACATGCTGTCTTTGAACTAGATTGTCTATAGTGAAAATTGTGCGATGCATTACAAACCATACAAAATGTTCTATCTGGAAAGGGGTGTTAATGGATAAATTCACGAGTCTTTTAGTGCCTCATTGGTAATTTTCACCTAAATCTTCCTTCACCTAAATGACTTCCATTTAATCTGATCAACTACCTTTTTATTACCTTAAGAATTGGCTCATTGACTTGTAATTACTTGATAAAAATCCTCTTAACGCATTAGTGTCCTCACTTCCAAGGTATCCAAACGATGAGACACTAGAATGTAGTAGAAACACCTGTCAATTCTTCTTTCTGCATCTGTAATATTGCCAATGTTCAGCCATTTTCCTTCCAGAAAATTTAAGGGGCTATTTAGTTGTGGAAAACAGTCCCCAGTTTTCAAAAAATTGTTCCACAGAAAACAGAAAATTAGACAACTTGTTCAAATACAAAAAAATTTCCAAATAGAAATTGGAGATTTTGGAAAGCACGGTTTTCCACAAATTTTCCCCCAAATCAAAACATCTGTCCAGGTTACACAAAAGAAATTAAAACATCTGTCCAGGTTTAGAATCTATGTTCCAATTTTCTAGATTGATAATCAGTTTTCTGTATTTCTAATGTTTGAATGCGTTTTTCAAATTTTCCATGAAAAACAAAAAATAGAGATTTTATAGAAAATTGGAGATAGAAAACTGGAAATCTTTTTCTGCAACTAAACAGCCTCTAAAACTTCACACGTTCAAATTCTAACCATTATCTACACTATTCTGCAAAATGATAACTACTAACTAGGTACTTGTTCCAATCTCCTTCTCTGTCACTACCACTTTTATCCAAGTAGACAAGCACTGTCATATTTAGAAGATACCATCCTTCTCCAAACCCTTTTTTGCAATCTCAAATAATACCTCTATAACCATTTATGAAGATTTTATTGGGTGTTTTATCTGCAAATTATTGACACGGTCATACAATTTTTTACAACTATTATGGGCTTTTTCATCAGGACATATGGAGATGAATTTCTTGTACTTGTACCTTATATGTAGAAAACAAATTTAGAAAGATTGCTACTTTTCTTCCTGCATCCCTCAAATTATGATTTATCTCTGTTAAACTCTTCAAGAATTTGACATGTTTGTCCTCTAGTTTGGGAGAAGCTTGAAGAAGGAAACCGGGAGTTTTTCAATGCATATTGGCTAAGATTGATGGTGAAGGAGCAAATAATGCAATTCAATAGGTTGCTTGAGAAGCAAGTAGAGATGATGCACCAAAAATGTCCAACTAATGTTGCTTCCTTACCTATGTCTAATGGATCTCATCTTCGATCAAGTAAGAAATTTTCCCCAGGCTTTTTTTTCGTTGTGCCATATTACATGGCTCAAAGTTTGTGTTAGGAGGAATTGTTATGAATGTGGTTTTTCTTATTTTTGGTGTATAACCAAATTTGCTTCTGTAAAGGTATCTTAAGCTTTACGCAGGAATTCTATTTGTTGTTTTGTTTGTTCTTAACCAAATTTGCCTCTTTCCTATTGTATCTATTTATAGCTTAGGAATTAATTCCATTTTTCTTACAATCAATATCCTAGATTAGGAAATGTCTTCTATATATATTTTAGCATCCTAGATTAGGAAACTAATCCTATATATTCTACAACATCCTAGATTAGGAAATGTCTTATGTATATATACCTTAGAGAATAATGAAATTAGCGTGAGAGTTATTCACTTTAAAACCTTATCTTGTTCATGGTATTCGAGTTTGGTTCTATCGAGTCAATGTAACCAGAAGAACCAATCACAATGGCCGGCATAAACCTTGAGCATGCAACCCATACTACTGCAGAATCCTTTACCATCTCCAACCCACCATTTGCGAGTACCATATCAACCCCTCTATCCTTCGACAGTCATTCCTTGCAGATTACTTAACACAGATTGAACATGACAAATTTTCGGGACTGGTCTCAATCTATTATTCTTGTAATCAAAGGCAAAGGAAAGTTTGGCTCTCTCTAGAGCAATTTCGACTCCACCAAAGGATACAACAGATTATCAAATGTGGGAGGCAAAAAACTCAATTGTCATGGCTTGGCTTATTAACTCGATGGAGTCAAAGATTGGACGAACTTACCTATTTTACAATATTGCTAAAGAAGTATGGGAGGCAGTTTAGGAAATATATTTTGATCTTGAAAATACAATCCAATGCTTTGAGATTAGGTCTGCTATTCGCACTACTAGACAAGGTAATCTTAGCGTCACTAAATACTATAATACCTTGATGGAGTTATGGCAAGAGACGGATCTTTTTTATAATCCTAGTTGGGAATTTTCCACTAATAGTCTAAAGTACAATAAGATGCTAGAAACGGAAAGGATTTTTTATTTTCTACGAGGGTTCAATGCTGATTTAGATGAAGTACATGGTTGATTTCTAGACACAAAATCGCTTCCATCCCTCCGAGAAGTGTTTATGGAAGTCAGAAGAGAAGCTAGTTGAAAACATGTAATGCTTAATTTTTCTATGGACTCAAGTTCAAGCTATGCACTTGCTACATTTAACTGTGAAGAAAATACCTCAAAATCCCGGGACAAACAGTGGTGTGATTACTATGATAAACCTTATCACAAAAATGAAACATGTTGGAAAATACATGGTAAGCCAGCAAATTAAAAGCCAAAAAATAAAAAGAGAAAGATCGATCAGCTTATACCACTATAGTTGCTCCTGAAACTGAAAGAGGGATGAGCTTGAACCTAACCATTGAACAGCTAGATCTCCTACACAAGCTGTTGAGCAATACACATCTGACTAAGGGACCAAACACCTTAGCCACTAATCCAACAGTCTCTATGGCACAAAAAGGTAATATGAGATACTCCTTATTATCTAGAAAAATGAATGGGAATTGTTGGATAGTAGATACTGGAGCCTCCGATCATATGATAGGTTCTATGGCTACAATAAACAAGTTCCAGTCTAGTGATAAGAACTTGAAAGTCTTGATGGTAGATGGTACTATGTATTCAGTTATGGGACAAGGGATAGTTTATGTATCTGGTTTGCAACTAAAATCTGTATTACATGTCCCTAAGTTAAAATGCAATCTTCTCTCTATTAGTAAGATAACTCAAGACATGGACTGTATTGTGACTTTAGTCCCTTCTCATTGCATATTTCAAGACCGGTCTTTGGGAAGATAATTGGCAATGTTGAGGGAAAGGATAGGCTCTATTATGCTTCAAGAGATGTTGCTTTCTCGAGACATTAGTCACCAAATAAGCTGTCTCTCATTGTTATTTTCAATTCGGATGTTATTTTGTGGCACGAATGTCTTGGACATCCAAACTTCTCTTACGTAAAATTATTGTACCCTCTTTTGTTTATCAATAAAGAGAAAGTGTCATTTCAATGTGAGCATTGTATTCTTGCCAAACAAACCCATAGAAGTGATTCAATCCATCCCTATACTCCTTCTAAACCATTTTACCTTATTCATAGTGACATTTGGGGACTTGCACGAACCCCAAACTTGTTTGGTGCAAGATGGTTTATCACTTTCATTGATAACTATACTAGAGTCTATTGGGTATACCTTATGAAAGAAAAATCTGAGGTTAGTATTATCTTCCAAAACTTTCATAAACTCATTCTCAATGTGTTTCAGTCTCTTATTCGCATTCTTAGAATTGATAATGGCTGTGAATATTTTTCCCATCCATTCACCCAATACCTCATCACTAATGAGATTTTCTATCAAAGTACTTGTCCCTACACGCCTTAACGGTCTAGGGTGCCTAAGAGAAAAACTTGCCACTTACTTGAAGTTGCTCGCTCGTTAATGTTCACTAGTTCTATCCCTAACAAATATTAAGGAGAAGTTGTCCTGACTACTTCTTACCTAATAAACCATTTACCATCCAAAGTCCTCAACTACTAAACCCTTTTAAGCACTCTTATAGGCAAATATCCTCATTTTTTACTCTTAACCTCTCTATCTCTCTCCCAAGGTTTTTGGTTGTATCATGTATGTTCACAATACCAACTCTACTCACCACAAACTTGAGCCAAAAGCCCTCAAATGTATCTTTGTTGGCTATTCCCCTACTCAAAAGGGATACAAGTGCTACTGCCCACTTTCACAAAAGTTCTTTGTCTCTTGTGATTTGACCTTTGTTGAAGACCAATCATTTTACCCAAGTGACTCTCTTAGGGGTAAGAATCAAAGGAGAGTGTCATTGGGATCCTACTGTTTCTCTTCCTATATCTCTTCCACCTATGAACCTTTCACCCCTTCTAAGTATTGACTTAACCAAACTTGTTCCCCTTGAACTATCTCAACAACCAACCCAACTAACTAAACCAAAACCAATGGAGACTAGTCAAGGGGAAGAATCAAACTCAAAAAAGCCTACTCTTGTTTATTCCAGGAGACCAAAACTTCCTGCTCCTCAACTCAGCCAATCATAGGAAACAGAGGCTTGTCCATCGAGAGAGGAACAAAATAAGGTTAATGACTTGGATGTTCCAATTGCTCTTCAAAGGGGGTAAGGTCTTGTGTTAAATATCCAATTTCTAGTTACTTATCATATTCTAGACTGTTTCCACCATTCAGGGATTTTACCACAATAGTTGATAATGTGGAAGTTTCAAAAGGTATTCAAGTTGCCTTAAAGGATCCAAAGTGGAAAGAAGTTGTTATGGAAGAAATGAGGGAATTGATTGGAAACCATACATGGGACATTGTAGAGTTACCCAAAGACAAGAAGGTAGTGGGGTGCAAGTGGGTATTTGCAATCAAATATATCTCAGGTGGGAATATTGACAGATACAAATGAGGTTAGTAGCTCAAGGGTTCACACAAACTTATGGAATAGATTATGAGAAAACGTTTACCCTATAGCAAAGTTAAATTCCATAAGGGTGTTACTTTCTATTGTTGTTAACTTGGATTGGGAACTGTTTCAAGTAGACAGCAAGAATGTTTTTCTCAATGGTGAGTTGGAAGAGGAAATTTACATAAAGATTCTACCTGGTTTTGAGAAAGGAGAAAAAGTTGGAAAAGTTTGTAAGTTGAATCCTCCACTCTATAGATTAAAAAAGTCACCTAGAGCCTAATTACACTCTTACTAGGCTCGAGTACAAGCTAGAGGAAGTTGATCACGCGTTGTTTACAAAACATGCAGCTAGTGGAAAACGGTATATTTTGATTGTGTATGTGGATAACATTATAATCACTGGTGATGATATTCAAGAAATTGTTGAACTTAAACAATGGTTGAGAGCTGAATTTGAGGTCGAAGACCTAGGCACCATGAGTTATTTTCTAGGAATGGAAGCGGCTAGAAGCAAGTAGGGCATTCTAATTTCCCAAAGGAAATATACTCTTCATCTCCTAAAAAGACACTGGAATGCTAGGGAGCCATCTAACAGGTACACCATTTGGAAGAAACTGGAAATGGAGGACAATTGAGAATGATCCCCCTATTGATAAAGGAAGATACGAGAGCCTAGTTGGCAGACTTATCTTTCACTCACTCGCCCAGATATTATTTATGTTGTGAGTATTGTGAGCCAATTTATGCACTTACCCACTCAACAACATCTAGATGCAGTATATTATATCCTAAGATACTCAAGGGGACACCAAAAAAGGGGGCTACTATTTCAAAAAAATGAAGCCAAAGGAGTTAAAGGTTTTGTTGACGCAGACTAGGCAGGTTCTATTATGGATAGTAGATTAACATCTATTTTTGCACTAACTTGTGGGGAAATCTGGTCACCTGGAGAAGTAAGAAGCAATTAGTTGTGGCACACAATAGTGCAGAGGTAGAATTCAAGGCGATTGCCCAATGAATTTGTGAGTTAATTTGGTTGGAGGGGCTGATGGAAGATTTACAAGTACCCTTAACCTTTCCAACATTGTTGTATAGTGATACCAAGTCAGGTATCAACATTGTCAATAACCCAATCTAGCATGACAGGATAAAACATGTAAAAATTGATAGGAATTTCATAAAAAAGGGAATAAAAAATGGAGGAATAAAACTTTCCTATCTTCCTATAGCCAATCAAGAGGCAGATGTATTCACCAAGGGCATGCCCAGACTGGGATTCAAATCACTTATTGGTTAGCTAAGAATGAGGGATATCTATTTACCAGTTTGAGAGGGAATGTTAGAGAATCCCTGTTGAAGTTGCATTTGTCCCACATCGCCAAGTTACTGGTTGTTATGTTGTTTATATATGATTTGGGCACCCTCCTCCTCTGAGCTAACTTTTAGGAATGAGTTCTACCTAGACCCATTTGACATGGTATTAGAGCAGGCTTTTGTTTGCGGTGTTGGGTTTGGACCCTACTCATATGTATTTGCACGCTATGCGTGCGGGAGGATGTTGAAGTTGCATTTGTCCCACATCACCAAATTATTAGATTTTTATGTTGTTTATATGTGGTTTGGGCACCCTCCTCTGAACTAGCTTTTAGGAGTGAGTTCTATCCAAACTCATTTGACAATCCCAAATTAGTGGACCCAAGATTAATGGGATTGACATCAGTATTTTTGGTATTTATATACTGGTTTATCTTTCCTATTGTATCCATTTATAGCTTAGGAATTATTTCCATTTTTTCTTACAGTCAATATCCTAGATTAGGAAATATCTTGTGTATATATTTCAGCATCCTAGATTAGGAAACTAATCCTGTTTATTCTGCAGCATCTTAGATTAGGAAATGTCTTTATATATATACCTTAGAGAATAATGAAATCAGCATGAGAGTTATTCACCGCAAAACCTTATCTTGTTCAGATTTCAACTAAGAGAACACTTTCCTAGAAGGTGCTAGCTGAAATCCAGTTGACATCTCAGATTCCGGTTGCCATTTCTTCACTTTAATTGGATTACCCTGCTGTCTCAACTACAGAAGAAAGTATGCACTGAATCTAAAACAGATCTATATTTCCTGAATAAAAAAAAAAAAGGAACAGTTATTACATGCTAAAAAAACCATCTGTTTCCTGTCACTTATTGTACTCTGTTTATGGTTTTTTTTCCCCTGAATCATTCTGCTAACATTACATGTTTTTGCAGAACTTTCAGTTCTGGCATTCATTTTTCTGTATTTTGTTGTGTAAGAACTTCATTGGCTATTTCTTGAGTTCGAAAGGCTATGATGCATGATCAATTTTTTATGTTCCAAGTGATGGTATTTATTAATGGCTAACCTTGGTAGCAACAGCAAGGTTCCTCCTTTGTGATTGGGAGGCCATGGGTTCGAATTATGGAAACAATCTTTTGCAAAGCAAGGGTAAGGATGCGAGTTAGAACAACCCTCCCTTGACCTGCTCTAGCGGGTGCCTCTTTACTTAAATTTGTATTTATCTGTAGCAGTACCCACCATGGGACATTTCATTTCTAGTTTCTTCTCAAGTACACATGCAACCTAATTATGTATAGAGAGCTTGACATTGGAACTCTGAAATTGTTCTTGAAGTACATTAGTGGTTCTGTTTGTGAATAGTACATTAATATCTGCTTTAAGTCTCTCTGAATTTGCAAGTCAAAGTTGTACTCGAGGGTCTTAGTTGGCATCAACTTCTTGCAGTGCACCAGAATTCTGCTTGTTATCCTTCAGATCATAGTGGACCTGTTATGAAGGCAGATAACATGCACCAGGCTATTGGTTCAAGTTTACAGAATGCATTCCCTATTGGGGGGTCATCACTGCAGCAGTGCGTGCAAAATGCTGTTGACAAGTCTGCTCATGCTGGAACAATCGATGTTTCAGAAAACATGCTGTTGGGTCAGAGCCCAAATGTGGGAATGATAGAAGGAATTAATGGGAGGATGATAAGGTCCGAAGGTAACCATTTTTCAGGTATTTATCCTTGCATGTATGGGAGTGGCAGTGATGTCCTTGAAGCACGTGCTGGAATTGGAGATGCATTTGTCTCAGCTGTCGGCTGTGTAGAATCCATCTCACAACCCCTGAATGAACCCCTCCTGGATGCTGATGGTTCAACATTTTCATTTTCAGGGCAGATTCCTCAAGAATTCAGTTTTTCAGACTTGACAGCAGACTTTTCTGAGAGTTCTGGTACTCTCTCTCTCTCTCTCTCTCGCATGTTCATGGTTGTGTGAGCCTTGTTTTGGAAATGAAGAAGTTGACCCACTACGTTTCCAATTATAGAAATATGTAGAATTTTTCTTTCTTCCTTTGTCTTTAATCTTTCTCGTCTTTAAGGTAGAAGAGTTCTTTATCATTTGACCTATTAGAATAATCTGCAAACTGTGCTTCAGAATAACTTTGATATGTTTTTTAATCACAACCTGATACGATCAGGGTAACATGCTGAGTTTCACATACAATTCTGAGTCATGATTATGTATTTGTTGTCCACTCCCACTTCCCCCCCCCCCTTCTTTTCTTTTCCCCTCCCGTGCAGATATACTAGGGAGCTACTCTAGGTTGCCGGTCCCGGATTTTGATACAAATAGCTTCTTGGATCCTCATGGCAGGGGAGGTCCAGGTAAGAGTTTTTAGTTTGTCATTTTATTTCTCTATGATCACTAGAGAAAATTCTTTACGCCCTTGCCTGTCAGGGACAATAAGAGGTTGGAGACGATATCTGAAGGCTTGAGTTATTATGACGATTTTGGCCATGAATGATTTGAGTTATCCAATGGTACTCTTGCCATCTGGTAGCCAGTCTAATGTTTAATTGTATAAAAGACTTTTATAAAGTTCACAAACTAAATCTGGTCACGATTACACTACATAGATGCGTTTTCCATATGAATCACATGTTTGACCATAAGCAAGGTTCAGTTCTGCAAATGCAATTTCAACGTTCTCTTTTCCAAAAACTTTAGCTTACTGATTGGCATGATTTGATTTGTTTATATTGTTGGATTGCTACTGGATACACTCATGGGCAACATATTTATAAATGTTGTTGGCCATATATTGTGTGTTTTAGACCAAATCACATATTTATCTATTTATGTATCACTCTTTACCAAAGAAGACACTTATATCTGATTACTTTTGAATGGCAACACATCTGCTTGACGTCCCTTTCTCCTTTCCTTGCTGCAGGAGCGATGCAGAATGGTAGTTGGAAATTGTTGTAAATATAGCTGAGTAGAAATTGCAGAGGCTCCATAATTTGGAGCTTGCTGAAGGGGGGGATACTGTTTGGAGTGTGATGCTTAGGAAGTAACTTGATAGTGATTGGTGACACTAACGTTAGGTTTGCTTGCTTTTTTGTGGGAAGGCAACAGGGTATGTTTCTCTGAGACGTGTCTATATTAGGCTTCTCTTTCTCATATGAAAATGGTGGTGTCTATATCTGAATTTCCCTTTGAGAAATAAATAAGTAAATAATGCGTTTTACTTATTTCTTGTTATTTATATATAGGTATGGGGTCGTCTATCTCTCTTTGGAATTTATTCTTGTTGTTTATTGTAGTGGTGGTTGCATACCATATCCATATCCACAGGAAACTAACTATGTGAAATATCAATATTTGACCATATGGGTTGTATTGGTAAAAATGTTAAAGATGTTAAAATCTTAAGTTATTATTTTGCTTTTTAAAAGTTTATTATGTTTGTATACGTTTATAATTTTCGTTATAAATAAGAAATGATTAACAATAATGATGATTATTTAACATTTAAAATTATTAATGCTATATTTATCAGCGAAGTCCAATTTTCATTAATCTCTCTCTCTCTCTCCCCCTCATATAGAAGTGACTTTTAGTGATATGCATCGTACTGCTTTTAAGTAATAATCGGCAGAAATTGAGTGGGAGGAGAGAAGTGTAGTGTGGTGTGGTGGGTTGGGGTATCATATCATGTCATTATGAAGTATCAACTTCTAATGTGGGGGCTTCATTAATAGAAGTGGGTTTCAAGTTCACAAGCTATGAGATTCATTGGCAATAACTCTTTTGAGATGTGTGTCAATTTCCAAACATATCATCTAGACCTTTATCAAAATAAAGAAAATCTCTTATTATTATTATTGTTGCCATTATTAAATATACTAAATTTATATCTTTTTATTAAAAAAAATTATAGATACGTAAGAAAAGATTATCTAACTTTCTAATTAAGGGACCAATTCACAACTTTTACTTTTCGTTTTTATTTTTTTCATTCATTCATGTTATGTTTTTAAGTGGATCAAACGATTGACTTAATTTGTTATTGTAGCAAGTCAGATGTGATCTAATCTTGCTCGTTATGTAAATAGAGTTGAGTTGAACCTATGACCTAGCTCAACTTGAACTCTTTGAGATTACTTAAATATATTTTTTAAAATAAAAAAAAAAGGTTATAGTTTCTTATATTATAATTATTATTTTAAAATTTTAAAATATAATTTAACTATTTAAAAAAATAGATATTATAAAAAAAATGTTACGACACAAAAATAATGAATATAAAATACACAAATCTATATGACTAAATTTAAAAAATTTAAAACATAACAATATAACTGTTTTTAAGTTTTATAAATATTATTGATAAGAGTATTACGACATAACGTGAAACTACTAAAAAAAAAGTTTAAATTTTCAAACTTTTTAACTATAAACTTCTAAATGAAAGTTGTATTTTTTATACATTTTATAAAATTAATTTTAAAAATATTTTACAATCCACAAGTTTTTGTTGGGTTCAATCCATTTAGTCTTGTGAACTTATGTTATACTTTTTTTACACAAGTCAGTTTATTATATAAATGAGTTATTTTTTAATTGATCCGTCATTTAAGAATTAAAACTAAATTAAATAGATTAATTTGGCAACTCAACATAATTTTTCTTCTTAATTTTACTATAATTTTTATTTTATATTTCAAATTCATTATTCAATGTTCATTCTCCATAATTTGAATTTGTTATCATATTTGAACATTCATTATTATTGAGTATTGGATGTGAATCTTCTTTAGAATTAATCTTTTTAAAAAATCTTCTAACTGTTTTACCGACCTTTTTACCTGCAGTTAGTTTAACTATGTAGTGGAGGTTGGGTTTTGAAACATCGCAATGCCAGGTGGCAATTGAATGAAACGACACCTGTCACAAAAATTTGAGATAAGTAAAAGATATATAATATATAAATAAGTTTTCTGACATCATAGTCAGAGTCAGAGTCCTACTGTCGAGAAGAAGAGAATATATATCCTTTACAAACAAATAATTTAACTTTTTTTTAACACAAACACTGCCATTATTTATTTTAATTTTGTAATTTTTAATGTTTTGTTTGTATGGATGAAAAGGAAAATGCTGTTAGTATTTTATGAATTATATTATGAGTTACAGTTAAAATATTGAAATACTTTAAAAAGTCTAACGCGCTTATCCATCGTTCTATTGAAAGGGATAAAAGGATGATTTTGTACCTGTTTAATTTATAAAGTGGGCCACTGTTGCTCTTTTTTTGCTTGCTCGTCTTTCTTCCATGGCCACCGATCTCGTCTCGCTTCTGACCCCTTGCCGACCATTATTGCATCCATAGAAAGGAAGCGAACGAGTGAGTAGAGAGGAATTCGATAAGTTCGTCGAGTCTTGTGGAATGATTATAAAATATTTATTGAAGTGAGGTCGTATCCTGTAGAATGATTATAAAATATTTCTTGAAGTGAGGTGGTGAGGCGATATTTTTATTGTTTATAATATATTATATGATGGAAATGGAATGGAGCACGCCACGCCTAGGCCTGGTGTCACATTATATATTATTATATATTATGTATATATGTGTATATATTACATTTAAATAGAGTCCCAGTCAGCCCGATGTCTCTAGTAGCGGGGCCCGCCCACTCTGCCCCCCCGGGCCAACACGCGTCTGCGCTTCGCAAGCTGACTCATCCCAATACACTTGAAGAAAACGCCATCCGTTACCACTACCAGCCCCCCCCGAAAGCAAAGCCCATTCGCAGTAGAAAAAAAAAAACTTCCCTCCTCTTCTTCCCTCTTCCCTTCCCTGCCCGCTTGCCTTTCTATTTCTTGATCGACGTGGAGAGTCGAAGCTTTCGATGAATCCCTAACCAGGCTAGTTCTTGATTTCAAGATTGCAAGGTGATCGATCTCTCTAAAAACCCTTCGGCACCTGAATCAAACGAGAGAGAGAGAGAGCGGGAGAAGCCGACGCCGGCCGCAGCTAGTCGCCGCAAGTTAGTCGTTTTGTTTAATTTTGTTTTCTTTTCCTGATTTTGTCCTTTTTCCTGCTTCCAAGCCCTAACTGAAACAATGAAAGCATCAGTTGATCGAATCAGAGAGTCATATAGTGTCGACCTTAACTCTATTGTGAAACCAAACCGACCCAGAAACAGAGAGCTTCAAAGCCCTAATGGAAAGAAAATTCATTTTTGTATGAAGTGATATCAGGAAACTGGGGAACTTCGTTCTCTCCCTTGAACCAAGTTAGTTTTTGGGAAAATAATAAGTTACTTTGATGTTGATTATAGCCACAACCTCTAGATTCTGAATCTCTTTTTACGGCTCATGCTATTGGTAAAGCATATAAATTTTCATATTTGTACAGTCTCTTAGCTTATGCTTATTTGATTGGTTTTGGGGCTCTCTGAATGTGTTCATGTTTTTCTGTAGAATGTTCTTGACTTCTTGTCGGCCAAGGAGAGCCTTTATTATTTTGGTAGCAAGTTGTACAATTAAAGGGAGTTTTCCTCCCATCCCTTTGTATGCAGAGATCATATAATGATGCCATTTAACTTTATACATGTTTGTAGACAGAATACTAGCATGTTTTCCTTGCATTCTGAGACTAACTGACTAAGTAGAAGATATATGTGATATAATGCTCAATACAATTACATTAGATTGCTCAGCCATATATATATAGCTTGGGATAGGATGGAATTTCTGGATTCAATTAATTGCCAAAGAAAAGTTAAGAGCATCTTTCCCAACTCCCTCGTAGAAGAAAATTGCTTAAAATTTTACCCCATATCTCCAGCCAAATTACTCAATTTGTTGCTGAGCTATAGGTCTAGAATTTTTGTTCTACTTCCTCTCCAATTTTATCGTGTCCTATTTTTGAGGGAGGAAATACTGGGAGTTCTTGCTTGAGGAAAGAGTCAAAACCATTTTCTTCTTTTGTGATCTCTCTCTCTATATATATATATATATATTGATATGACCTTAGGGTTTGGCTAGGGTTTAGGAAGGGAATTTGGAAGATATGGAGGGAGATTAGACTGGAAGAGAGGAAGAAATAGCAAGAGTTGGAGAAGATTTACACAGAGAGAGAGAGAGAGAATGGAGGGAAATTGAGAGAGGGAAAATGGAATTCAATTCATTCATTAGCTACTCAAGCCTATTTATAGGCTTATCATTGAAGATGCTAACAACAACAACAGAAAATGCAACTAATAAGGAAAATACATGACATGTAGTACTAATATATTCTTAGGGTTCCTTGGGGTCGTGACAATCCCCACCCCTTCAAACAATTCTTGTCCCCAAGAATTGGCAGCTGTTGACCCCATTCCTCAGCCGATTCCAGCCTTAACAACGTGGTTTCTTTTTCGCCTTTTCTTGTACTTATCTCGTATTCTCCTTTTCTTTTGCCTTTCCATGTCTTTTTCTCCAAAAACAACAATATTAGGATTTGTTGCAACATCTATTTCAGCCATCCACCCATTCCTTGTTGCTCTCAAAATTAATTCTAGTTGATCGGTCACGCCTTCCACCCTATCCTCTCCAACAGTAGAGAGTAATTTGAACTGCTTTGCAGGCCAAAACCTGATTCGATGCTGCCACTCTCCCACGGAAATATAAACAAGCAAAGCAGGAAGAGCCTCGTTTCTCTCCACAAAAAATTCCTCCACCATCTCCCCAGCATCTGCTCCTTCCTCAACTTCAGTAGAGGTCTCCTTCATTGGGGTATCTCTTACTTACTGCACATATAAACTGTGATTCCCACTTACCGCCTTGCTTCTTCTTTCCTCCTTGCTGGATTTTTTTGTTACAATTGGCTGGTCCAACTCCAAGTTTTTCTCAGATTTGTGTTTGATCTGATTTGCAGCCATAGAGGCTCCTTCAATCTGTTGGCTGCTCTTAGTAGATCTATTAGGCTGCACCTCATTTTTTCTAAATATGGCTTCCAAGGCGCGTTCTTGATCCCTTGCTTTCTCAGTCGCTTGTTTCGCAGTTGCAGACATCATCATCTTAACCAAGGGCCTCAATTCGTCCTTCAGACCTCTAATAAAATTGGAGACAAAGTATCTCTCCATTAAGGCGGGTTGCAAGGTCAACATCAAAGAGCTTAATTCTTCAAACCTGTCCTGATACTCCATCACTGATCCAACCTGTTTAAGTTTGTGAAATTCGTCAATCGCTTCAGTCATTAACTTCTCTCCAAACTGGTCACCTCGATCCTCCACAAACTCAGTCCGATTAACCTCCATTTCAGTTGAAATACTGACCCGATACATCCTAGCAAGCTGAACCAGCATTTCATCCATTCGATCCAGCGTTTGCTTGAAGTTAGCGCAACTTCTCTCCCATGATTACACATCATTTTCCCTAGTTTCCTCAGTTCCTCTTGAGTTGAATCCAGCCCTATAGAGAAATGTTGAGACTGCATCATAGACTTGCTATTATCATGAAGCTGTTCTTTTTGGTACAAGTCCATGGCATAACCAGCATTGTCACCTTTGAATCCCGGTAAAGCCAGAAAATCTTCATTCTGGATGCTGAACTCTTGGTTTTGCTGAACAATGGTACTAACTCCGAGGCCTTGTTTACGAAGTGAACCCAATTGTCCTTGAGACCCTCCAGCAGAACTGGGATGGCTGGTTAGCTGGACATGGTTCTGAGATAATGGCCCACCAGTAGTTGGATAGGAGTTTCCTAGCATAGCAATCATCTGCGGAGAAGCTTGTTGAAGTCCACCACTAATTAGTCTGTTAGGGCCTTGAACACTTAAACTTCCAGAGCCACTGTTGGCAACTAAATTTAGGCGAGAAGCAAGACCAGGCATAGATAATCCTCCACTAGAACTCATGCTTCTCCCGATGCTTCCCCCACCTACCATATTTCCCATTGAACTGGTTATTTGAGGACCAACATTTCCCAGAATTGGTGACACTCCAAGTCCTGGAACCACACTACAGTTACCCATTGCTGCAGCAGTTGGCAGAATGCTAGAAATAGAACCACCAACTCCATTATTGTTGCTACTAAATCCAGGGCTTCCGACAACACCAATTCCACCTCTATTTGTCATGCTTGAGTGACCATGTGAGCTTCCAAGTACACTAGAAACCGCCCCTTAGTTACTTTTAAGGCTAATAGTTCCTCTTTTTAGAATGATCAACAACCTCGAAAATCCATCTTCCATCAATCATTCTGTATAATCTTCCTAAATCTTTGATTCAGGAACAATCTCCAATAATCACCACCGAGACCAATCTTCGAGTCTGATTCTTCTTTGTTGAACTGCTTGAATTTGCCGGAATTGCAAGAATAACTACCCTATCAATATCGTCTCCTGTTCCGATGCAGTAGCTGAGAATCGGCTACTACTAATACGCCTACTCCAGCCGTCCACTTGCACCTCCACAATACGAGCCTGACCGTTATGAACTCGTCGGAATCACAGTCCAATCTGTCTGACCAAATCGTTTTCCAATTTAGAACCGACTGACCTGCTCGTTTGCAACATTCCTCAATTCACATGACCAAGTCATCCTCCAACTCTCGGAGTCGGAATCGCTCGGCCACCATGCATGGAGATACAAAATGTCGAACAAGACTAGCAGGAACGAGTCCCAGAATGATGCCAATCTCTGTAAATACTTACTGTATATCGTCGAAATTCACTACTCAACTTCCAAACCTACTGCAAAGGATTGTCGCGCCTTCACTACTCACCAGATCTAAGTAATTCTCGATCGCCATCCAATCATCGTCCACTATCTCGCTTCTGAAGCAACTTCCGCTGCGTAACTCCTCTTCTTATCAAGTCTGAGTTTGTCACTGAAATCAATTGCATATGGCCGCGCATGCAGATCCGATCCTCCCGTTCTGTATCAAATTCGTTGCGGATTCCAGCTCGCTTGGATTCTTATGGTAATCGCTTGTAATCTCCCCAAGCCTGCGTCCACTTACCCAATCACCGACCACTGGGTCTAAAATCGCTGGCTCCGCTGCAATCTTCTTGGAGTCTCTGTCGGAACTCCCCTGTACCGCTTCGCCTTCAAGAGTGGAACAAGAATTGCTTGACCTTGGTCGTTACCACCTGATGCTGCTCCGTTTGCTGCGCCTTCAAAATTCAAGTCGGATCGAAATACGGAATCGGCCTCACCTACAATTCATCGGAATTCTGCCAGGCTTAGTTGCATTAAATCTCCTTGGTTACTACTAAAACTTCCGGATCACCGCCGAGAATCGTCGGCTCTGGTACCAAATGATATGACCCTAGGATTTGGCTAGGGTTTAGGAAGGGAATTTGGAAGATATGGAGGGAGATTAGACTGGAAGAGAGGAAGAAATAGCAAGAGTTGGAGAAGATTTTCACAGAGAGAGAGAGAGAGAGAGAGAGAATGGAGGGAAATTGAGAGAGGGAAAATGGAATTCAATTCATTCATTAGCTAACTTCCTCTAACTACTCAAGTCTATTTATACGCTTACCATTGAAGATGCTAACAACAACAACAGAAAATGCAACTAATAAGGAAAATACATAACATGTATTACTATATTCTTAGGGTTCCTTGGGGTCGTGACATATATATATATATGTGTGTGTGTGTGTGTATCTCTATGATATATATCTAATTGCTTCCTATTTGTCTAATTGATGGTTTTTTTTTTTTTTTTTTTTCATTTTGGGGAGACAGGAAAACTAAACTATTTATGATGAAATAAGCTAGCATTAAGTAGTGCTTCTATTCTAGTATTTTGTATAAAACAGTGTTCAGAAAATCAAGATAATTAAAAATCTTAAGACAGAAATGTCATTATATCCATGTATCTCATTAATATCACTAGCCAGAGAAGCCGTTTCCTGGAGCTTCAAGGGCTTACTAGAAATTCCTAGTTGACAGTATTTGGCAACTACCTTTATGATAACACGGATTCAGGCAAGATCTTCTAGCAACTACCATTATGGTCGAAAGGATTCTGGTGAGATCCTTTGAGATTGCATTTAAGCTTCATTAAGGCAGCAAGCTTGTTTCAAGCTGGTTAGCCAATCAGAGAAAATTCACTGCCTTGAATTTTATGGTATATTGTTCTCGGCACGTTAAAGGTTCTCCTACATAGATCTTAATGCCCTTGTCAAGGGACCCAACCTGCCTGCCCGATCTTTTTGGTGCTTGGTTTGGCCTATTCTGAAGCTGTCTTTACTTGTAATACCCATCTGCTGCCTACCATTCCTTGCAAGCCCAATAACTGCTTAATAAAAACTTGATGCAAGATGTAACTGACCTATATGTCACTGTGTGACACAGCTAGTTAAATATGTGCATTGTGACTGAATGTGCCACTTGAAGTGGCTTATCAAGGGAAAAAAGAGTCAAGCACTCATTTACTATATAGGATGACCTTTCATACTTCTAGTCCAGTTGCACAAAGTAAATACAAATTTCAAGCATTTGGTTTTCTGGGGTCTACCATATGGGAAATATAGAATAGCTTAATTCTAGGTGATGTTCTTGTAAACATGAAATATTGTGGAGGAGAAGGTATGTTCTTACATGGACTTGTGTATAGGTCTTAGATATGGGTATCTATCTAGAGGTCGGACTTGTCAATTTCATAATTTTAGAATATGGGGAAATGCATCCGAACATAAGACATGGGTTCGAGGATATGACATAGGTTATATTGATGCAAATATGAGATTTATTAGTAAAATATGAAATGCATTTATAAAATATGAAATGTATGGAATATGTATATATTCACTCACTTTCTTTAATATTCAATTATAAATTTACAATTCTTTAGTTTTGGTCATTTCTTTTAATTAAAAAAATAGTTAACCACACCTTAAGAAGAAGTGGGAAAATATATTAATTAATTAAAATAAGAAAAATATATTAATAGAATGCGAAGAGTTATAAAGTCATTGAATACGAATACTATTATTGCACCAAGACCGAAGATTGTACTTTGGCTATTGTTGAGACCAAATTGTTGGAGATCACATGACATGAGTAACTAAAGTGGTAACTAAAGTTTGTTAGCTTTCTCTATGGTTTAGTTTTCTGTTAGTTGGCTGTTGTAAATTAAGAGATTACTTTACACGATCAGGCTTGTATTAGAGGCTGGCTGATTGTATATATATCAGCATAGTCTTCCTTTTCTGTATTAGATTGAGAAATTAATACAACATCAGTTCTCTCTCTCTATTCATCTCAGATTCGTTCCTCCGTTATATTGTATTTTGACACAAATGAAAATTTGTCCTGCTGTTCAACTGTTCTGTTCAGTCTTTTCAAACCCTAAAGCGAACTAAAAGAATTTATACAACCAATTAAAAGGATTTACATATATTTAAACATCAAGAAAAGTTTGCAAGAGATATATACCACATTACAAACCCTAAATAGAAGTCAAAGAAGCAACAACAGTTGCCTTCCCATCTCTTTCTATCCGTCTCTATTCCAAGCAGGAGCAGCAATACTCAAGTATTATTTTTCTTTCTAACTTTATATGAATCATTTAATAAGAAATCTGGAACCCAGGTCCGTGTTTGCTTGAAACCCAGATCTGGGTTTTTCTTTGAGGTTAGATAGATGAAGCCAATCGTGTCCCTGGAGATAGGTGGTTGCGATGCATATCCCCTACCAGTGCCAGCATCATGTTGTGTGAACACTAGTACAATACCTGAGAATGCTGAATCCATGTGACATTGGTTCTTGGTGGAAACAATCATATAGCATGGAATTTAGTAACCAACAATATATTAAGACAGGGAACAGCTGGAATGTGTTGGCTGTTTTAGTAATGTAATTCATTTGCAATATGGTTTCTGTCCTATATAATCTAACGAATGTTGGAAGTTCATTGCATATCTCCTTTGATTTTCTTACCCATCCTTTATCTTTCGATTTTCAAATATGCTGGAGCCGCTAATTTGATGGCCATGCTCTGATATTTGATGTAGGTGATACATAGGTATATCTCCATCAGCAAAAGCTGGTAGCATGAAAAGTGAATTGCCATTTGTTTCTTTTCAAGTTAATTAATCTTTGGTTTTAGACCTGGGAAAATGTCCAGTGGAGAGGTTAGAAAGGTCTCACGGGAAGACATACAACTGGTAAGCTGCTGCTTTGATTTTTTTCTATTGCAGGACTGTTGTTGGACTTATATTCTTTTTCAATCAGTTAGCTGACATACTGTTCCAAGCTAATGAAAAGGCACTGTGAAAAATTGTCTTATGAATCTTTATCTTTCTTTGGGGAAAATATAGAGGGGGAAATACTGTCTAGTAAACAATTAAGAAATTGTTTTACATAACATTTATGGTACCTAGAGTATCTTTACATAAAATTCAACTGGTAATCTTTCTTTTTTCGGAAAAAATGTTTTACATAAATACTGACTCTTCCTTGAGTTTGGTAGATGCTTGGCTGGTCTTCTGGCCACACCTATGATAGACTTGTGTCACTAAAGGCCAGACACTGTCACCAGCTTTAAGTTGCTGAAAGTAGGATGGATTTCCATGCTGGCTAGTCTGGATCAATCTGTCATCTGTCCTATAGGGCAAGGCTATACAATGGCAATGGCTTGGTAGGAAGCATTGAGCCTGGAGGATTCACCCAACGAACAAGGAACTTTTGAATCTATCCATACCTGGCAAAAATATTCTGCTTATCCAAAGAAATGTCAAATTTAAATTTGTGTGCATGGTAGTGTAAAGATTGAGCTAGGGCAGAGAACAGAACAAAAACAATGAGGAGGAGAATACTCTGAATATTTCAATAGATGAAATTAATGAATTACAGAAATAAGGCTAAGCTGATTATATGTACTCAGCTAAACCTAAACTACCGACATAATAAAAGAATCAGCAATAAGTGCAAGCAATAAGCGCAAGTTTAAGCTAACTGTTGCTACAACATACAGCAACATATACAGTATATAAATGAATAACAGAAAAATCAAACAGCAGCTTATGTAATATTTCCTTTCACATTCCCCCTCAACAGAGACTCCCTTCGAACCAGCTGCTTTCCTGAAACCCCTTGGAAAGTTGAGACTGTTTGAATAGGTGATTCTTTTAGACTGATCTTGTCACACAAAGCCTGAAACCTGCTTCTTGGAAAACTCTTAGTGAAAATATCAGCTAACTGATGTAAAGTAGGCACATACCGAATTTCAACCTCACCATTTTCAGCCTTTTCTCGCACAAAATGAACATCAATCTCAATATGTTTAGTACGAGAATGGAAAACCGGATTTTCAGCAATATTTTTTGCAGCCAGGTTATCACTCCACACTATAGGTTTTGAACCACTCTTATAACCCAGCTCTGAAAACAGAGATTTCAACCATAAAATCTCAGTCACTCCTTGTGCAACAGCTCTATATTCTACCTCTCCAACTGACCAAGCAACTATTGATTGCTTTCTTGAACTCCAAACAATTAAATTTTGGCCAAGAAACACACAAACCCCACCGGTAGAGAGTCTGCTAACTTTACAGCCAGCGAAATCCACATTAGTATACACAACCAGCAGTAAATCAATTAGGTCCAGTATAGGTGAGGTATTGCAAAGAGCCAATGATGGTACGATCTAGAGAGGGATTTTCAAACGAATCACCTTCTTCTGTTAGTGACACAGCAGAATTCATAGGAGTGTCAGACGATTTACAGTCTTGCATATCAGTTTTCTTCAATAAATCCAAAGCATATTTAGACTGTGTAAGATAAATTCCAGCTTTATTTCTATGAGCTTCAAAGCCAAGAAAATAATGCACCGATCCAAGTGTTTTTAGAGCAAAGTTTGTATCTAAATCACAAATAAACTCTTCAAGGGCTGCTGAATTAGAACCAGTGATTAAGATATCATCAACATAGACCAAGGCAAATAAGACAAAATGAGAGGTTCTTTTAATGAACAGTGAGGCATCTGAAATGGCTCTTATAAATCCCCATGACTGTAAAGCTTCTCTCAACTTAGTGTACCATGCCCAAGGCGCCTGTTTAAGGCCATAGAGGGATTTCTAAGCTTACAAACATGAGAGGGAAACCGAGAATCAATAAAACCTTCAAGTTGGGACATGTAAACATCCTCGCTCAAGTCTCCATTTAAAAACCCCATTATTAACGTCTACTTGTTGTATATCCCTTCCAAAAGTAACAACCAAGGTAAACAAAACTCGAATAGTTGGTGCATTAACTACCGGGCTAAAGGTTTCAACATAATCAACCCCCAGTGTTTGAAGAAAGCCCTTAGAAACCAACCTAGCCTTGTGTTTAAGAATAGTTCCATCAGGATTATACTTTATTCTATACACCCACTTGCAGCCAATAAGGTTCATGTCCATAGAAAAGGGAACTAAGTCCCAAGTTTGATTGTGCTGTAAAGCTATAAACTCTTCCTCCATAGCTTTAACCCATTGTGAGTCTAAAAAGGCTTTATAGACAGAACTAGACACTAAGGAACTGGGTAGAGCATGAGGAGAAGTAAATTGGAGCTGCTTGGTCTTGGACCTGGTAAGCATAGGGTGAATAGAAGGAAGGGATCCAGCAGTATATTTAGAGTTACATGCTGCAAGTTTGCAAGAAGGCTGAGAAACCAATGGAGTAGGAGACAAAATAGGCTGAGGAACCAACGAAGTAGGAGATGAAGCAAAAGAATCTTGAGAGTTGGAGGAAGTTGCATTGTTTGATAAGGAAGAGGACACAGGAGGTACTACTTTATAGGAAGCAGGAGTTGAAAGAGAGTCAAAGGAACGCGTAGAAAAACCAGTTGAAGAGGGTTGAGATGTAGGAGTAGAAGAAAATAAGTGCTGAAAAGGAAACTCATTTGAATTAAATTGCACATGACGAGGGATAAAAACTCGACCAGATGGATGTAAACATTTATAACCAGAATGTACAGGACTATACCTAATGAATATACATTTGGTTGAGTGAAAGGCAAATTTGTGCTTATTATAAGAATGTAGAAAAGGAAAAGAAGCACATTCAAACGGTTTTAACATCATATAATTCAGTTGCTTGTGGTAGAGAAGTTCAAAAGGTATTTTAAATTGAAGAGAAGATGAGGGAAGCAAATTTATAATATGAACAGCTGTTTGGAAAACTTCAACCCAAAATTTTAATGGCATGTTGGCATGAGACAACAAAGTAAGCCCCATTTCAACGATATGCCTGTGTTTCCTTTCAACAACACTATTTTGCTTATGAGTATAAGGACAAGTGAACCTTGGTTGAATACCACAACTATGAAGATAGGGTAAAAATGCCTTAAACTCTCCCCCATTATCTGTTTGTAAAGCCTGTAATTTTGTTTGAAATTGAACTTCAGCAAGTTTGTGATAGGTTACAAAGGTGGACATGGCATCTGATTTAAGTTTCAAGGGGTATAGCCATGTATTTCTAGTATGAGCATCAACAAAAATGATATAATATCGATGTCCTTCAATAGACAAAGTAGGAGAAGGACCCCATAAGTCTTAGTAAATCAACTCAAGAGGTTTCTTTGCTGTAATAGGACAATCAGTAAAGGGAAGTTGACTAAGTTTGCCAATCTTACATGAATCACAAAAAGAAACATTGGAATGAGAACAAGGCGAACGAATTTTATTAAGAATGAAACGAAGTACATTGAATGATGGATGCCCTAGCTTAGCTTGGCATGCCATTGATTATACATTCTTTCAGTTTGAGCTAGATGAACATTAGGTGACAGTCCAGAACAGAGTGGAAGCTGTCGCCTACATTTATTTGAAGGAAAAACATTACAATCAAATGAAGATGTACTGTTAGAAACAGAATTAGACTCAATATGCTGGGTTAAAGCACAAGGAACAGCAGAATTAATTGCTGAACTCAGTTGATATAGTCCATCCTTAAGACATCCTTTGAGTAGCACCTCCCCGGTATTCTTGTCCTTAATCAAACAAGAACTAGAGTTAAATTCTACCACGAGATCATGTTTTGTGCGTGTGTGTGTGTTTGTTTTGTGCGTGCGTGTGTGTTTTTTTTTTTTTTGGGGGGGGGGGTGTTGTCCCACCCAAACCATCTCCATTGCCTTCCCTATCAACTTCAGCTGATGCAGCTCATTATTGCTGAAGCAGCTCTTCCCTTGTCATGAGAAGAGAATGCTGCCATAGCAGTGACACATGGTTGCTATGGGACCCCACACAGTAGTAGCTTCAACTACTTTGGGGGTGCTATAAATAGGACTCTAGAAGATGTGCTGAGGCATAAAATGGTGGAGAGAGGGAGGAGATTAGAGGTAAAGGAGAGAAAAAGAGAGGAGGAAGCTGAAGGAAAAGGGGTAGCTGCAGGGAGAAAGCAAAGAGTTGGGGAAGGAAAATGGGTTGATCTCTTCACCTACAATGGTTGAGCTAAGATGGATTATATGGTTTATTGTTTATCTTTTTTTCGGTATTTAGTTATCATATTAAATGTTTATGCATGAAAGAATTGTGGCAATGTAATGACTTGATTTGCATGTGTGTATGATGTGTTGCCTATAAAAGAGGCTTGTTATGGAAATGTCAATAATGTGGAATGTGGAAAAGAACATACCATGCTTCCAGGATAAAGACTCGACTCTGTCCAGCGTGGAACAATGTTGACCAAAGAATGTGCTTTCAATATAAACGTAGGGTGAACCCAAAAGTAAAATGTGTTTAGAAAATAAGCTACCCTATGTTGTGTGTGCTTGTGCAGACTCGACCTCTGTCCAGCATGGACCAATGTTGACCAAAGAATGTGCTTTCAATATAAACGTAGGGTGAACCCAAAAGTAAATTGTATTTAGAAAAGAAGCTACCGTTATGTTGTGTGTGCTTGTGCATTGACTATGTGTATGCAAGCCATATCTAGCCTAATATGTATATCACCATTTCAACTAAGGAAGATCCTGGAGAGGAAGGTGTATTTGCAAGGGAGCTTCTAGCATGATGTATCTCAAAAGTGTGTGTCCTTGAAGCATACACAATATATTGATTTATTAAGCCCCCATTGACATTGAGTTCTCAATGACGTTGAGGTGAGCTCACTACCAATTTTGTTGAGTTTGAGGGCCTGAACTCAACCTCATTGTTTTGTTGAGGTTCAGTTTGAAAACACAACTCACACCCTTTTAAAATAACTGATACAAAATTTATTTCCCCTTATGTCCCTATAAAAACCTTAACACAACTCACTATTCACCATTTTTGTTTGCTTCCTTCTCTTACTGAGGAGAGATTTCCAGCTACCACAACTTCAGCGGCCACAACTGATGGAGGAAAGATTTGTAACCCATTGTTGGCCAATGGGTTCTAGATCTGCTGGAACCCATCAGCCTGCATGTGAAGAAGAAAGTGGGTCTGGCCTCTTCAGATTTGGTTGATTGATTTGGAATTGGGCAGAGGATATTGCAGACAAAATTGGGTTTAACCCCTATTTCCTTGGTTTCTATGTTAGATTTGTCTTGCAAATCCTTCAAATTGGTTTACAAAGGAATTGGGCACAGTGAGTTTTCTTGCAAATTGGTTTACGTACAGTGAATTTTCTTGCAAAATTGGAACCCAGTTCTTGCAAATCAATTCTAATCGATACAATGAGTTTTCTTGCACGGGTGCTAGAAATTAAATGAAGAATTCCGGAAAGAGTAAAAACAAAAACATTCTAATAAATAACAAAGAAAACTCAATAAAAGAACATTCTAGTCAATAACAAAGAAAACTCAATAAAAGAACATTCTAGTCAATAACAAAGAAAACTCAAATCATTTCCTTGACAGTGAAACTGTAAACAAATTTGGGGGTTTTCTTGTGATTGATCGGTGATGTTTTCAGATGAACAGGGCTCACTTGATTGGAAACGCCACTGAAATGGCTGGTCAAGTGGCAAAGCTGAGAGGATTGTGGGTGGAATTTGGGGCAGATAATGGTGGAGTTTGTGAAAGGACAGAAGGAGGTCATTGGCGATGGCAGTGTGAGGGAGAGAGGGGGAGGGAGCATTGGTCGGTGATTGAAAGGATCTCAGTTACTACCATGGTTTTTCATGAGCAGGAGAGGGAGAGGAGATGCGGATCTCTCTTTAATGGATGTTGGTTTTTTTGCAACAACATCAGCAAGGGCTCTTCGCTGGTGATGGAAACAGCAATGAATCTCTGTACGCTCTCTTTCCCCTCTTCAATCAGGCCTTCTGCTCTGGTGATAGCAACAGCGACAAGCATATGTTCCCCTCACCCTTAAAGCCCTGGTCTGGTTAAATCTAACCCAACTTGGGTTTAACTTATGCCATTTGAGGGGGAAACCTGCAAAAGTGGTCTCTGTGCAAAAAAGAGAAAATCACAAGGGCCTTTAAAGACATTTTTAAACCACACAAATATCCTAGCAAATAGCCCAAACCACAAGAGGCTTGAGTGCAATTTACCCACATTAAATGTTCATAGAATATGCAGTTCGCTATAACACTGAAGGATGGCATGTAGTTTGCTTGTGCCCACCTGACAACTTTTCCCACTTAATCACCGAACTTGCCAGTTGTTCTATCAGATTCTCAATTTTGATTAAAGTAAAATATCACCAACTAGGAGTGGACAGATGACTTGTCACATGTATCAGTTTTGTTCTCTCTCTCTCTCTCTCTCTCCATCTCTCTGAGTTAATGTATGCATCTCCACAAATATGATCAATTTTGCTGTAGTAAATGGCCATAAAGAAGTTTAATCATGATAGACCTGCCCAGAGTTCTATTGTTTCAATTCCTCCAATTAATCCATATCAAAGCCAAATGACATGAAAATCTACCTTTGGAATCAATATATAATCTTAAATGTTAGTGCTACTACTGCTTACATTTTTAAGAGACCTGTTTACCTGCCCTTCTAAGCCAGTTTATGGAATACCATTTCTTAGTACAATAAAAAAAAGGCTGTATTTGAACTAGCTACTGGAAACTCAGTTACCTTTTACTGGAGCTAAGACCATGGTATTGTAGGATGTTTAATTCATTACTAATATTCAGTTTCTATCCTTCTAGGGTGCATTGAAAAGATTTTACGTTTCCACTTTTGATGTTATGTCGCAAATATGTTCTAATTTCTTTGAAACTTGAATTAGTCATACCTTCCCAGTTTCTTGTAATAGCATTAATCAATGTGTTAGCTATTGAAGCTGCCTCTGAAACAACTTAATGACTGGATTTTAAAGGAGAGTTTCCTGTGTGCAGACTTTAAATCAATAAATATTTGATCAGTGCTTCGCATGTACTGATTTCTGAAGAAAATTTCATTTCTCAGTTTCAATAGCTATATCTGTAACCTACCTCTGACAGTGGACCTGAGCTATGTGCAAATGATGGGTAGATATATAGCATGTATTGATTGTACTTGTGGCTTTTAGCCAGGCAAGGGTAAGCATTCAGATTTTCCGATTATTAGGGGTTTCATTTTGATATTTAGAGCACCAGATGTCATCGGTGGATCTGTTCAAGCATGATACAGATTTCTTCCAATACATCAATATGGCAAACAGAATGAAGAGAACATTTATTTATTTTATTTTATTTTATTATTATTATTTTTTTTTTTTGGGGGGGGGGTCATGTATAATTTTTCTTGACTGGTACAACTTGTGCAGCATTAGATATTTCACCTTTGTGGGGGTGGGGTGGGAGGTAAATGTTCTGCAAATAAATGGCTGTGTCATTTTTCTTTTGACTAGGGTGATGTGCTTAAAAAGAACAGTGACACTGCTCTAGACTCATGGAGATAGATTCCCTTTTTGAAAAGAGAGTGGGTGGATCCTTAAGGAAGCTTTCCATCACTGAATATACTTTGGTCATTGGTTTGTGCTACAGTATATAGGAAGGCACTACAGTATATAGGAAGGGGAACGGAAACTGGAAACAAGAAGGAAATGGAAAGTTTATTATGAAAAACTATCTCATATTCTTCCAATTGATTCTCGAAGGTTCCCAGAATGTTTCTCTCATCAGCGTCAGCGAAATTTAAGAAGTGTTTCTGAGGCATTTGCAAATTGTTTAAGTTTTCTTGCTAGTGCTGTTAACATCTAGAATTCAGGGAAACTATTATTTAACTACAAGATTGTTGTAGTACTTCAATTTCCCTACATGTTAAATTTGTTCCTTAAAGGTTAACATTATTATCCAAATTTGTACAATTGCAAATGTGTGAAGTATCCGTCACCTCGTTATAAAAATAAAAGTAGTTGAAGTTATTTTTCATTTTAGATTAAAATTCAATAACCATTGTGGCTTGTTTCTAGATTTTCTTTATGCTTCATAACATGTCGATATCAATTGGGTAAGGTCTGAATGAACATATTTCTGTTTCCATATTTTCCAATGGTTCGACAGAAAAGGCATTTAAAGTGTAAGTTAACTAGATCTCATGTTAAGTTGAGCACTATAAAGTTTTCATAATTCACAATTCCAGATGCATCAAATGAATAGAGTACCAAGGAATTAACAAGGTGCATCACCTGTGCTTCAGTAAACTATTTATTTCTACCACTAATTTGAACGGTGAGTCATAAAATATGTTAGCTTTTGGTATCATTAACTGCAGTATCACTGTCCATGTATTCTGTTTATTTCTTTTTTGACTGTCGATTCTTCTGATTTTATGATCCACAGAAATATCACTGGAAAGTAAAAATTATTGTCAATATGTCTTAAGTAATTGTATTTCATAGTATTTGAAATTTTCTTGTGTTGTGTTAGGAACTTCTAATTAAGGTTCTTAGAACTTAGAAGCAAGATTGATCAACATAACCATCCAAGTTTGTCCATTTTGAATAATTTTGCATGTCAATTGAGGTTTCATTTCATTTTATATTTGTTTCCATAAACAGTTATGCCTTACCTGTCTCAATGAAATTTCAGGTGCAAAATCTAATAGAGAGATGTCTACAACTTTACATGAGCCAAAAAGAAGTTGTGAATACTCTCTCAGTTCAGGCAAAGATAGAGCCGGGTTTTACACAACTTGGTAATATTATCTTCTCATATGCCATTGCGTTGTGATCAAATGTGAAACAATCATAATGTTGAGTTCTTCAATTTTTGTTTTTCATTCAAGGATTTTATCAATTGTCTAATTGTATGTTGAAAATATTTTTGTTCATTTAAGACAAAAATTTGAGTCAATTAGTCAATGTATATCAATAGCACCCCCTTTAATGCCCTCATAATAAGAATTTACATATCAAAAGGGAAGGGAGGAGGACAATGTTGATTAACAAGAGTTATTATAGAATTTTTGGTTGGTATGCCTATGTTTTTTCCCTCCTTTATTTTTTTTTTTTTTAGTTGAGTTATTAATGTCAATTGATAGGCCGGGCCTTGGATTTAAAGAGATTGGTGGCAAGGGGTAAGTTGGAACCTCCTTTTTTTCTTTGGTGTGCCAATCCATTTTTATTCATGCATCAATATTTTGCCAGTACCATCTGGTGAGGTGATGGGTTTATTGCATTGGTTAGTCTCTAATTGGATTTAATATCGTTGCCAAATATGGTCCGGTTCTCCAATTTTACACTTTGAAGGAGACCAACCAAGAGATGGAATTGACATAACACAGCTTGACAAGTTATTCTTCATTTGAATTAATCCAACGGATATAAAGTTATCCTATAAAATTATATTTATTCACTAAAATATTTATTAAAACCTATGTTACTTGGGCTTGTTTGAATTTGTAAGCATCTGTGTTGCACACTAGCATCATATAAGATATGGTTCTAATATGTCTTGTTGAACATGCACTTAACAAATATGTAAAACAGAAGAACTTCTATGGAACTATGCATAATACTTTTCCTTTTGCAAAATATATATATACACATATAAATCTCTATCCATTATGTAAATGCTGTTTATGCAAATGAAATAGGTACTTAAGAAACTTGATGTTGAGTCATTAGGCCCTTGTGTTGTTGGAAATGAGAATTAGATAAATTTGATGCTTAAGACAAATAACACTCCTAAATCAAAATTCAAGTGTTGTAATATTGTCTAAAACTTTAATCCAAAATGATAATGACTTACTGTATTTAATGAAATATGTTTCTAAGTTTGTACTAAAGACATAATTGTAATGTAGCATTGATTAGTATGTTGCATGCCCTCAGCAATTGAAAAAGATGGTGTTTGATCCCTAATATGCAAAATGTCAAGATTCTATGTCTGAATTATTAAAAATTTTACCGTAAGTCCTTACCCTAACTAAGAGTAAATAGAGTTGTCATCTATGTCATGTAGGACATACATTCAAAAAAGAGAAAGTGTCATGTCATAAAAGAGCTATGTCAGCAAGACACATTAGATTAAAATTTTCCTTTATAGAGAAAAGACCAAATTATCTGGGCCTAAATGAAGATATGACAAAAGATATAAATACATGAAAATCTAGAATTCATGTAGCCGACCCCACATAGTGGGATAAAGGCTGGATATGTTGTTGTTTGGAGAAAAGACCAAATTATCCATAGCTTAAAAAAAAAGCCATAAATTCCCAACACCTAAATCTCTGTATCACTAATCCAAAAAATAGCTACCTTTTTCTATTCTCAATCACAAAAAATAATAAAACTAATCTCCTTATTTTCTCTTTGTTGAACTTGGTTCCATCACTCTCTCACTCTTTTGTTTATATCCTCTTTTGTGTCTCAAGGTAAGGATTTAAAGCAATAATTTGTAATAGTTGAAATATAGAATTTTGGCATTTTGCACATCAAGACCAAATATTATATTTTTTAATTGTTGAGGGAGCACAACAAACTATTCAACATATTCAAACATTATCAACTGATCATTCACATGGCGAGTCATTTACGGAAATAGGCGCGTTGATACACGTGCTAACATTCCGTCTTGATAAGGACGTAAAACAATAATTTTTAATAGTTGAGATACAGAATCTTGACATTTTGCACATCAGGGACTAAAAGCCATATTTTTTAATTGTTGAGGGGGTACCGTATGTATTAAGCCTAAAATATATAATGCATTTCATGGCAGGTTTGTTATGTTTACGAAGTCACATAAAAAGTCAATGAACAGTTTTCATTGGTTTTGGTACTTCTAGATGTGGAATGGACCAAACCCCAAGTCAACTGAACTGTATGTTATCATCTTTGATAGAACTTTACTAGAGCAATAATCATAAGTGTTGGGCTAATCATTACTTGTAGCTGTGTTTTTGTTCTGATGCTTCTTTTCTGGAGAAATTACTGGCGACCAAAAAAAAGTTTGCTCTAAGAATTTTTATCAAAAATGGAGAAATTTTGCTTTTTTCTAGCTAACTTGAGCCCCAAATCATTATGTGGTTAGACAAGACTGCAGTATTTTGGGCCAGGAAGCAAAGGAATGTGCTATTCTGTTTCTCCTCCACACTTTGTTTTCTTCTTGTTAGTTTTGTCCACTTTACGTGCAATTGATGTCTCCCTCCAGTCTCTGAGCATCTTTCATTGCACTGTTTTGGTGGACTTTTTCCTGCTTTTTCCCAACTCACATTGAGATGTTGATTTGTTTTCTGCCCAATGAGATGGGAAATTTTTAATCCCCTATCCACACTTTTTGGCCCAGATGGTAGGGTATGACAGATTCCTATTTGAGTCATCTTTCCTTCCTTGAATTTTGGGATTCACGATATGCTGTATTTTATGCCTTGCCAATGTCTGGGATACATATGGAATTGGGTTAAGAAACGTAAGAGAGCAGAAACATTATATAGAATGTGGAGGCTAATTGCTTACTTTCTGCTTTGTAATTTAATGGGTGAATTTCTTGAACCTAAAGCTTCCTATGCATTTCTAAATTGTCTGCTGCAATTATCTTTTTGAATATGTAAGGTTTCTTGGAGATTCTTCTGTATTCTGTGTTTGTCTATCCCTATGACTGTTAGAGAGCAAAGTGTGAAGTATGTAGAAATTCTAGAAGAAAACTTTTGTATCATGCTTTCCTTTGTCTTTTGATCAACAATATCAATGATAATGTCACTGTCACGCGGTCAAAATAGCAAAAAACAAGCACAATGTGAAGCAAAAACAATAATGAAGATGTTTGAAAATGCATGCTAGCATGGAGTGCACAAGCATTTATATGTTACATGTAATGGCCCGCCTCCCGGAGCCCCCGAGCACCAAGAGGATCCGTGAGAGGGTCATTACTAAAATGATACCAAACAACACACAACTACAACTCATGAAAAATCCTTATTAAAATCATAATCTCTTTTTATTATAACATCTCATAAACATCTTTACAAACCTTTCATCACTTGGGCCCACTTGGGCTCACATAATATGCCTCCATCTCACAAACATAAAGCATTACTTTCATCCAAACACACGACACCCAAGATCTAGGTTCGGGAGAGCTCTGCACTTGCTACCATGACACGTCGAACTGGACCCAACCCCGATGAGCGTACCTGGAATGATGTAAAACAACATGAGTCGCGAGGCTCAGCAAGCTCTAGAAAAGAAAGGCTGAGGGTTTAGGATAGGACTCTTCCCATGACACCCCATGCAACTCATGCCAATGCAACCACACCATGCCATGATCCACATGTACCTTACTTCTACATGCATAACATAAAGTTAACTACACATAAGGAACCAGGGGCCCACATAAGTCACACATTGGCACCTGAGTCCCGCATACATACATGTTGGCAGCCTTTTATAAGCTACCTCCATACCATGTCCTTAACCTGCCCATTCCTGTTGCTCACATCATAATCTGTTGCCATGGGTCTCACCCCAAGGTCTTACTGTTGCCGTGGGTCTCACCCCAAGGTCTTTAGGTTGCCATGGGTTTCACCCCAAGGTCTTATCGCGGACCACGCCACCGTGGGTCTCACCCCAAGGTCTTACCGTGACCACGCCTACCACCCATACTTATTACCTAAAAACGCACATTCTCACCATGCAGTCCAGCAAATAGGAGATGCAATGGCTTTTGATAGCATAAACGTGATGACAAGGCCCCCATAAACCAAGCATCAAGCCATGCTAACGCCCACATAAGAATTCACACACGCAAAATGCCTCTAATTCACCGGCTCACCTAAAGAACCCAGGTTAGCTTTTAGACCAACAGGGTCATGCAATTGCTCACACATCCCATCACACACAAAGCATGTCCCCAAGTGAATGCAACCCCAGCCCTATGTAGCACACACATCATGATATGTACAAGCCAAGGCGGGAATCTGAAGTACCAGCTCTTCTGGCCCGTCTAGCGCTTATCATGTCAGTCGATGACTGGCGCCCATACATCCAGCCATCAATTGCCATGACCTACGGTCGACAGTCAGTGGCTTTGTACCCCATACCCTTAAGACACACATAGACAACATTAAACTTAGTCACTTAAACTCATCATTTCGCTCACTTTATCCATAACAACATAGACATCATTACATCATTCTTGTTCTCATCTCTTCTCATACACAGAAAATCATCTCCACATTCACAACAAATTATTAACATAACCCCATTAAACCATAATCAACTCTTCTAAGAACCTAACCCCAATAGGTTCGGCATCATTCCCAAGGAAAATGGAGCGATACAAAGCTCCGTAGCGGTTAAAATGAAAGACATCAAGATATCCTTGCTTAACTCATTTCATCAACAATAACCTCATTAATAAAATATAAATCATAGGGTGGCTGCCACGCGGAATATTATTATTAATGCGTGAAACCGAATCAAGGTGAGGGAGGGTTTTGAGTACAAGAAACCTCGAAGACTTTCACAGAAAATAAATAACGCGAGGAGAGGGTTAGGAGCTTGCCTGTAGATGGTCGATCGTAGCTTCTCTCACACTCCCGCTGCGAAATAAAACATTTAACATAAAATAATAAGTTTACGACCTATTTTAATCAAATCTCACCATATAAAATCTACGATTTAAACGTATAATACTTATAATAATTTTACCCACTTACCTGAATATTTTAATCACCAATTAATCCACAAAATCCCTTAATCTTTCTCACTTTTCCTCCCATTTTTAGCGGCCGAGCGCCTGCTGCTCTTCTCGCTCAACTTCTCTCTTCCTCTTCCTCTTTTCCTCTCTGTTTCTCGGCAACAAAAGTGGCTAAATTGGCCTTCAAAATGAAGCCAATGCTTGCTGCCCAAGTGTATCCTATTTATATATCACCTAAGTGGCTTTTAAGCCACAAAATGATATGGCTATGGATGTGCCACGCACAGCACACACAAACACATTTATATATATATATATATATATATTAATTAGTTTAATTTAATTAACTCTTTTATTATTATTATTATTTTATTATTATTATTATTGCTACTATATGTTATTTTATTATTTTTATTAATACTTTCAATTAATTTAATTAATCACCTTAATTTCCTATTTCTTTAAAATATCATAAATAAATATTTTCTCAAAAATCTTCAAATATTCTAAAATATCCACAAACATCCAAATTAATTATTTTTACATATCTCCAAATTTTTGGAATGCTACATTTGGAGGATAACCTCAACGAGGAGGCTGAGTCCCGAGGGGGGTGTGAGACCCCTATGGGGGGTGCGTGTAGGCACCTTAGGCGAATCCCACATCGGCCATGCACGGGGGGAGATCTGGGACCGGTTGTAAGGTTGCATGACGAGGGCGTCATGTGCTTAAGGGGGGGAGAATGTAATACCCCGAGAGCCTAGAGAAGTTAGAATATATCGATGATAGTGTAAGAAAGGAAACAACACCAGCTGGATACCTTTTGGGCTGAATGTTGGCAAATAACTCCCAAGTTAAGCGTGCTTAACCTGGGGTAATCCAGGGATGGGTGACCCCCCTGGGAAGTTCGCGTAGGCCCATCAGGGTAAGTTGTTCCAGTTCTTCCTATCGCTCGATCGGGTCGTTACATTACATATATGTTTGTGTTTAATAAGCTTATATAAGTTTCTAAGCTTGTGTAAATGTCTTTTTTATTTATGTTTTACATTTTGCTGTTGGTTATAGCATCCTGAGCAAGATGAACTCTTTGCAACGATTTGATGTGATGTAACCCAGAGAGACAAATTCAAAAACATTTAGGACATGACATAATATCACAACAATGAAGTAGAATGGTTTTCCATATGTTTACATAAAGATAGACATTTGTTTTTTATAGCTGAATTTTATATTTTATTTTATAAAATGATAAAATAATTATTTTTTACATTTTCTGTTGTATTTGCAATAGGTTTTTTGAGGAAAAAAGAGACCAAGGAAAGAATAGATAATCCTATTTCTTCCTCATATTCTAATTTTGAAACCAAGAAATCCATTTCTTATAAGAGTCCTTCACTTTTCTTTCATACTCACTGCATCCACGTAGAATATTGAGTCCCAGAGCTCTCCTCCTACCAAGCAATGGATGAGGAAGCGATTAATTGGCCCTATGATCCATAACAGCTACATGCCATTTATGAACTAGATTATCAATAGTGACAATTTCCCATGCATTACAAACCATACAAAATGTTCTATCTGGAAAGAGGTATTAATAGACAAATCGCATTAGTCTTTTAGTGTCTCATTCATAATTTTCAACTCAATCTTGCTTTACCTAAATAACTTCCATTTAATCCCATCAACCACCTTTTTATTACTTTAAAAATTAGTTCATCCGCGTGTAATCATGTAATTGCTTGATAAAAATCCTACGCACTAGTGTCCTCACTGCCAAGATTATTCAAGCCTTGAAATGCAACAGAATGTAGTAGAATCACCAGTCAATTCTCCTTGCTGCATCATTAATATTGCCAATGTTTAGCCATTTTCCTTCTCCTTGCCAATCCAAACTTTGCACATTTAAATTCTAACCATTATCAGTACTATTATGTAAAATGATAACCATGAACTATGAAGTAGGTACTTTTATCAATCTCTTTCTGAATCACTACCCCTTGTTATCCAAGTAGACAAGCACTATCATATTTTGAAGATACCATCCCTCTCAAAACCCTTTTCCGCAATCGCAAATCATACCTTTATAACCATTTATGAAGATATTATCAATTATTACACAGAATTTGTGTTTCCAAACATTGTCCCGGTGTGGACATGACATGACACTAGTACTAGTATGGAATGGAATATGTGTCAAACTCTACATTTTCAAGTCTCTGTGCTAATTCTTGGTTTTTATTTATTTAATTTAATTTTAATTTTAAAAAATAAAAATTAACAATTTATTTTGATTTATTATTTTTGTTAATCTACTTTTAGACTTTTAAAATATATGTTTGTATGAGATCACCCAAATTACCTACTTACCACTTACCATTTTATCTTATAGTTGTAACATACCCTTAATTTTTAGTTGTAGAACTAAAACGTCAAAGATTTGTAAGTGTAGGGGTAGGGTAGTAAGATTTATTATTTTCTGTCGTATCCTAGTACCCATGTCCTACTTTCAGACACATTCCTGTATTCTAAATTCATGAAATTGACAAGTTCAACCTTTGGGTACATACTTGTATCCAGCACCTATACCCGAGTCCATTTAACGTACAATATTGATAAAGCTATTACGGACTTCTCCATGAGGATGTATGGATATCCGAATATGAATTTATTGTGCTTGTTCCTTTGACACACAGAACAAGTTCAGAAAAATTCTTACTTTATTTCCTATATCCTTCAAATTATGATGTATTTTTGTTTATACTCTTCAAGAATTTGACATGTTTGTCCTCCAGTTTGGCAGAAGCTTGAAGAAGAAAACCGGGAGTTTTTCAGTGCATATTATCTAAGATTGGTCGTGAAGGAACAAATAACAGAATTCAATAGGTTGCTTGAGAGGCAAGTTGAGTTGATGCGCCAGATATGTCCAGCTGGTGTTGCTTCTGTACCTATTGCTAATGGATCTCATATGCCAAGTAAGAAATTTTCGCCATGCTGTTTTTTTATTGAGCGAGATTACATGGCTCAAAGTTTGCGTTAGGAGGAATTGTGATGAATGTGGTTTTTCTTATTTTTGGTGTATAACCAGATTTTGGAGGAATTGTATTTGTTGTTTTGTTTGTTCTTTTTATTAATTTTATAAGTTCTATAAAGTTAGATTTCACCTTAACAGAACACATTCCTGCAAGCTGCTAGCTGAAATCCAGTTGACATTTCAGATTCTGGTTGCCATTTCTTTACTTTAATTGGACCACCCTGCTGTCTTAACTACTGTTTAGAAAGTATGCACTGAATCTAAAACAGATCTATATTTTCTGAATTAAAAAAAATACAATTGTTACATGCTCAAAGCCATCTGTTTCCTGCCGCTTATTGTACTCTTTTGTGTCCCCTCCCCCCCCCCCCAATCATTCTGCTAACAGTACATGTTTTTCCATAGCTTTCAGTTTGTCCGGCATTCCTTTATCATTTTTCTGGTTTTCTGTTTTTTGTTTTTCTGTAAGAACTTCATTGCGTATTTCTTGAATTCAGAAGGCATGATCAATTTTTTATGTTTCAATTGATGGTGTATTTATTGATGGCAAAACTTGGTAGCAACAGTAAGGTTCCTCCTTGTGGGAGGCCATGGTTTCAAGTTGTGGAAACAATCAGATGTGTACGAGAGCGACCACCCTCCCTTGATCCTTGCAAGCGGGGTGCCTTAATGCACTGGGGCACCCCTTAAATTAAATTTGTACTTGTTGTCTGTAGCAGCAGGACCTACGATGAGACATTTCTTTTTTAGTTTCTTCTTTAGTACACATGCAACCTAATTATACGTTAGAAAGCTTGCCAGATATTAGTCATTGGAACTCTGAAATAGTTCTTGAAGTACAGGAGTGGTTCGGTTTGTGAATATGTACATTAATATCTTCTTTAAATCTCTGAATTTGCGAGTCTTTCTTAGTTGGCATCAACTCCTTGCAGTGCACCAGGATTCTGCTTGCTACCCTCCAGATCATAGTGGATCTGTTATGAAGGCAGATAACATGCACCAGGCTATTGGTTCAAGTTTACAGAATGCATTCCCTAATGGTGGGCCATCACTGCAGCAGTGCATGACAAATGCTGTTGATATGTCTGCTCATGCTGGAACAATCGATGTTTCAGCAAACATGCTTTTGGCTCAGAGCTCAAATGTGGGAATGATGGAAGGAATTAATGGGGGGATGATAAAGTCCGAAGGTGGTTTTGGAGTCAGTTCTCCCTACATGTATGGAAGTGGTAGTGGTGTCCTCGAAGCACGTGCTGGAATTGGAGATGCATCTGTCTCAGCTTTTGGTCGTGTTGAATCCAGCTCACAACCCCTGAATGAATCCCTCCTTGATACTGATGCTTCCCCATTTGGATTTCTAGGGCAGATTCCTCGAGCATTCAGTTTTTCAGACTTGACTGCTGGCTTTTCTAATAGTTCTGGTTTGCTCTCTCTCTCTCTCTCTCTCTGTGCACATGTAGGAACCCATGGTTGTGGTTGTGTTTTACATAATTTAAATGAGAGCATTGTTCTAGAAAATGGAGAGAAGTTGACCCACTACTTTTCTCATTCCTTTCTCTTTAATCTTTATTGTTCAGCTTTATTTTTGTCTATTTGTGACATAAGATACAAGAGCTCTTTATCATTTGACCTATTTGAATGATCTGCAAACTATGCTTCAGAATAACTTAAGTATGTAGTTTAATCCCAACCTGATACAAGCAGGTTAACATGCTTTGTTTCATATACATTCCAAGTTTGCAATTTGTGTTTGTTATCCACTTTATTTTCTTTTTCTTTTAATTTCTCTTTCCCACTTTCCATGCAGATATATTAGAGAGCTACTCTAGGTCGCCCTTCCTGGAAACAGATACAAACAGCTTCTTGGATCCTCACGGCAGGGGAGAACATCAAGGTAAGAGTTTTTAGTGTTTTGTCATTTAATTGTCTATGATCACTAGAGAACAAATTTTTATGTCCTTGGCTGTCAGGAGACAATAAGAGGTTGGACACGATATCTGAAGGCTTGAGTTATGAAGATTTTGGCAGTGAATGATTTGAGTTATCCAATGGTACTTTTGCTATCTGGTAGCTAGTCTAATGTATATAATCTGGTTACTGTCGCACCATGTACATGGGGTTTGCCATATTAATCACATGTTTGACCATAAGCAAGGTTCAGTCCTGCAATTTCTACGTGGTCTTTTCCAGGAAACTTTAGCATACTGATTGGAACGTTTTGATTTGTTACTGTTGTTGGATAGCTACTGGATACACTTATGGGCAACATATTTATAAATGTTACCATATGCCATATCACACAGAACTATTATAGAATATATTTAAGATCATGTAATTCATTGGATTTTACTTTTTACCAAGAGCACTTCTGTCTGATCACTTTTGAATGGCGACATGCACCGGTGTTCTCAACATATGCTTGATGTCGCTTTCTCCTTTCCTTGCTGCAGGACTTATGCAGAATGCTAGTCGGAAATTTTTGTAAATATAGCGCTTATTAGAAATTGGAGAGGCACCAGAATTTTGAGCTTACAATTTGGAGTGTGGTGGTGTGGGAAGGCGTTGGAGAAATGGAACAAAAGCAGAACATGTTTCTCTGAGACTATATTAGGCTTCTCTTAACAAGTATAAAAATGATGTTTACATCTCTGTTTGGATGAAAGAGGAGTGATATCGTTTTTATGGTGATGGAAATTGCAGGAGCATATGTGGTTTCGTTTGGAAGAAGAATAGTAGGTTTTATTGATGCCCATCTCCGTTTGGCATCAATTCTTCTCATAAGCCCCTTCAGTATGGAACCCATGTTACATTCTATTACCCATTTAGATGAGTCTTATCATTTACATTACTGCAAGCATATCTCTTGCGATGTCTTGCTTATTTTTGTGTATGTTTCATGTCATCTTATGGAAAGTTCACTGGTGCTGGAGACTGCCTGTTTTTTGCTTTTGGCTCACTAGTTTGTGTAATGACTAATAGCTTGGTCGTGCCTTGAAATTTAGAAAAGTTTTTTTCCCTCCAAAATAGAAGCACTTCTGTGATATTTTTATGGTATTTGGCTAAAATTAAAAGTGCTTTATGGGTATTACAGTTAGTTTTTCCTTGTGCAGCCGAAGGGGAGGAGAGAGGGTGATGTGGGAGTAGAAAATAAAATTAAAAGGGTCAATGATATCTAATTTTTGTTTAATCTATTCACAGACCACTTTGACATGGGAGTTACTTATTGTGTCTCCTTGTTGATTTTCATCATAATTTGTATTCTTTTATAATTTATAAATTTAAAATTTGTATTTTTATAAATAATTATAAATGTTTACGTCAAGAAATATGAGGAATGTAACAGCCACTATTTGACGGTTTGTTCTTCAGAAGAATGGAATGCTCAAAGATTTTTCTTTTATGCTTTTAGATGTAAAATTTTTAAATTCCGTTTGATCGATTATTATTTTGTTGAACGGTCATCAATTTATGTTGCCATTTGAATGTATTTGTTATATTTTTTAGCTACAAGTATAAAATGGGTCGGTACCCATAGCTGCAAATTTTTGTTCCCTAAATAAGAGTGTAATTTATTACATTTTGAGAATTGAAAGTTATGTTTAATTATTAAATTAAGAAATACTAAAATATTTTTTAATTTCAAATGGTATTCTCTATTAAGCACTTTATTAATGATCTTTAAAAGGATTATGGAACAATGTTAAAAGAATCAAAAAGTTGAAGTGATAGCATGTGACTTTAACATTAAATTGTTTTGGCAGGTGATCTTTATAAAAATGATTCACCATTCACGAACAGGAACTAAAGATGAAGAACATAAAATACAACTAGATAAAGTCATCTATATTTGATTGGTTAAGAACAGATCGGTTGGTCTGACTCTTGATAGATAAGGAGCAAAGCACTGTTTCGTATCTGTGGGATGTAATGTTAATCCCAAGCATGGCCCAACTAACGCATTCTTGAGCCCAGTTTAAGTCCAAGAATGGCCCAAATAAACTTGAATTTTAGCCCAAGCAATCGAAATCCAGCCTAGTACCTACCAGTACGAGCCCATTCTAAGCCCCAGATGGCTCAGATAAAAATTGTCTTGGGCCAATTTGGTGTCCAAAACTAGCCCTAATTAAGTCAATGCCCTTGAGCAATCTTACAGTTTATAACCCACAACTGTGGCCCAGACTAATGGATACTGGAGTGCCGTGTTACCGTTTCTAAAGTTACATTCCCATGAGCGAATAGAATCTACCCTTCAGGAATCTCATATTGCAGTTGGATTTGGTGCCTTTCTCAAGACGAGATCTGGAAGCAACCATCTCAAGACGAGAGACAGTTGATTTGAGAATAACACAACGCGTCCAACACAGCAAAACCTAACATTATACCTCATTTACACATGAATCTTCATCACCAATCAAAAGCAAAGGGTAGCACAACACAATAACAATTATCCAAAAGGCACCCATGGACTTCTTAGCAAGCTACACCCACAAGTAACCACATGACCTCCATCAACGCACAGCTCAGGCATGCACCCATCATCAACACAAAACTTGATCTTCCCAGCATCCCAAGTCCTCCATCCTAACCAAGCAATAAGAACTGAAGCAATGCGAGGCCAGCATCAAAGACAAAATTAACCATCAAAATCCCATGCTAGAATTAGAATTCATACATCACCCCTAATCCTCCAGAATCAAAAACAAACAGCAAAATCCATCTAATAATATATATATATATATAGAGAGAGAGAGAGAGAGAGGCAGATAGACATAACCTTAACCACTGGGAAGAGAAGGAGAGCGCGCGGTGATTTTTCTGTGAAGAAGAGACGCAGACCAGCTTTGTTTGCAGAAAACGAAGAGCAATTTTGTCCAAAAATATTTGATTCATTATACCGCTTGGGAAAGTCACTTCCCCACCACTTTTGGTGGAAAAGTGCCCCGCAAAATGTTAGAAATTTCTATTGAAAAAATCACTTTCATAGGAATTTAACATTAATGACAATCACTTTCTCATCAATTAAATTCTAAAAAATGTGACTTACATTTCATATACCAAATGCTACCTCAAACCCAACAGTATCATTTTATGCACATAATATCAGAGAGAGAGAGAGAGAGAGAGAGAGAGAGAGACCGGTCGAGACTACAAGAAGGTGAGAATCCATAAAAAATACCTTAGCTTCAAATGGGATTTTATGAAATTATTCTTTGAACTAAGTTTGCCATACCAATCATCCAAATAAGAGTCCATAAAAAAAAATCATCAAAGCAAGAATCCTAGTTTGGAAGAAAAATGCAGGCTCGGCTGTCCCTTACGCTGAGTGTCCTTCATGCACACCTAAATAGGTCCAGTTTCAAGCGCATTATTCAGGTCCGCAATCAAATCGTTTACGTCCTCAATTCCCACAGAGATACGAACAAGATCCTCAGTCAAACCTCTGGCCTCGCGCACTGCACTAGGTATGCTTGCATGGGACATAAAGCAGGGCATGCTAATAAGGGACTTCACACTTCCTGCCAATACAAGACAAGTACATATTACGAGGCCAATGTGTGCCTTGCTCCTCAAGCAATCAAAACTCCAAATTTGTCTTTGTTTGCCTTTAATTTTAGCACATAGTTTGAGCACATAACAAAATTTCCATTCTACGGGATATCAAACTGGGAACATCCCATGTCTAGCACCTGTCCAATGTTTTTCTTTGAATTCTTTCTGCAGTTTATTTTTTTTTTTTAAGGTTTTTGCAAACCCCACTCAGTAGGATTTTGTTTTGGTTTGTTGTTGTAGGTTGTTTAACTTCTGTTCTGGCAAGTTCATTCATGTTCTTGGATGAAGACATACCAATTTAGGGTTTGTCTTCATCCAAGAAATTAACCAACTGTGAGTATGCCATGGTGCTTTCTGGTATCCTGTAGTATTCTCTTAGCTAGATGTTCTACCTACTTTTAGTTTGGCCTCATGAAACTCAGAATATACCATTGCTTTACTGAATGTAACCTATCTACAAAACCACAATGACAAATAGATTCTGACAGAAACTTGGGAAAAATAAACAGACATGCTGTGTGATAGTTTTTTTTAAATTAATCCTTCCAAATTCCAATCTATATACAATGTTAACTATTATATGCTACAATCCAAGATAGTACCAGAATCATATATATGTTCATTAATACTTTTAGCGATAAAAAACTATTTAATGTACTAATAAAATTAGATTGGCTTTTATTTAATTTCTTTTAGCCCCCCACCCTGCTCCACTTAATACTCTTAAATTTGTATTGGTAAACAAAACTTGACTATTTATCAGGTTTTCTGAATGAAGTCTATAAAACCCTGAAATTCATATACTAATAACTGATTTCTAGAAGCATTACTAATCAAAATACATGTAAATAATATCTATAATTAGTTACAATCATGAAGAAGTTATAAAATTTAACAAGGTAATTGGACAGTATAAGGTACAGTCAAGACTCCAAAAAAATAAAAGGGCAAACAAACAAACAAAACATATCTGAAATCCGAACTTTCAGAAACTTGCAAAAGATCTATAAAATATGAGGAAATGTATATTTGTCACTAAATCTGTCAAGACCATGAACATAACAGATTTTTGTGCAAGTTTCATACTTGGTTTCTTGAATGCATTTTGAACATTAAGGTTTATCTTTGTCATAACATTCTAAAATTAGTTATTAATTCATATTAATGCTCAAAGTTCTAATGCCCGCTATAGCAACATGTTGTGTGGGAATATATCTGATCATCAGTCCAGTCCTAAACTAAGTTTTTACCTCGAGAATTCTTGTGAAATGAAAATATCCTCCTAATGTTAATAGAATTTTATTGCTAAACTGGTCAGAGTTAAGCGGGAAAATGATTACCAAAACTGACAGTTATGCTGAAATACTTGGTAGCCTCAACAATGTGCCTAGAGAGTGCAAGTGATCCTGTCAGAAAACTGAGCACTGACCCGGCACCCCTTGCCTGTAAAAAGAAAAAAAAGTGAATCATAGGTTAAAGGAAAAAAAAGGAGAGAGAGAGAGAGAGATAACAAGGGTACATCAGTCCTGCAGTATTAATATCAGAGCTCAATCCGGTGACACAATGACAGTACCTGTGAGTAGTGTAAAGAGCGCCCAGGATGATCTGGTAAACCAGCATAATTAACTTTCTTCACTTTGGGATGAGAGGAGAGAAATTCAGCAATCTTCTGTGCATTCTCCTGCCAAATATTCCAAACTGTTATCTAAAAATTGCCACAAATGATAATAAAATAATGTCATCATTTACAATAGCAAAAGAAATAAATAAATGAACAACACGACCAAATCTCTGAACAAATTCAGTCAAAGCACTAAGAGGACATTTTGGATTTTGCAGTTTTAGAAAGAAAAACAACACATTTTGGGTATTGCAGTTTTGGAAACAACAACAGAATAGCAAAAAACAGAACAAAACAAAACAAATAAATAAACCAAAGCCAGAGAAAATGGATTTCAGACACCCTCAACACCCTCAGAAGGTAATATTATAGATGGGGGAGAGAGTGTTCAGTAACAAAATACTAGCCAAAGAGTTACTAGATGAGTGCTTCCGCTTGCTATAGCAAATATATTAAGAGGGTGTTTGGCTTAGTTTAAATTATAGGAGCTTTTAAGCTTTAGAGCTTCACGTTTTATATAAAGTGCTTATATATTGGAAGAACTTATTTGGTAATAAGCTGTGAAATTTTGGATAAAAATATGCTTTAAGCTATCAATAATATTGTTATGCGTTTGGTAAAAAAAAAAAAAAAAAACAGAACTTACAAGCTATCAAAAGTGTTGAAATGATCAAAAAGGACCTATCATCTATTTTAACAGATAAAACCTCTAAATACAATTACAAAGTAAGGAATTTAATTAATTGTAATTTGAGACAAATTATAACATATATTAACAATAGTTACATAATAAATTTGATATTTAATCAATAAAAATGTTAAATTTATGTTTAATTAATAAATTTATATATTTCAAACTATATATATACTAATAATATATTTTCAAAAGTTAAATTTAATTAAAAATAAAAACAAAAAAATAAAAACAGGTGGCCAATGGGTTCCAGCGGAACCCATTGCCAATGGGTTTCATCACCAATGGAACCCATGGCGATGATGGTTTCTTAAATTGCCAACACCTGTCGTCGCATGGGTGCCAACAATTTGAACTCAAAGAGAGAGAGAGAGAGAGAGAGAGAGAGAGAGCGGCTTCCCCTCCTGCTGCTTCTTCCCATCAAACGGTTTGAAGAAGATGACAATGATGAACAGAAATGAGGAAGATGACGACAATGAGTGGTGAACAGCAATGAGGAAGATGAGATTGTTGTCAGGGACATTTGCTGGAAATTTTAGATTTGTTTGAGGGTTTTTTTTGTCTTTTACTTGGTAAAAGGGGGCCTTTTCTTTCATGTAGCTTATAAGCTACCAAAAAATAAGTTGGGAAACTAACTTCTCTAAAACACTGTTGGAAGAGCCCATAAGCTCTTACACTTTCACCAAATGCATAACAAAATCTTTAACGGAGTTTATAAGCTCCCTCTGACCACTCCCATCAGAGAGTCAAACAAGCTCTAAGAAGTACAAGAAAGCAAATTGAACTCTAGTTCAGTTTTTTTATCTGAACTAAGAATAAGTTTCAGTTAGTTTATGCATCACAGGAATATTTTACAGGATATGATGATTGCATATCAATGCTATGTCCTAATGGTAATACTGGTTATTTTTCCTGATTAAACAACACAAGGTTTCATGCAAATAAACTTCGACCAACCACAACAAAAGAAAGGACAGATAAAGAAGATGAATATATTTTAAAACTGTTTTTGATGTTTTTTCATGTTAATTTTTTCCCATATAAGAACCTCAGCTTAGGAAGCCCTTGAAAAAGAACACCTCTACTCTAGCAACATTAACACCAACATACATATAATGCTAGATGGTTCCCCGGTTAGCATAACAATTCCATCAACATAAACTTGAACCTCACTAACATGGTAGTCGCTTACATATTAAGTTTGGATATGTTTACATAGAATTGCCAAAGAGCATTTTGCCCTTACCAGAAACTTGTTACTTATTTAGGAAGGTAAATAGAATGCACCTGAAGATACATACATATACATGTTTTTTGACCAAATAATAGAGGTATTGAAACCCAGAAATTGTAGTTCCATGTTTTTCTTTCCATTAAAAAATTCTAGTTCCATGTTTTTCTTTCCATTAAAAAATTCTAGTTCCATGTTATACCCTGACGGGGTATAGCTATTAACCACTCCTATGATCAATTGTCATTAGATTTTCACTAATGCTTCCTAATTCAATATACAGTTAATACCCAATATGATCACTGTAAACAATAAGAATGCAAGATCTCAACACATTAATTAGGTGCCAGAAACAATTACAATTGTATATTATGTTCCAGGGGTTTAAAGCAGCACCTGTTGCTTCTCAACACGCAAGGCCATGGTCTTTATGCCTCGTAAGCAGATCCAACAATCAAATGGAGCTAACCCAGAACCCTCTGCATTCTGTAGGAAATACAAGTCTTTTGCCAACCTGATATGCAAATGTTACCCATATTCTTAAGCAAAATGTAACGTTATCCACAGATAAATAACATACCATCATTTAAGTGCAATAGAATTTCTGAATTCAAACAACATAATGTAACTAATTCATGTTAATAGGAGCCAATGTGCTCCTATGCACATATATCTCTAACAAGTGAACTATTTTAAACATATGGAATGAGAAAGTATGAACATACACAGATGGGCCATCTAATATAATTATGGAACAATCTTATCAGTGTAAAACCACAGCAAAGGAAATAAGGAAAATAAACAAAAGGAAAACAATAACTGCAAGCAATGATTCTTCCTCCCCCAGACCCCCCCCCCCCCCCAAAAAAAAAAAAATATTTTCCTTCTCCCAACCCCTTATGCCAAGCACCTGAGGGCAAGGCTTGGTTCGAATGGCCTATTTATTTTAATTTTTCTAGCTAATTTAACAAACAAAATCATACTATACACCCCAGGAAATAGAAAAAAGTACACATACATCCAATGTTCCAACAATCCAGATTCAAAAACCTAACTTCCTGCAGTTTGCTCCAATGTAGCCATGTCTTCCTTATTGTCTCAACCTATATTTCCCTTCAGAAATAATTTTCATAGACTACAATCAAAGTGCACAAGGGCTTTGGTAGGGATAGTAAATTATTCCTTTGTGACCTGAAGGTCACAAGTTCAAGTTATGAAAACAGCCTTTTTGCAAAGTAAGGGTAAAGTTGTGTACAAATACAACCCTCCCCCAACTCTTACAAAGCAAAGAACCTTGTGCACTAGGGATGCCCTTTACACTCAAAGTGCACTTCACACTTGAACTCAACTCTCTCAAATACTTACAAGCTGTATTTGTGCTTTTACTTTAACAGTCATGTTAGTTACACTCACTTTTTGAACAATTTTGCTTCCTGACTGCCTAAAGTTCATATCATGATCATAGCAGGTCTATATAGTTCCTTTCAATTCAATATGTCCTGTGTTTACAAAACATCCAAGATAAACTTCTCAATGTCTGATCATTTTTAATTCCATGAGCCAGCATCTCCTTTATTAATCACCGACCCAATCTACAAGTTAGCTCAATAGTTTCTCCTCCCACCAAGCTTTCACACTATCTATATCAGTATTCCACCTTTAATATGCCTTAGCCCTGCTTTAGCCGCACTCACAGTCCTAGCTTGTGAACATACTCTTGAATGCCCCTAGTAAATTAGTTCATAACAAATACCAAAAACAAAGTAATAACATTGATCTGCTTTTTTCTTCTATTTGGAACCAGATTTTCTAACATAATAAAGTAAAATAACTATACCTACAATTTTACATATATGATCTGAGTTTCGAGCGTCTTATAGAAGATAAGGTCATAGATAAAAATATCAAGCAAGCTAGAATTCATGTAATTAACCACACAGTGGGATAAATGCTTGAATTGTTATCGTGCAATTTCATATGTATTACCACAAATCCTAATTCCAAACATGGGGTAGGTGAGCTATTACTAGTCATTCATTGATACAAACACATGGGCATTTACATCTTCAATTGTTTCTCTCCCTATTTTGAATAACCTACTCAAGACTGCATTTTAGGTATCATTAACTATATTAATGTATCTAACTGATGTACATTCCCCAAAACTCTTAACATTATCTCCTTACTATCCTAGAATGTACTTTTTTCCAAGTCACAATACACCACATAAAGGTTTCCTTTTTATTGTCTCCAAATTTGTTCATTAGTTACTATTTAGTGCAACACATAGACAAACGAGTTAATTCCACAATAACCAGAGCAACTTCAAGATCACCTTTGTTCTTATATATTTGAATCAATGTACAGTTTGTTCATCTGGCACTTTTCTTATAATTCAATATCATGTGACCACATTAGTCAACTAATTACCTAGAAAAATAACACACAGATATACATATGTACTTAAGGTAAGGACAGAGTAAAGCTCCTTCACAGTCGTAAAATATGCAGTTGAAGTATAACCTTTCCCCTTTTACAGCAAGCACGCCTGCCATGACATCACTATGACCAGCTATAAATTTAGTAGCTGAGTGCATCACAATATCTGCAACAAAAGGAATGAAGTAACCACTATTTGGAAAACTAGATGAAGCCACATTCTGCAAACAAAATATCTAGTCCTTACCTGCTCCAAGTTCTAACGGTTGAGACAAAACAGGAGACATGATGCTGTTATCCACCAACACAAGAGCACCATGAGCATGGGCCATTTCTGCTATTTTCTGAAATGAAGCCAAAAAGTAAATATATTCTTTCAATATGCATCACCTCCTTGTTAGAAAGAGAGAAATGATACCACTGTTATAAAGATTTTGGATCAAATTCCCCTTTAAAAAAAAAAATAAAACTAATAAAAGAAGACCACCAAGGTGGTAGCCTAAGTGGCAAGAAAGTTGAAGTGCCCAGGGAAACCTCTCGAGATTTTGAGTCCCTCTGTGGTAGACTCTATCTGCCCCTGGGGCGTGAGGTCATGATGTTGCGATTGAAACCTAGCAGACGGTACTGTCAATCTCATGGATGGCACTTGAGTGAAAACAGTGCGACCGAGTTTTCCCATTGACGGTTGATTGGTCTCACCAAAGCCTCAACTCATGGATGAGACGTGGGGCTAGGCATGCTCCTTCTACACCAAGGATTGGTCTCCTGATTGCCACTAGGATAAGTTAAATCCTAATGATGTGTTTCAAGAACTATCTTGGAAGCAGAAAAACACATGGATAAATATCCATCACAAGCACAAGAGAAGTGTGTTATTTGTTCCACCAAGTATCTGCAAATCTCCTTTTTCAAAATATAATACTCATTGAACTAGCCTGAGAAAGGATTCTTTTATTTGCTAGCCAACTGTCAAGACATGCATGTAGATGCCTCAGTTATATTGCAGAGGAAGTTAGAGTTTTATATACATAAGCGCAACATTCTGTCCTAGAACAATACTAGCACTTGTGAGAAATATATCCAATAACCAGGTGAATTTCCTATTACACATGCAGAAACCTAGAATTGTCAGGAATCACACTTTTTGCAAATGTAGTACCTGGATCTAGTCCCATTTAAATAGGCAGATTACAAATACAAGATAGTACTAAAAAATAATAATTTTGATTTTCAATCAACATATCTTACACGAAGATCAGAAATTTGTTGTCGTGGATTGGTTGGACTCTCCAGCCACACAAGCTTTGTCCATGGACCAATTGCAGAAGCAACTTCATCTAAATTGGTCATATTCACTCGTCTGCACATAATAACAAAAGATCCTATGGGCAGTTGGTAAAAGAAGAGGGCACTCCACTACTTGTCTCTCTTTTCTTTCTCTAAGTAAACAGAAGACAAAAGCACGCACTTAACCACAATTCCGGTCTTTGGGAGTACTTGTGAAAGTAATCGATCAGACCCACCATATATGTCATCTCCAGCAACAATTTCCTGACCTGTTATGGTACCAGGAGTGATTAACATAAGACATGCAGAACAAGTTCATAAGGGAATTTTCACTCCTCCCTTAAAATAAGATCAAAAAATTTAATGAGAATGAGATATTCTATTTTTCTTATAAACAATAAAGAAAAATTTGACAAGGAGGAAATTTAAGGGATATTTCCAGTGGACAAGCCCCAGCCTAGTGAGATGCGCAGACATTCCATATAGGCTTTATGTCTGTCTTTATGTGTTGGACAGGTCAAACCATCAAAATATGTGTCAAACATGCTACATAGCATGCCTATGGTGATAACAAATTGAACATTCAAGGCATGTCAAACAAACCAAGTAGTATGTTCAATGACAATGAGTTGTTGGGATCCTTACTTTTTCTGTTTTCTTTCTTTTATGTAAGGAGGATGCTAATTGGTGTCTTTTTTTCTTGAAAATTTTTCTATCTTTGGCATAAAATTTATTGACTACTAAAATGTTATAGTTGTCATACAATGGCACATCATTGACGAAATGGTGTTACTTTTGTATGTTAGTAGTGTTAAATTATTATGTGAGGAGTTAGTTTTTCAAATTTTTTATGGTTTCTGAAAATTAGTTTTCCCTACATAATTAAAATGTATAAGAACATAATTTCCTAGCATATTCCATATTTTCTTCTATCCCTTATCCATTTCAGTACCCTTACCTATAACTGAATATATCCCTTATCCGTTTCAGTACACTTACCTATAACTGTAATTGCATGTGTGTTTCTTAGCCAACACAACATTGCTACAGAATAGAACTACTAGGAAATTGATGAATGCACCCATGTGATTGCTCCTTTGAAACCCTAATTGTTGATCCCAAAATAACGTGGAAGCCATGTATTCAAATATCATATACACAATGCATATAAAGGTCTATGCATTACACACAAATAATGTGCCAAAGTAGAGTTAAAAGGCACCAGTTCCAACAAGATGAGTGACCGCCGCCAAAGCAGCCATTCCACTGGTGAAGCAAAATGCCCGATCTGCTTTGTCAAGCTTTGCCAGGAGTCTGAGAACACAGGTAGAAATAAAAAAAAAAAAAAATACGTCAAAGGTGACAAATTTAGCAATAATCTTAATCATAATGTATTTAGCAATAATCATAATCAGACCTTTCCAACACATCCCGTGTAGGATTTCCACTTCTTGTATAATCATAAGGGCCATTTTCTATTGCTGAAGGCTGTGGAACGGAGTATGGAAACAGAACATAAGTGAAAGCACAAAATTGAATATATGATGTGAACAAGATGACAAGTATAAATATATAATAGCCAGCAGCAAACCGAATTAACATGATGATCCACAGGGACCACACTGCCAAGAAAGAAAAGTGACACACAGGTTGACAAAGCAATCAACGGGATTGCAATTCCATTTCATAATACCAAGATCATAAAGCTTCCTAAAAATTTCAACATAAAGGTTCCTTTAAGTACCAAGATCAAAAGCACAAAATGAAGCCAATAAAATCTAAGTGTAAGAACAACTTCTGCATGCGTTTTGTCATTCTGCTCCCTCCAAATGCGTCATGTTAAGCAAATATAAACGCATGCATTTGGAGGGAGCATTATAAACGCATTTGGAGGGAGATCACCAAGGAGTATTTGCTACTATTCACGCAATCACCATAATTTGTTGCCGAGATGACCCAATTGAAAACAAAAAAGAAATTAGCATAAAATGCACAGGTCCTTCCAACATGCAACTCAAATGAAGGTGCTCCACATATAAAATACCATTCGGAATCACAAATCATCCAGAGTGAGGCTGGATTTTCAGTGGCCCAAGTAGATGAAGAAAGGCATCTAAGTGGGGGCCAAAGCATGACACAATCATCACAACGTAGAGCATTTGAAATTTACATGCAAACTTACTTGCTTGAATGTGGCAGTTTGATATAGAGGTGTGCTCAAGGCATCATACGGGTCAAAGCTATTCTCAAAGTTCAACAACATTGTTGAAATGCTTGCTTCTTTCCCCTTATCCTCCATATCTGCGACCAATTGACCATGTCAGTACAAGAGGTACCTACAAGAAAAAGTAACTCGACAAAATATTGATACAAAACTGACGATTACGAACCATCGAAGCACTCAGCGAGACCCTCGGCCAACGCAGACACACTCACATCCAATTCTTCATGCCTCGAGCATCTCAACTCAAATTCAAATCTTTTCGCATTCAGGAAAGGAGATCGCCTGGCAATCACAGGGTTTTTGAGCCCAAGACCCGCCGGCAGATTCCCGCCCACTAAACCCTAGAAGAATTAAATCCAAAATTCAAACGAGACACACACATCCTTACCATCTAACAGCACGAAACAAACAAATAAAAGCGAATTTGTCCCAATTTTCTTAATTTCAAACGGAAAAAGATACAAGTGAAAAAACGTAGCATCGGATCATCTTTACTTCGTTTCATTTCCCAACAGTAACAAAGACGGATGATTTTACAGAGCGAGAGAGGGAAGCGGAGGTTTACATGGTCATTGAGATCAGCTGAAGAAGAGAAGAACGGTGTGAGAGAGAGAGCGGACGCCATGTGAAAAAGCAGTAAAAAACACAATAAGGAGCAGAAACTATCAAGCCACCTTGGCTGCTGGCCGCCTTGGCTGCTGAACTGGCTGACTATTTTATATATATAAAATAACTGAAAACCAAAAACTGAACTGAATGCGTTATCTGTGCCTGAATCATATTGGGTGATTTGATTTGACGCTGCGGGTAGTTTCCGTCTTTTTATCTTCTTTTTTTTTTAAATTTTAAGAAAATAGAGAACATCAAGCATTTGACCACTTCATTGCGTGTTTTTGTTTTCTAAAACATAATAATAATTGCTCTTTTCTGTCGAGTTAATTATATTAATAATTATTTAATTTTATATTTAATTATCATTTAATTATTAAATTTTAAAATATTATTCATTATTCATTGATATTTCAAATCTATTACTAATTAGTCACTGAACTTTATAATATTACTTGTTAGTCACTAATATTTCAAAACTGTTTCTCATCCATCACTTATGAAATTAAAGTTCAATTATTAACGAGTGACAGGTAAAAAATAATTTTAAAATATTAATAACTAACAGGTAATATTTTAAAATTCAGTGACTAAATAGTAACAGTTTTAAAATATCAACGACTAACAGGTAATATTTCAAAATTCAGTGATCAAACAATAATAGAATATAAAGTGGAGTGATTATTGGTGTAATTAACCCCTCTTCTATTTGCACTGTATTTGTGTTTTTGTGAGTGAGTCCCCTCTCTTCTATTTTCTCACTTAATTTTCTTCATAATTTTTACTCTTCTCTTTTAAGTAACACAAATAATTACAAGTATTAAATAAAAATTTTATGTACATAAAAATAAAATTACATTAAATATTATGCAGTATCTCATTCTGTAATATCTATTCTGTACAATAAAAATATTGAATAATAGTTTTAGATACATATTATTATGAGTAATAATAATCTCAATCAACTCATTTGCCAATTTTTCATTATTTCAAATTAGAGCTAAGGGCTTCTAATATGAATATGGAAAGGAAAGGAATTTTATGTTTGTTGTGTTAAAGAAAATAAATATAATTTAATAAAGGTGTGTTTGATTGCATTAAATTCTAGGTAATATTGCTTAAAAAATAAAAACCATTTCACCCCCTTAGAAAATGAATTTCATAAAAAAAAGTTTTAAATGCTTGTACCTTACATATTTTTTCATAAAAAAAATTAAGAGTGTTTGATTGTTTTCCATGATTACACATTTTCTATGAAAAATATGTGTAATCAAACACACTCTAATATTAAAGTAAATACACACATAAAACTTTATAATGATATAAATTTAATTATCCCATAATCCAAAGACATCTATGCTTGTATATTTTGTTTTGTCAGAGTGAAGCATCTATGCCTAGTTTTGCTTTAACTCAGCTTACAAGGAACCATATAATTTGCATAAATTACTATAAAAAAAAAAGAAAAAAAACCCTTTCAAGGTTAAATACTTCAAATAAATATCTTCTTTATATGAGACCAAATTTTCTACTTTGCAAAGGGGTTAGGAAAAAGTTATATGTCTACTTAATCTTCTTTTTATTCTTTTTTCGTATACAAAAATTATTTTTCACAATTTAAACATGTTCATCAATAACAAAAAAAAATTAGACGTATAAGAAAAACTAATAATAAATGAGTTAAAATAAAAATTAACTTGAGTTACAAATGTTTGAAACCAAAAGGACAATATAAGATCCAATGTTTCCTCATATTTAAATTCATGCACAAGGAAACATGATAGTCCTAGAGTTTACATTGTGAATATTTTTTAACTAGAAAATTTTATCAATCTAACTGTGCCATGTTAACAATTTATAAGGGACGACTATTACTAAGATGCTAACATTATCACTAAAACTGCATGATCAACAACAGTCTCTATACATACAAATTTGGAACTGAGATAGCAATCTCATCACTATTCACTTGGTAAGGTAAATGAGCATTTACTTCTTTTTTTCCTTTTGAACACAGACAGCTTAATACAACTCAACTACATAGGATGATTATCTCTTTGCTTCTCAAGACAAAGTCTCCTCTACCTGCATGTGCATGACATGAAGGAATGCATTAAAAAGGCTTCCAGAACTGTTTGATTTTACGCAGGAATGCAACTCAAATTAAGACACACAGTTGAATAGTTTAGTAATGGAATATGCTATACCCACAAACAAATTTGACAAATAATTCTAACAAACTGATATGGCACATAAATTTCATAATGGTTCTAATTAAAATTAAAAATTATTCATAGTGTTGAGTAAAATTATTATTAAATTTAGATAAAACTTATGAATTTGAGTAGAACTATTACAAATGTATGAAAAATTATTATAAATTTGTATGTATCACCTCAGTTTATTAGAATTATTTATCAAATTTATTTGTATTTATTGGCATTTCCCTTTAGTATGTGACTGTCATTGTGCTAAAATTTGAAAAGGAACATAAAGGCAACTTACAGCTCCCAAACTGATGGCCAACCGAACCATACAAAATTAAGGAATCTGTTAATTTCTTTTAGCAGATCCATCTCCTTATAAGAAATTCAGTCAACAGATAAAGTATATAGATGTGTCTGTGTGTGTGTGTGTGTATTCTAGGCAACCTTAAGGTAATTTAATAATGTTTCATAACTTTTTCCATTCTGACCCATCATGCATTAATGTAAAGAAAATTTTCTTAAATAACATAGTACAAGATATTTCTATAAATATTGGTGTTTATTGATTGTCTTTTATTTCTTTAATTCAGGAAAGGCCAAATCATACTAAGTTCTTCTGTTAGAATAATTAAGTTGCTAAATCCTACAAACGTCTATGAATAATTCATTTCCAAGAAAAGACTAGGGCATCTGTATGTTAGCAAGATACTAGAAAAATGGAAGCGCAAAAATGCATGCATAGGTGCAACAACAGCCGGTAGGAAATCTTTTTATATGGTTTTCACCGTCACCTATAAAAAAAAAAAATTATGAATCTAGATGCTCAAAGCTCTAGGCACCTTCATACTCTTGTTCTGCATAAGAAACCCTCTCGTATAAATGACGCTCATGTGAGGGCAAACACATTCTGTTGCGCAACCCCTAAATTTCAAGATACATTTTTAGTTCCCGAAGAGAAAATAATGATCTCAGGCCCTATATGACATCATCTCATTGGATGGGCTTGTGCTGCTTCCCACACTTAGCATAGGTAAGTTGGCCATGAGGGGCTTGTAGGGATAGGGCAGTGCAAGGACTGCAATGTGGGCCTCTGTTAACTAACATTCAGGCCTAAAGATTGTTAGAGATACAAAGAGAATATATGTGTGCGAAACTTACAAAGTAGTAATCCACGATACAAGAATATCAGTTCTAACCCGCTACAGTACAAGAAACGTAAACTATATACTTGACCACTATTATAACAGCTGATATTAACAGCAACAGAAGCTTATAACCAGCAACAACAAAGGAACAAATGTTACCAGACTAAAACATCAGAGCGGAGAAGACAATTGAACAGCAACGCTCGCGACTAGAACAGCAAGAAATCAGGAACAAATTTCTGGAACGTAGAAGAGGCAAGAACAAAAGTAGGTCAAGTCGCGTTTTGCGCTGTCCTAAAGACAGTTAGCGCCCTGCACCGACGGTAAGCAAACTACGGCGACTGTCTCAGCAGGATGAAACGACCTCTCCGATGAACGACAGCCACGAACAACCGAAACTAGCAAAACTCAAGACGGGCTCACTCTCAGTGATGGAAAACTCAAGAAAACCAAGGTCTTCCAAAGCTCAAAGAAGAAAACAAGTCTTAAAACTCAAAGAAAATCAAGTCTCTTAAAACCTCTAAAGCTTAGGGAGCTTAGGGAAATATATATAGGCTTGATGAACTTGGAGACCAAGCAAAGCTTGAACTTGGAGATTAAGTAAAGCTAGAACTTGGAGACCAAGCAAAGAAGAACTTGGTAGGAAAGTCACCAAGCTTCTAGGGGAAGAAAAGAAAAACTTGGAAGGAAAGTCACCAAGCTTCTAGAGGAAGGAAAACAAAGCTTGGAAGGAAACCCACACATACACACATACTTCCAACAAAGATTTGACCAAGAAAAGGCCACTCGATGACTGCCCAATTGGCCTTTTCTGTCGGGTCTGGTGCAATGACAGGTGCACGATGGCTGCATTGGGTCTAGGAGCTGCACAAGCTAAGCTGCAGCCATTCGAACATAGAAGCAGGGTGAGTTCTGGCATAAAACTGAAGTACCTGACACAAAGACTTATACCAGAAGTGACTAGCTAAATATTCAAGTTTCTTTTTGGCATGAGCAGACAGCACATGCAGCTGTAATGACTGCCAAAGGGGCGCCTGCTAAAACCAGCACAGGCCTCTGGAGGGCTGCTTGAGGCTGGGCATCAAATAGCAGGATTCAAGAGGGGTTGCAAGCCTAGATGCCTATTGCACATGGGCTGCAGTCCTGGTAAAATATAGGGAGGAGGCTGGATGCAAGAGATGTAGAGGAAGCACAACAGCTGCTACAGGCTACAGGATGCCGGCAGGTTTGAGGGAAAATGTGCCTACATTTGGTAGTCGAATGGAGGACCTAGAACTTGGGTGGCATATGAGGACTCGTACTTAAGCCTATGACTCATTTTAGCTGCTTTAGCAAGGTTAAAATATATTTAGAGTAAGCTTGAAAAGTCAGAAGACACTGCTCAAAAATGTCAAGAAGCTGCTAGCTTGTCCACCATCTGCAAACTAAATTCTTCACAAAACACCCACTAGCTTTGAAATGAAATTTATCCAATGGAAAAATTATATAATATCGTGTATGTTATTCAAGAGAGGCAAATTACACTAACCATCCCTAAGGTAAGGCCAAATTAGAGAGACCGCCCATGCATTTTAAGAAATCGTAGGGACCTCCCCTGCTGAAAGGGGGAAAAAGGGGGTAAAATGACCATTTTACCTGGACTTTTCAAACTCTCTCTCTCTCTCTCTCTCTCTTAACAGAAAATTAAAAAAAAAACAGATGGTCGAGGGTTGAATGAGTTGTTGAACCCAATATTGTTGCTTTAGATGGGGGAGGTGGAGGTGGAGGGAGACTGCAACAGAAGGGGGTGGGGGGAGCGTCACCACCATAGAGAGGGAGGTTGCTAGAGGAGAGAAGGGGAAAGAGTGTGGGCATTTTGGGTAATTTAAAAATTACAGTTTTTTACAGCAAAGGGCAAAGTGTCGAAACTTTTTAAATCTCAAGGTATGGAGAGTAATTTTTGAAAAGGTTAATTGAATTAGGCCTTACCTCAAGGGTGATTATTATTTTTCGCCTGTCAAGATATAGACATCTACTTGTTGGTTCCACCATAGTCAACTAAGTTATGGAACACAACTATATCAATTATCTTCATTCACCACCATCTCATGAAATTTCTCTATGTGAAGATGGTGTTCAAATTTCATTTCATCATTACTCCGCCAGGGGATATTATCCACTGTCGGTCCCAAGCCCGGATAAAGGAGGAGGGTTGCGTTAGGTAGCCGACAGCCAGCGTAAAACCTAGTCGGATCCAAATATGAATTCTAGACAAACTATCTGTTGGGATGTAACCCACATAGAAGTCTAGAATTCATGTAGCCAACCCCACATAGTGGGATAACGGTTGGATATGTATGATGTATGTGTAAATAAAATTAGGAACATTATAGCCAATAAATGACCCAGACAACAAAACCCACGGAACACTACCAATATAGACATCTACTTCAATTCCTCAACCAATTTAAGACTTAAGAAGAAGCACCCAAGAGTATCAAGGAAAGCAATACTCCCAAGACAAATGCCACAAATTCTTGTCCCATTAGCCAAAATAATACATATGATGGGAAATAAAAGAAAGTCACCTTTGCTTTGACTTAATATTTCTTCTAGCTGAGGTAGAAATATCAGCCTTTTGACCTTTCCTGCCAGTCTGTGTAGCTTTTGATTTACGTGTGCCTACAAATGTAAGAATATTAGAATTTTACATGCAATAAGAATATATAATTAATGGAGGACCTTACAGTTTAATCTACCTCCAACAAGAATGGTAGGGGATTGAACTTCATCTTCAGACTGTTTTGATTCTGTCACCTCACTGGAGGTCTGAGAATGTTCTTTGAACTCAACTTTGGTTCTTGATACATCATGCAAGGGCTGGTCAATCTCTTCCAACAGTGGATCAATGACTTTGGCATCTGTTCCATACGTAAGAAGTCAATGTTATAAACTATCATAGAACATTAGCAGCAGGAACTATTTATGCAAGAAGAACCACTTATGCAGGTACAAATCCACAGGTAACAAAACACCACAGCATGATACAGAGAAGAGGTTTATCAAGACAAAGAGATATGTCATGAACATACACGGATTAGTGCAATTATCCACATTGTCTGTCTATTTGCAAATAGCTAAAACCTATCCATGTTGCAAATTTATAACTTTACATTTGAGCTACTTTCTTCTCTATAAAGTATTCCAACTCTTAAGATCTCCTATATAAAATAAATATATGAATCCCATGGAGGCTAAATTTATATTGATCTACGTGGATAAGGATATCAGACACAAACAAAATACAACATGAACGTGCAAACAAGGAATTATATGCTTTCAATTTTTGAAACTGAGCTTGCAGACAAAATGCTCTGCTGTTCTACGATTAACTCCCTGCTCTTCCTCAAATTTGGAGAAAAGGGACCTAGCTAGATTCTCAACCTCTGATGAACCCACAGAACAGACTTTATGCTGAAAGGACTGAAAGCTATTATTCTGCACTTGGTAGCCATATTCTCAAAGCCCGTACCCCTACCAAAGAGACCAGACCTTGGGAAGGCATCATCTCTGCTGGGAGGCTTCACTGTCCTCCATACTAGCAGCCTAGATCTCTTTTGTGCTCAACTTGATGCCATCTCAACAACACAACAACATATCCAGCCGTTATCCCATTATGTGAGGTTGGCTACATGAATTCTAGACTTCTATGTGGGTTACATCCCAACAGATAGTTTGTCTAGAATTCATATTTGGATCCGACTAGGTTTTACGCTGGCTGTCGGCTACCTAACGCAACCCTCCTCCTTTATCCGGGCTTGGGACCGGCAGTGAATAATATCCCCTGGCGGAGTAATGATGAAATGAAGTTTGAACACCATCTTCACATGGAGAAATTTCATGAGATGGTGGTGAATGAAGATAATTGATATCGTTGTGTTCCATAACTTAGTTGACATGGTGAAACCAACAAGTACAATATGGAAACACAACAAGAACTTGATGCCATCTCAGATGTAAGGAAATAGAGCAGACAAAAACATAGGAGGTTTGAATATCTCATGTCAATCTTGATGCTTCCGGTGATTGCAAAGCTTTTAACTCTGGTGTTTACGCACACAATATGAATCTTCTATGCAAATCAATCATCAGAAAATCCATAAGGGACTCCTAAAGCATGGAACCATCCTTATAATTAATGGAAGACAATAGGAAAGGATAAGAGAATATCTTATATCTGTTCAGAATATTTTTTAAAATAAATGAATAGTATATTGACATGCAAACGAGAAAGTACAAAATCAAGCTGGGGCATACCCCGAGCTATTGTTCAAAATATTGGTAAATGTAAGAATGGGATCCACAAAAGAATGGAACCATGACCATTTATGGCAGCATGCTTGCAAGAACAAAAGATTGTAGTATTCTTTCTAAAAAAAATAGTTGATTATAAGAGGATATCTCATATTTCCTGAAGTACAACAAAGACACCAATAGAACATAACTAAAATGAAACCAGCTGAAAACTATGTAAGCCAGACATCCTCATGAGTTGATGAGATATAGAACGATAAATTTGGCATTACAAGCACAAATAGACTTATTGTTTGAATTTTGTATGTGAAAAGTTTTTAGTGTCATGCAGTCACATACCAACCTGTATTTTTCTCAGACCAATACAAACATCCCCACAACTTTGGTTACTTTAGACTACAATGCAAACATGTTAAATCTGCATCAGGTCCCAAAACCTCAAGCATGGCTCCACTTAGAGGTAAAATGATCTAGTAATCAATACAAGGTAAAATCACAGCTGCACAAACATTAATAACATTGCACCAAGCAGTTCTCAACTCTCTCAAAATAGATTTCAGGACTGTAAGCAGATAGCGCCCTTCAGTTTTAGAAACAAGTTAACAGTTTATCTCACTGTAATCATATCACAGGGCCAAGAGGAAACAAAAATGAACTCTAGAAATAAACTCTAAAGATCAAAAAAAGTTTAAAGATTAGGAATATGACGGTGACATGGTTGTGTACCTACCTTCAACAATTTCAGATTCTGCATTTCCCTCTCCATCTGTAGACAACACAAAATTTTCTATGCTACTCATTTTTTGTTGATGAATTTGGGCATTTTTGGCAGTAAGTTCTTGTTCCTTCTTCTCAGTGTGAAACTTAACAAGCTTCTGCTCAAACTCCTCAATACATGATTTCAGTTCTGGTTTTGCAAACTTCTTTGCCTGATTTAGAGAGAACATGTTAAAAATGTTCAATCTATACAGAAAAAACTAAACCCCTCAAAAGCAGTGCATTTGATAATACAAATTTCAACACCTTGTTAACAATATTTCTGAAATTATCCAGCACAGGATCTTCAGATAGAATGTGCTCATATGTTTTAAATGACTCCATCAGCTTCTTCATGCCTTTTTCAGTGAATGTCAGCTGCGAGAGACAGTAAGATATATATTCCCACTGCCTCGTATCTGAACCAAAAGTAGCACCAAATGATCAATAACAACTTTTAGCCTCACTATAAAAACCAGAAAACAGCTGGAACTTCAGAAAGCAATCAAGAATAGAAGAATATGTATATGTGTGTGTGAACAACAAAGAACTGCACAAAGCAACTTTGGTAAATGGATAGTCAAAAGTCATTTCGGGATAATGATGAAGCACAGGTCAGAACCACAGGTTGTCCTTGTAAATATATGCAAAACACTGCAAGCAGCTAAAGCAAAATATGGTTCAAGATGATGGGGCAACACAACATGTAGAACCCCCAGTTCTCTCTGCTGTGTACATATGTGCACAAGTGCCTCCAGGGAACAGTAGGCAGAACAAGCTACAAAGTCTCAAAGAAAACCCCAATGCTAAAGTTTAGTTAGGTCATGAATTCAAACATCAAAATTCAATTTTAAAGGCCACAAAAGTGGGAATGGTCAAATAATTACAACCAGAAATTACATACTGGCATCCATCATAAGACCTTTTCCATAACAGTTGTACCTCCAAAAGCTTCAACAGTTTGTTTGGGAAACAAGGCTACACTAAGTGGATAATAGCAGAGCAATGAAAATAGAAATAGAAAGGGGAATGGAGCCAAATTTGTGCCAAGATGAATAATGTGGGGCATAATGGTAGTTTCTGTGAAGCTTGATACTTTATTTTGGGATTCTTACCAGTATCCAGCATGTCAAATGACATGTTATCTTTCCTATCACCTTTTTGTGTATGGACACATCTAGGACACATGGAAGACAATTGTATTCATGCTTGGACACAACAAACCTGCATATCCATGGGTAAACACCTTAGGATATGGCATGCCTCTTATAGAAATTTTCACACATGATGCAGGATAAAATTTGCAAATACAATTATTTTTTGGACAAGGAATAATAAAAGAACTTAGCCCTAAAGACAACTCCAGCAGGATATCTTTTACTTTCCATTTTTGAATATGTTTATATTGTCAGTCAATGGTACATAATTGGTATAGGATCAATTGCTTTTTCAACATTTTTTGTGTTTTTTGGTTATTATGTGAACTAATCTTACTAATAAAAGATGTAAATAAGTACTACGATTTGTAATATCCTATTGAGAAAAGGCAAGGCCACTCAGAGGCTGGAAAACATCCATGCTAGCCCATTCCCTCCTATCAGAAGTAACCCAGCGTTGGTAAGTCCATTCTGGAATATAACCCACAATTCCTTTCATATGTGCAAAATAACAATACTGATGATTATTCAATCCATATGATACAGCTTTAAAGCACTGAATTTGAATTATATATATAGAATGGACAAATCTGAATGCCCTAATAGATTCATATATTGCACATGACAAGAATGAAAAAGGGGTATGTCTCCAATTGAAATATTGGTAAAACAGAATATGGACTGCACAGAGTTAGAGTGCATATATTAAGTACTAAGACCACATATAGGTTGATCCTGCCACATCTGTAATATCTGAGCGATGCATAAAAAAGGTTGAGATTCAAATATCACAATGCAGTTAATAAGAAACATTGGTCAAGCCTTTCTAATTTAAACCCCTCTGCATGCTCTCCCAAATTGTGAACACAACAATTATGCAGACTAGATTTGCCTACTTGTTGAACAAAACTATCAAGTCTTGTTGTAAAAGGACAAAATAGAAGGCATCAGATTAGTCTTAACAAAAGAAGAGAACTAAGAAAATTGTAAATGGCCAAACCAGTGACTCCGCTAAATCTATTGCAGAGCTTCTCAACAAGAGCTTCCATTTGTTTGTCCTGAAGAAGATTTAAAAGAAATTATGTGAAGTTGTAATCAAAACATGTATCTTGGTCACTGACACTAATTAACCCATACCTTCTTGATGGAACCAATTAAAAACTGCATGATATTGCAGAAGGTCTCCTTTTTCAAGTTCTCATGGGATAATTTGCCAAGAATATCTGGTAGTAGATTATATATTGGATTGTTTCCTGTAGGCAAAGATGAACACCTTAAGGAATCACAGAACACATGTTAGTCTTTAGAAGGAAAATAGCAAGAGAGAACATTTTACCTTTCTTAGACAACTCATGAAAGAAAAGTTTGGCTAGATTTGAAATCCTTTCGTCTTCATCTTCTATTCGCATTGCCATCTCGTTTACATAACCTTTCACCTGTTACGTGTTAACAATTAGATTTTGAATGATCAACATTAAAAAAAGAAGATAAAAGAATGTAGAATAAGCCTTACAAACCTTCATCATATCATTTAAAATGAGATGAGAAAGAACTAACACAGCATTCTTCCTGACAGACACTGAAGCATCCCGAAGGCGAGCATATACATTCTCTGTCCATGGCTCCAATATATTAGGAAAGCGAACTGCCAGATCTCCAAGAGCGATTGTGCAATTGGAACGAACAGTTTCTGATGGTGCACTTTCCACAACAGTGAAGAGAAGCTGAAGATTTGCATCACTGAAACCAATTTAAAATGTCACTGTCTGTCACATATGCAAACATATATAGAGATAGACAGAGGAGAATCCTACCAAAACTCTGCATCAATAATCATAAATCGACATAAAGCAAGCATTCCAGAGACCTGAAGTTCAGGATACTGGGAAAAAAAACAGGGATTACATTAGTTTGTGAAACAGTCACTGTAATCAGTTGGGCAGTAAAAACATAAATGGGCAATTAAACTACGATGTTGTCTTTTTCAGAATTTTTTATGAGAAGTGGATCAGTATATCATGCATTTATATTTACATCACAATCATACATTTGAAAACTTAAACAACCTCTATGGTCTACTCATTTGAGAACTCTACTAAAAATAAATACTCTCATCAAGCATTCATTTTATTTGTAAAGCTACAGAAGCCCCTTGGGAATACATGAACATATTAAATAATTCAACTAATCACCTTCTGCATCAAGCTAAAATTTCTACATAGTTTTGACAGGAATGGTGCACAATGTCCTATCAGGCTCTTGTCGATAGAACCACCAGAAACAATTTCTTTCTCTGCTCTTTCTGACAGGGTATCAAGCATTGCATCTTCAGAGGCAGCAAGACCTAACTCTGCATTGATGCCGTTCTCCTTCAAACCCATGGAACAAATACATTAGAGAAATTAAAGAAAACTCTTTTATTTGATAAAAATAGACAATAAATAATATATAGCCGAGTAGAGACCACAAATAATAGTGATCTGTTCTAAGTGGTATTGAAAATATATCTCACCTTTGGGGCATCAACAGCTGTTTCAGAATTATTTTGGGCATTCTGACCCTCAGCATCCAGTTTTTCTTTCTTTGCTTTATCTTTCTGAATCATCCGCACACAAGATTCAATATATACCAATTGGTTCATGGCAACTTGGCTTGCAACAAATAGATATCTACTAAGTTTTGTAACTTGAACTGTGGTAAAGACACTAGTAGTACCATCATCAGCATCTTTTTGCACCTCATCTCCCCCAGAACAATTGAATACAGAGCTAAGAGATTTCTTCACTAGATCAGCCGCTAAGGTTTCAGGAGTTGGATGAATTGCATATATTGCAGCTATTGCTCTATCAGCAGCAGCATACCATATGTTCTCTGGAAGCCAGAAGTCAGTGACTAAACTCTCCAAAATACCAAATACCCGGTTCCCGTTAGTTGACAATAATTTTTTCTTCTCCTCCTCGGACAATCTCTGAAGAGCAAGGCAGGCTGTTCTGGCAAGCAAAGGTTCTGATTTTGCCCAGCGACCAAACCCAATATCAATGATGTCCTGTAAGTGGGAACCAAGAACCCCAGTTGAGGATTTTGCTGCCATGCACAAAACAGACAATGCACTCCAGCTTTGTTCAGCAGTTGTTCCACTTATATTAAAGCAGAAGAAATCCCACAATGCAGATATCTGTACAAGGCAAAAAAAATGAAAAGATCACAAACTATCAACTCATTAGATCATGGGGGAGATAGCAAAACTCCGGGACAATAATAAAACGCTTATATCAGACTTAAATTGCAATTACCAATTTATAGAAAAAGGATAAGCAGATGCATACTGACTGGAGAGCAGACAAACATACAAAAACCAAAATGTGGCTCAGAAAACAGCCTTGAACTTCCAACCAGAGTTCACTCAAGCACAGTAAATATGGTTTAATTTCAGGCACTCCTTGATGCCATTTTAAATTTGATTTCTGAACATGCCGCATCTAAAACTCACTTGAATCTTTTACATAGAAATCCATAATGGCACTCCTCAATGTGCACTTTCTATGCCTAATTTGCTGATCTCTGGAATTGCATTATTGTGCATCAGAAAGTGAGCACCTGACTTCAGGTGTACATACGTAAACAAATATGTGCTCATGATGGTTGAAGTATAACCAACAGGTGAAAGTAATGTAGTTATAAGATGACTAAGAATCTCTAGGCAATTTGATAATCTGAGTTCCAGTTACATAGTGTAGATATTTGGACAGAAGTTACAGAATTAACTTCTCTCATATTATTATTCAGATTAAACAAATTTATGCACAAGTAGTAACTACTCATATGATGGCAATTACACACAGAAAAAACTATCACTTAGAAAATGAATAACTGTATAAAAAATTATCCCTATAGTTTGCCTAACTACCTAAAGCTGGGCTGTAAATATTAGGAAAGCCCAGTTTGGATCTTCACATCTTCAAACTAGATTTTCGGTAGATCCTTGTTCACATTCAATTTTTCTTTATGAAGTGTTTGTCTATTTAGGTCACTTGGAACATGTTTAAACAACTAAGATATTGGATAACTGAGAGGTTTCCTTGACAATGCCTCTACTATGTCTTTAGTGTCGAAACACGTCTCCTTTGCGGCATCCCAAATTTCTTATGTTGCTTCGTGGAGGATGAAATTACTTCGATTTGATGTGTCTTCAGGGTTGGAATACATCTCCTTTGTGGCATTCTCTTGTGCCATCTTGAGGATGATGAAATTTCCTATCAAGTGCCTTTTATGAGAGGCGAGCACTATCCTCTTTTACAATGGTAGCTTTTGATGGGTTCAACTATAACCACATTGTGCTTTTTCATGAGATCAAGCAATAACCCTTACAATGTTTTTTACACTTGGGCTGAAGCAATAACACATACAATGCTTTTTTACACATTTACAATGCTTTTTTTATATACTTGGGCTGAAACATTAGCCCTTACAACTAAAATAAGAGAAAGCCACCATAAAGGCTAAAGCAACAACCTCCAAGAAAATAATGGCAACTTGCCATACCCGTTGTTTAACTCATATGTGGCAGGCAAATTTTTTAAAAACTCTTAAGGTTTTCTTGGTTGAGTCCACGCAAATCACCTTCTTAGGATATTTGGCGAGACAGTGACAGTAGGGGCAATCACAAGTGTTGTCATCGAATGACCACATGACAACAACCGGAGAATTAGTCTTCTCTGGTGCAACTATCTGCCTTCTCCATGAGTTCGCTTGTGACCAACATCTACCATATTCAATGCCGAAGTGCTACTCTATGCTATGTCTTTTCATCTTTTCTAATGACTGCAATGGTTGTTTGAGTTTTGTGTTGCGAACCCTCTTGTCTTCCTCATTGATCTTTGTTCTGCGACCCTTTTGTAAGGCCCAACTTTTGGGCTTATTTTGAGAAGGCCCAAGAAGGCAAAGTCAAGCCCACAAAGCCAAATAAAAGCCTTAGGGCTCCAACCTCCCCCCCCCCCTTTTTCCTTCTTCTTCTTCTCTGCAATTCCAGCAAGAACTCTCTCTCTCTCTCTCAACTGATTTTGGGTGATCCAACCATCAGATCCTAAATCCGACCACACTTTCACCGTGAAATCAACCCCAATCTACAACAAGGTAAACTTCTTATTTTCTTTAGCCTTACTTTTAAGCATAGATTCGTGAGAGGTGTATGTATATGCGTTTGGGTGTGTTGACCGAAAGTTTGAGCTCAGATCTACAAAGATCTAGCCGTTAGATCTTGTTGGATTTTGGATATGTTAGTCAATGGGGTTAGAGGTGTTGAATGGCTGCCTCGGATCGCCGGAAAACGTTGGCTGGCGGCGGCAATAGGGTGTTTTGTATTCTGGCCGAAATTTAAAAGTTAGATCTACGAAGATCTAGCCGTTAGATCTTGATAGTTTTTGGATATGTTGGTCTATGAGGGTAAATGAGTTGAGTGGTGATCTCGGATCGTTGGAAAATATTGTCGGCGGTGTCAAATAGCTTATTTTCAAATCTGGCCAGAATTTTAAAAACCAGATCTACAGAAATCCAGCCATTAGATCTGGCTCATTTTTGTATATATTGGCCTCCAATGTTAGGCGCTTCTAATGGTAGGTTTTGATTGTCGGGATTTTTGGCCAGCAGTGGCCATCGACAATGTGGTTGGCCTAGTTTGTTTTATTTTGGGGCTTTGGGCTGTTGGGACAGCATTTGGGTTAGCCCAAATCCTAGGAGATTTAAATTTTATATTTATTTAATTCTTATGTGGATTGATAATTTTGTTAGGTGATTTTAGCCCGCCCCAACCAAGAGGCGTTTGAGGGAATCTCGCCTCTTCTATAACACTGTGAGTGGGTAAATTGTATTATGGTGGTAATTGTTGCATTCATATGTCTTATTATGCGGTTATTCTATATATCCTATTCATGATCTTATTCTTTAGTTGCATACGGGAAATTGGAATCCATATTGTCTGTTGTGCGTATATTGACACCTATGATATGTTGTATATGGCATTTGATGATATTAAATGATGGTATGAAAAATGTGTTAAATGGAGTAATAACTAGAACCTTGTATGCTAACTACAATAAATGTTAGCCGTTGGTGTACCACATATATGTATTAGAGTGAGAGTGGGTCCACCCATACTTAGCGAGAGTGGATCTGCCCTTACTTGGCGAGAGTGGTTCCGCCATGATGTTTTGTAGGCGAGAGTGGTTCCGCCGAAGCAAATCTTGTGAGTGAGAGTGGTTCCGCCCCAAGAGAATGGAATATGTGAACTTGGTTCTAGATGGTTAACTCATATATGTGCATGTTTTTTTGTCATCTCCTATATCGTTGTAAGTACTATTGGGCATAGCATGGTATGATGATCATTCTTGGATACATTGATTCTACATTTCCCCCATTATAATGCTCTTTACTAATCACTAAGCCAGTGTCAGGCTTACCCCTCCATATTTCAGACTTTGTAGGTTGACATCATTTTGATGGTAGGAGTCGTGATAAATGATTTTACTCCATTTACTCTAGTCACGCTCCGGCTACAGCACATGCATTCCTTCTCACGGGTTGAGTATAGGAAGTTAATATTCCTTTCGTATGTAATGTGAGAAATTTTGAATATTGTAAGCATGTAATGAATTTATAGCCCGGTGGGCATTTTAATATCAGTTAATGGAAATGCATTTATTTCGTAATGCTTATGAGATTGTTAAATGTTTGAAGGAATATGTGTAATGCAAGGCTTACTATTCCCTGCTAGAGTTTGTGACTTCTAGGGGGAATGGTGCCGGTCACGTTCTCGAATTTTGGGTCGTGACACCTTTACTTCTTCCGACGCAGTTTCATGACTGTGGTCAGTTATCCCTTCAATGGCGATGATTGTGATTGTGTAAGGGCGACAGCAACGGTGACAATTGTGGTCAGGGCTACGGCTATGGTAGACGAAGTTAAAAAAAAGATGAAGGAGATATGCAATGGCCGACAATGGCAAAGAACTTCGCCGCTCTCTCTCTCTCTCTCCCTCTAAACTCTTCGTCTCACTACTCTAATACCATGTAGATATTTGGACAGAATTAAATTCTCTTGAATTATTATTCAGATTGGACAAATTTATACACAAATAATCACTACTCATATGGAGACAGTTACACACAGAAAAAACTACCACTTAGAAAATGAATAACTATATAAAAAATTGTCCGTATAATTTCCCCAACTACCTAACAGTCTCTATTTCTTGTACATGTTTTTCTACACATAGGTTCAACAATCTTAATACTAAAACTGATTTTTTCCTCAAACAATCAAGGATGTATGCATTGTGTGTATTTCCTAACAAGTATAAATCGGGGCTATTGAGGATGGCATTGGAATTGCATCGGTGACATACCCGACTTTTCCTTTACCTTTAAGAACAAGAAAGATGGACTAGAACCATTTGCTTAAATTGATTCCATTTAATTTGTGTTAAGTGATCTGGAGGGAATGGTTTTTGAGAGATGATAGATGGAAAGGGTTTTGACTAGAAGAAGTGGACAATGAGGAATACCCTCTAGGGAAGTGAACGATGAGGAATTGGTAGAAGGATTAGTCCCGACTATTGATGGCTCTGATACCATGAACAAATTTAAACAAATTGAATAACAAAAAGCTGTATTCAAGTATCTGAGATGAATAACTCAAGTATGAAGAAGGATTTACTCAAGTAGGAAGAGGGAATACTCGATTGAATAGGAACTCTTTATCTACCTTTCATTGAACTCTAGGATGGTATATATATACACAAAAACAACAACAACAACAACATATCCAGCCGTTATCCCACTATGTGGGGTTGGCTACATGAATTCTAGACTTCTATGTGGGTTACATCCCAACAGATAGTTTGTCTAGAATTCATATTTAGATCCGACTAGGTTTTACGTTGGCTGTCGGCTACCTAACGCAACCCTCCTCCTTTATCCGGGCTTGGGACCGGCAGTGGATAATATCCCCTGACAGAGTAATGATGAAATGAAGTTTAAACACCATCTTCACATGGAGAAATTTCATGAGATGGTGGTGAATGAAGATAATTGATATAGTTGTGTTCCATAACTTAGTTGGCATGGTGAAACCAATAAGTACAATATGGAAACACAAAGGTATATATATACACAAAGACATCTAAAATATCTTCCTAAAATACAAGAATATATTTGAATGCTAATATGATAAAGATAATCAAAAAACTTAATCTTTGTTCTCTGCTAGAATTATCTTCTACTAACTATTTAATCCCCCTTTTTTTGGAGCCTTATCCTCTTATCTTGTAACCTTCTCTTATCTCTTATTTCCAATCACTTTATCTTGAAAATATCCCAACAACTTTATCACCTGGTTTTCAGCTATCATAGAGATAATCAAGAATTAACTTTTAATTTTTCCAACAATAACAAAAGAACTGTACCGCGCTTGCAGTAATATCACCCTTGGATACCAAGCCACCAACCATGAACTCCAAAGCTGCTAGATCTCCAATATTAGAATCCATAGCAAGAAATAAAAGGTTTTTAGCTGTTTCTACTGGGTTTTTCCTTATATATATTGTGATGAATGCATTCTCCACAGCTTCATAAATGGACTTGTCCTGTGAAAATACCTGTATGCAGCCAAAAAAAATATGCACAGTCCATTATCAACTTAAATGCATACAAGAAATCAAGGGTACTAGCAATAGCAGGAAGGAAAACTACTATAACTTGCATGTTGGATAGTTGGATTTTGTCCATATACACAATTCACATTAAAAGTAAAGCCTTACCAATGGCAACATCTTCAGGAGGCAGGATTCTGATCCATCAATTTGAAATTGCTTGCACCGCATTAATAACAGAATTGTGTTTTCAACATCAGTTGCAGAAGATGAAGCCATCAGTTGAACAAGGGTTGGCATTGTGGCAGATACACACTTGGAAAATCTCAATCCTGCCTCCAGAGATGCAACCAAGGTCCTGGTTTGCTCCAAATTCCCCAGATCTGGGACAGAACTATCTTTTGGAATAATCCTTTCTTCTACATGCGGTAAGCAGCTGTCAGTTAAACTCTCTTGCTGCTCCTTGGACACTACTTCAGCACCTAGATTATCAAGTTCACCATCTCCATTGCAAGTATCACTGTCTGATGAAATGCCATCCAAAACAGTATCTGAAGTGGTATTTGGTTCAATCTCATTTAACTTCTTCTTGTACTGCTCCAAAGTTGCTTCAAAAGATGCTATTCGAAGTTGTGGACCAAAAGGGTTATGTTGCAACATCATAATAAGTAGATTTAATGCGGACTTTCTAACAATTGCACTCTTGTCCTCCAACCTTCCCGCAGCTACTGCTGCAACCTCATTCCACAAACCAATTGGTATGGAATGTTCTTCACATAGTTCAGCCCAAACTTGAAGAACCCGACTCCTAGTATAAGCTGAAACATCCCTGCAACGTTCAACCAAAATATCCAACATTGCTTGCTTAGTTCGAAGGCGAACGGATTTAGAACTTACTTCACCCTCAACATCCTTAAATGCCTTAGCAACCAATTTGCCTAGTACCCCAACAAGAGCATTCCTTATCTTATAAGATTCCCCGCTAAAGTGTGGGACTAAAAGTCCAATATTAGTCGAAACCAACTTTGGCAGCCTGTCAGCAAGCTCCACAAGAAATCGCCCAATATTTTCAGCCCCAACTGTGTCCTTTACGTAATCTTTTGGGCTTGCCCTTCCAATCTCTCTAATGAGGGAGGTGGCCAGGCTTCCATCAGCATACTTTTTCTCGGCAGCAGCAACCGTATCAGCCAAGTGGATGATTACAAAGTCATATTTGTGAATTATGTGCAAAATTGAAGCACATGCTTGTGCCGTGTAATGGTATTTGGTGGCGCAAGCCCCAATTATGCGACATAAAGCATCTTTTGATTCTGAATGTTTTAACAGCGTCCCATTCTCAAACAGTGAGAAGGAATTTCTGAAATAACCAAACGAGAAAACATGAACTGAAATGTAATTGGAAAAGAAGAGCATGAAATACATAAACCCAGATGTAACGGAAATAAATTATTGACTCACTTCACAATAAAAGACAAATAATTTTCATCTGGCTCTGATGATCCAAAGAGCAAAGACAGATTGATCTCCAGGGAATTAGCAATCAAGTTTAGCATCCGGGCCCTCTGGGGTTCCCAATTCCACGAGTTTATAGGCCGTTTCTTCCGACTACTTGCAGCCACCTAAAATAATAAACCCATCTGAGCACTCAAAATTCAATCACGACCTCTTTACACGGACTCGTGCATACACACATGAAGACCTCGGAATTTACCAATTAAATTCACATAGAACCTTCAAGTCACGTACCTTGGAAGTGTTGTTTGAGCCAGTACTGGACTCCTCGATAAGGACAATATGGATGAGGAAAAAAGTGTAAATTTTGAATGCATTTCGATGAGAAGCGACCCGATCGAGGACAGGAGCCTCCTCCTCCTCCTCCTCCTCGTCCGGGGATTGACGCGATCGCGACAGCCGATCAACATTTGGCAGCAGAACACTGAAGTTGGAGCGAAGACTCTCGACAAGATTGAACTTGCAAGACGTAGTGAGGCTCTTGAAGCCCTTAACCAGCGAGTACACGCGATCGAACACGTCCTGATCTTCGATGCAGAAGAGCTCCTTGTCGGAGAGATCGAACGACACGCCTGTTTGTAATGAGATAAAACAGAGGGAGAAAATTAGGGAAGTTTTAGGGAAATTGAGGGAATAGTGAGGAACAGAACTGACCTTTGACAAATTCCTCGAGTTGAGAGGGGCGGAGGGAGGCGACGGCGGTGTGGTTCTGGACGGATAGGTGGCCGTCGATGTAGTCTTCCTCTAGGGCTTGCAGATTGGGGGGAAATGTGAAATTTGGAGCCATGGAGAGAGAGAGAGAGAGAGAGAGAGAGGGAAATCGAATTCGAAATGGAACGAAGACGAAGAAATAAGCGGGAATCGAAGAGTCCAATTAAATTGGGTCGAACCATATCTGGGTCGGGTATAGTATAAATTGGGTCGGGTCTATACACTGTTGGTACCCAAGCAGAAGCCATGTTAAATGTTAATGGGTGAGTGGCCTTTTTTTTTCATACAAAATGACATGGAAATTATAAAACGGGAACTTTCCTAAATTGACCCTAACTTTTCATACTAAACTTTCCTAAAGTTTAGTATAATTGCAAGGAAATTTCTAATATTTGAGAAATAACAAACACCATCTTGTTAAATAAGGGGATAAAATGACCATCTCACCCTTTATTTTCTCATTTATTCTCATATTAAAAAATTAAAAATAATAACCTGCTCTATATACCACTTTTGTGATAGCGTTACTGATAAACCTATTAAGTTTTTTGGTGGCGTCAGTGATGAATCCATATAGTATGATAAACTTATATTTATATTCAAATAAGAGAGATAAATCATAAGAAAAATAAAAATATAGAAAGAAATAGTGGGTGAGACATTTTATCTAGATTCAAAATGTTAATTTCAAACTCATATATAGATTTAAATAAAAAAATAAGAATAAGAAAATAAATAAATTAGAGAAAGAGAGAGACTTGTGTGAAACATTTCATTAACCCTATAAATAGGTTTGAGATGAATAATTAACTCGTATTTAGGTTTGAAGAGATAAAGACTGAGAGAGATAAACTATTTATCTTGAATTAAGATTTAAATTCGAATAAGAGATGAAGAAATAAAGAGATATATCAAGAGCGATAAAGATATAAGAAAAAATTAAAGGAAGACATTGAGAGTAGATGTCTATTGTCATTGTTGTCGTTACTATCATTGTTGTCATGAATAATCTTTGTCACTGTCAATGTAACCAAATGTTTTCACTATCATGTGCACATTGTTGCCATAACCAACTTTTGTTGTTACAGACTGAGAGTAAGAGAAATAAATAGATAAGGGGATTTAGGAAAATCGAGAAAAAAAATAAAGAGAAAAATAAGATAATTGATTTAAATATATGACTATTTTAGTTTTTTTCACAAAAATTTAATGGTGGTTAACTAATGGCAGAGTACTACATAGAGTTTTTCTAAATAAAAAATAAGAAATAAATATTTGTCAGTAGCTATTACTTAATATTTTGAAATTTTTGTGTGAAGATACATATACCTATTTTTTCATAAATATAAAATTTTGGCATGTGAAGAGAACAATCTATTTGATTTAGATGAAAATTTTAAAAGAAATCGAAGGGCAAAATATTTTAAAGAAAACACGATTGTTGAAAGAAGAAAAAAAAGCCAACGATGGGTTTGAAAACCTAGCAATTCATAAAAAAAAGAAGAAATACATTATTTCTATCATTGGTTTGCAATAGTGGTTATCGATAACGAGCATTAATAAACATTGTTTATGTGGTTTTAAATTTGTTTATGTTTGTAACTATCATGTCATGATTTTTGACAAAGTTTATTATGTGTTTGGTTTGAAAAAATTTATAAGATATTATAATTTGTCAAAAAGACGAAAATATATATGTTACTGAATAATATGAATAAAATTTATAAAAATATAATTTTAATAAAAAATTTAGAAATTAATGTCCAATTAATCAAATTGTTATAATTATACGTTAAGAAATTAAACACAATTATTAAAAAATATATTATTATAATATACACGTTGTAACATATATATATATATATATATGTATGTATATAGAGGAAGACGCTAAAGGGACGATGGATGAGTAGGGTTGCAATCGAGTAGAGTTTCAATAAGCTCAGCTAGGGTTCAACATACCAAACTTAGGCTTGAGTTTGAGTCGAGCCTGAAATCGTGGCTCAAGCTTGAGTTTGATAAACATAAACTGAGTTTGGGCTCAATTTATCAATTTGATTGACGAGCTGAGCTTGAAATCAACTCTATTAAAAGAAGAGATCGAGGTAGACCATATCTGTGATGACGCTGACATGTGTTGGGTGACCTAAATAGGCGTTGAGATCGTCTTTAGGCTTGTAGTGGTTGTGGAGCATGTGGGTGAAAGAAATGCCAGCGAGCAGTTCCGGTGGAAGGGGTCAACAGACAAATGGAATGTGGGGTCGAGAGTAGATAAGCCAGCAACTATGCAGTCAATCTTGGATGGGTCGATTTTAAGTTTGACCTTAAAGATGATAATGTGTTTGATGATTTGGGCTTACATTTTGATAACAAAGGGTTTGTGTAATACCCTGTTTTCTCGAGCGTGTTATAAATTCGGATAATTATAAGATAATAATTTTTTTTTCAAACTAATGTTAAATCACATCATTCCTCATATCCGTTCCAGAATTCTCAATCATTTTTCTAGAAAGAGAATAATTATACACATCAAATGCGGAAGCAAGGATTGAACCTAACATTTTAGCATTAATCAAAATTCAGTTTTTACATCATCGCTCCTCAACATAACTTAATACAAAACATAAATTCTCAACTAATATTAACCTTAAATAGGGTTATACATTATCATTCTTTCAAAACGTCAATAATTCAAAATAGCAGAACTTAAATACATGAGCTAACTAACATACATTTCTTTCATCATTCAATTCATCAAGCACTTTGCTAAGTGTCATTTTATGCCCCATTCATCCTCATATCTGCTATAATTTCTATCTGAAACGTTCGAATATTTCAAGGGCAAAACCCAAGTTAGATGATGAATCATCTAAGTAAGGACATAAAATATTTTATCATGCATGAATGCAATGTCTTATTTCTTCGTAAGGGTCAACTACACCCTTCATGCTACTCACCATTTTTACGGCCACCTCTTTCGAAGTCGAGGTGTATGGGGGCACCCTTGGTAAAGTAGCGATGCTAGTTCGTACTCCTAACGGATTAAACGCGCGTGATCAATGATATCAACGTGTACATATGCATTTCATAGTCATGTCATGTATGCAGTCTACGTGATTAATACATATCAGCGTATGTCAATATGATGAAAACATTCCTGAGGATTGAGTTTTAAACAATGTTTTAAAAATCGGACCGGAGAGCGAACCGGCCTATTAATTGGGTCACGGGTCAGTTGGTCTGACCGGTTAGAGCGGAGTGGTCTGATCGGATGATGTCATATATATTTTATAATTAAATAATATATATTAAATATATATTTGAAATACTAATATTCTATATATTATTATGAGAAATGTTATTATTAACTAATATACAACTAATATTTTATATATAATTGTTATATATGTTATTAAAAAATTAATTAAGAGTTAAAAATTTAAAAATAAATTAGAGGGTCGGGGTCAATCCGGTTCCCGGTTCACCGGTTCGACCGGATTTTGACCGGGTTGAAGAAGATTTAGTTTTTTATGTCAAACCGAACCGGATAGGCCACTGGTTCCCGGTTTTACCGGTCTGACCGGCCGATCCGGTCCGATTTTTAAAACAATGGTTTTAAACATAATCACTTACTTAAGGGTATATCATTTATAACTATACAAAGCTTGTAGAAGTACACTTACCTTCTTAAGTTTATCGGGCTACATCGATATTCGTGCCTTGTCTTGAAATTCGTACAGCACCTCGATTTGCATGTCAACCTCAAAATTCGCACAATTCACTTCAACTTTAAGATTCAAAGCATCATAATCACCATATTTGATTAAATAAATATTAAAACATATTTTTTCATATTTTTTTGCATTTTCTTTATTTTTCTCTCTATTTCTACCTATTTTTCCTCAATAAATTTAAACTAAATATTTTTCAAATATTTCACTATGAAAATTCATAAAATAATATTTTTGAATTTCTATAATTTTCTAAGAAATTTTACTTACCTTAACTTAGCCTCTCCAACTTCCTCGGTATGCGTGTCATATTTTCGAAATGTGTGTCGAGATAAATTTTCTAGCCAAAATATCCGGAATATTACTAAATCTCAAAATCCTATTTTTATAGAATTTTCTAAAATTTTTCAGCATTTTTCTCCATTTTATTTTATTTTATTTATTTTCTCATATTCTATTATTCTTCCTCATCTTCTCTTCTTCTTCCTCCCCTGCAATGCACCAACGCGCATAGCCACCTCGTCCGTGCATCAGCCGCCCTCATCGCCTGCCGGTGTCTCCGTCGGCTGCGCCACGCCCGCCGTTGCGAGCTACCATTGCGACAACTTCCCATGTCTCACTTCCGGTTGCCAAGATTGCAGCCATGACTGCCATGGCCGCGGCTTCGCTTTTTCTGGCCGCTTCTCGGACCTTCACCGAGCCCTTCGATCGCCGCCGAACCGTGCGACCATCACCACGGCTGCTACCCATGCTCCACGCGTTGCTGATGCTGCTTCGCTCGGCTGCCATGGCTGACTTCAGCCCAACTCTCATGAGCTCCCTTTCTCTCATTAAATCTCTCTCTCTCTCAGCTTCTCTTTATTCTTGGCCAGCTTCTCCCTCGATCACCTAGTCAATTGCTCAATGCCTCAACCGCCCATGCTTGCTTTTGCAACTTCGGCCATTGCTCTTCCACTCTAAACTCTGTGTAACTCTCTCTGTTTGCTTGCCATTTGCTTCTCAATTCTTCCTCTCTGCAATTCTTTTGCCTTGATCCTGCCATGACGCCATCCCTCAATGCATGAGAATCACTCAATTTACAGAAATCGGCCATCACGTTTGCTAGGCGTAAGTTGCAGGGCATGGCCATTCACGCACACGAGCGCACAACACGCAACCTATGCATATAAATATATAATTATAATTATATATTACATTATAATAAAAATTACATACTTAGACTTCAAATTCTATTTCTATTTCATGGGAAAAATTATTTAATTACCATTACACCCCTACACATTAAATTAATTTGTATTTTAATACAAAAAATACAAAATTAATAATTTCAAAGTTACTCGATAATGACGATTTTGTCCTAGTGTCATTACCAGGCTATTGTTTCATCCTGAAACCACTAAAAGATTGCTCATTACGAAAAATCGGAGCCCCCTCAGGCTTCCATTGACTTCCCAGAAGTCCCATATGACAATTCAATTTTGCAACCTAATTGACAGTTGTATTTTAGTTTTACCGAAAATCGTTTCTGATCCGATTTCTTTCGATACCATAAATCTTATCTCGGAATGCTCATCGAGATCATATTATTTTTCTTATACAATTTTATTTCGAGGCATTTATTACAGTAGATTCGGTATTTATAACTGTTATCAAGTTAATTTTTCGATATTCTAAATTTACTTAAATTATATGACAACCTTATATAGGCATGTGGTATTGGATTCTGAATTAAATGAGCCTTAAGAAGAGGGAGAAAGGGAGAACATGAAGATTGTTGGAGGAGTGAAACATAAATAGGAAGGGAAAAAAAGTAGGTTCCTTGGAAAATGGAATTGATATGTGCTAGAGAAAGGAAAGAGACGAAAAAAAGATGGGAATGGGTTTGGAAAATGGAATTGATGTGTGCTCGAGAAATGAAAGAGACAAAAAAGATATGGGAATGGGTTTGTTAGATAGAGAGAATAAATTATATATATGTTAAATAAATTATATAATGATAATTTGTATATATATATATGTATGTTAAATAATATATTTATAAAATATATTTAATATTATATATATTATTTGATTATAAAAGTAATATATTTTTTTGCGAGTTAATTGTAAACCTATAATTGAGCCTATCGAGTTGAAATTTGTTGAGTTTAATATTAGTTGATTTATAAATCAAATTTTAAATTTAGACTACAGTTTGGCTCATTTATTTTAACAAACGAACTTGAATGAGTTCTTATCAACTCTAGCCCAAACAGATTGGCTAATTTGCAACCCTATGGAGGAGGCGCGGGCAATAGACGATGACAATGGACATGGAGAGGGTGGACGGTGGTCACGAAAATAGGGATGGGTCTGGAGGTGGCAGCTGGCAATGATGGAAGATTTGGAGGCAATGACGATGATGAAAGCTGAAGTTGGAGGGAGGCGACGATAGAAAAACAGTGATATGAAAGAGATGGGTAGATTGGAAATTAGGAAGTTGCATGAGGGTAAATCTATTATTTAATTTGCCAACGCAAAAAACTTATAGTAACTTATTTGGAAAAGGTGGAAGGGGACCGACTTATCTCAAAAGCTGTTAAAATAACTTATAAGGTTGACATCGTTTAACCTCTTAAATATTGTTAAATGCATAACAAAAATCAACTACGAATCTTAATTATAAGTTAATTCAGTAGCTTATAAGTGGTCAAATCGGTAAGTCAAACACCAGAAATATTCTCTTACTTGTGTCATGGAGTCTACAACCCTCTCTAATTTTACCCTTGTCAGGTAAACATTATTATTGTCTGATACGAGCAACATAATAATTTTGAACCAAATACCCTTTTAATCAAATTTAATGAGTAAAAGTTAATGATGATTGTGAAACAAATGTAAGAATTAATTATCACCAAAACGTAAAATATAATAAACAACAATTTGATCCTACTTAGCCCTGCACCAATCATCATGAAAAGGGGCAAAAGGAAAATGTTAGAAAGCCAGACAGGCTTACCGATGGGATGACAGAAAAAGGGACAAAAAAGATGTTTTTGCCCCCACGCCTACTGCTCTCCCTCCCCTCTTATGAATTTTGCCCCGCCCCTGCTTCTCTCACTCGCCTCACATGGCCGATGCCCTACCTCGGCGCCGCCCTCGCCGCTGCGCCGAGGTAGGGCAGCGGCCATGTGAGGCGAGGGAGAGAAGCAGGGGCACGACAGTGGCCCACTTTGCAAATTTACAAAGTGGGCAGAGGTAAATTTGTCATTTTGTCTCCTATCTGTAAGGCTCTCTGTGAGCCTCTCTGGCTCTGTAGTAGAGCTCGTGGCAAAAACCGCATTATGCCTGACAATTTGGTAAAAAATTTGGACTGGATTAGCAATGTTTAATGGTTATTTTATGATATGGCCAACAATACATAGTTGTCTCCAACTGCGACAGGGGAAATCCCCTAAACACCCTCTTTGGATTTTTCCCAGGACCGACTCAAGGCGGACTACTCGAGAGACTTAAAAATCATTATCCTTGTATATATATTCAGGACGCCGTTTATTTTTGCCTAAACCTGATTCTGAGAGGGTGAATTTGTAAATTCAGTGTTCTTTAGCTATTAAGCTCAGCGCTACCGGCTGGCCCGGGGGCTGAGCTCCCGGAAGCCGAAGCGACTATAGAGAGGAGAAGAGAGGAGGGGGAGCAGATTCGAACGGTATTTCTACGCTCTCTCGGTGGCCGTGCCTGTACTTCGCGGTAATCCAAATCCCTTGAAAGTAGCTGCAAACTGCAAAGCGACTCTTCTATCCTCTCTGCTAAATCATTGTTTCCTCGGTAAATTACCAAACAAGGTAAACCCATCGACTCTTCTGGCAAGATTATTATAATTCTAATATATGTTTATTCTGTGTATAAAATATTGAATAACAAGCATTGATCCTTATGTGGGTTCTTTTTTTAATGAGAAATGGGCGCATCAAGTGTTTGATTGTTTGTCACTGTAAGGAGAAATTTGAAGGAAACCCATTGATTGACTCATCTTAAAAGAATATATGGAATTTCGGTGTGGATTTTCGAATAACAAGCCTTGATCCTTAAACATATTATCTTTTTTTTCCTGAATTAGAAAAGGGTTACTGGGTGTTGATTTCTTTCAGTTTGAGGAATTTGAAGATTGGGAGAAAAATAAGGATAAGCCATGGCGGTGCCATGGGGAACCACTCTTTGGATGGCGAGAATGGTGTGGATGGCTCTGAGTGGATGGGTCACATCTTGCTTGATGGTGGCAGACGAGATCGCTAGCTCCCTCCGCTCCGGCGACATAGGTCCTCATGTCGGTTGATTGAGGAATTTGTACAGTTAATTAGCCTAATGCACTGGTTTGTGCCTGTTGATATGCTGGTTAGTGTTTGATCTTTTATTTCTTTTTGGACATTCAAAATTCAACCTCAGCAGGTTTTGTATTTATCTGATCTTAGAAGTGAGTGACTCAATAATGTGATTTCCAATTGCCGGGATGACTTTGATTGTGGTATTTTGGGTAAAGAGATGTGTTGTGCTGTTTCCTATTTTGGGAAAGTTCCACGGGTTGAAACTGTTGTGTTTGCCTGTTTGGTCTGATATTTATTGTTATAATATGAGCAATTTCTTCATAAGTTTTACCACTGTATACAAGTTTGAAAATTTTGTTGGTTTGCATTCCCAATTCGAAATCTTGTTAAATATACATCTTTGACGGATTAGGCACATGTATGGGATGTTTGATTAAGTCACTTCTATACTTGCTAATTGGTTTGTATTTTTTCTCTAGTTGTGTTTCTTCCTAATTGTTTGTGGTGACTCATAAGAATAAGATTTATAGAGACCCAAGCCAGATTACATTTGTGAAAGCGCTGAATTTTGAATTTTATCTCAAGAATCATTGCGGTACAAGTAATTATGCATGTAGCATTGAACTTAATCACAGATTAAATGCTTTTAAAGCTTATGTAAATTGATAGTTTACATTGCATAGCAAGGATCGAAAATTCACTATTTCTTTACCGTCTTAATTCTTTTCTGGGTTGGCAATTCAATTTCAGTTTATTCATGGATGGTATGTTGTGTCTAGGGGCAACAACAGAAATAGTTCTGGAATTGATCAAAGATTACTTTGTGGAGTTACCCTGATTGGCAATCTAGTGAAAACCCCTAGAAACTAGCTTAAAGTTGGAATGTTATGTGGCATGAGTGTTACATTATGCATGAACTTTATATATGCATTAGTAATAATCAATGTCTATGTTCTTTTAAGACTAGTGTTCAAAGTCTTGCTTGCCTATTCCAATCCATGTTTGAGGGGATTTAACTCTTTGAAGAATCAAGTATGCACACTAAAATAAATGCATGTGTACTAGACAATTATCAGACAATTTTTGTAAAAAAACACATCAAACTAAGTCTCATTCTTGCCACATAGTGCGTCCAGATGGCGTTTAACTCTGTGGACACGCTGAAATCTTCCAGGCACATCTGATGGCATGCCCAATGGTGATGCTTTGTTTGAAAGTGCATCGAGTTGAAAGTCAAAAGTCAAACTTCTTGCCTTTTTCTTTTTGTTGTGCATTTGCATGTCAGTGTGCATGTGTGTGTGTGTGTGTGTTTATTTGGTTCCTAGTAAAGGTTGGTTGTTGATTGGTGTTTTTGGGTTGTGCATTTTCCTATTTTTGATGATGAATTTATTTACTATTGAATTGAAACTCCTTAAATTTGTAAAGGGCAAGCATAGCTTGACTTTTTTTACAAAATTAAAACTCCACCCACACACACACAAAATCAAACTAAAACTCGCTCTAAATAATTTCCCAAAATAAAGCTCCCCTTGCCACTACACATCATCAAAGCTTGAGAGAACCCTGTGAAAAACCGCTGGCTGAGCCAGGCCAGCAGTTTCAGAGGAGAACTGCTGGTCAAGTCAGCAGTTCCTTACAGCGTGGGAACCGGAACATGCAGCGATTCCTCTTTTATTTGGGATAAAACCACTGTCTGAGTGACAAGATTATAAAAAACACTTCTGCTTGGTGAAATTATATGGAAGAAGCATAAAGGATCAGGTTGCTATGATGTATCATTTGCTAGTTTTTTGCTACAATGAGCTGTTGATGGTGTTATATAGGAATAGTGGGACAGCAAATGTAAATGCTTCTGCTTGGTGATCTAGTTTCAAATATCCCTCATTCTCTAGGGTCAGAGTGTACAGTTTAGATCTCCTTCCCATCCTTTCTTTCAACTGCTCTGAGTAATTAAATCTGCACGGCATTACTCCTCATCTACTTGCCATGAATTTGATCGTCTACATTACTGCAATAGCCACCTCTTGACATAGCTAGTTGTTATTCCTATGCCTTCTAGTTTGAGAAGGCAACAACTGTAACTGCCTTAATGCTTGCCTGAGCAAAAGAACTTGATATGATTTGTGCACCTGTACTTATTATGGCATAATAATTGCAGTAGTAATAAAAGAAAGTAATTCATGCAGCTGTTCGAGCCAGGTGACTCTATTTAGGTTAGGTTTTTGCAGGGACGAATTTATATGTGAGTTGTTCTGAGTTGAAATTTAAATTTTGAAGGACAGCCAAATTTAAATTTTAAGGGTAATTTTTTAGCCCAACTTCAATGTAGCCCACCCCAATTTCGATCTAGCCCAATCCAATTTTTTCCAGCCCACCCCAACCTAAATTCTTAGATCTGCCCCCAGGTTTTTGTCCTGATACAGAATAAGCTTGTCGTATGCTTGGCTTTGTATTCCCCACTCTGCAATGACTGAGATGTTTGAATTTTTATGTTAAAACCAATGAAAAAGTCATCCCAGAATGCTTCTTTCTGATAGTTGCTTTCAGCTTGTTGGCTAATATTACATTTAAGAGCAATCAGACAGTGACCCTGAAATGAGATTGAGCGCCTGTTTGTTTTGAGGTTGCAATTCTGCTTGTTTTCTTTCTTTTGGCTTTCATTTTTGATGGTTGAAGGGGCTACTGGAAGATGACAAATCTTCTATTTATCTCTTGCCATTGTGGTATTTTTTCGAACCATTCAGCTACAGAGGCTGCCAAGTAGAAAGATTCTAGAGGACTGTAATAAACAATGATGGTGACATATTAAGCTTTGATCCGACTGCCCTTTTGAGGGATAAACCGTAGTCTTGTATGGGAAAATATGAATAAAATGAGGCTATTTATTTGTTTATTTTTTTATAATTTTTAAATATGTCAGTATTAATGAATCTTGTCAAAATTCTACACATATATATAATTTTAGAACTGTAATATGTTTTATTTTTCTAAATAGTATCGTATTTAAATTGACGTTGTATAGTAAAATATAGTATCAAATAATAAATTCATCCGTGAATCTTGTGGCTTTTGGTAATTTTCAAATACCTGAAATTATTATAGTCTTATCTAAGATTAATAATAAATTTAATTATTATTATTAATTTTGAGTAAATTTATTATAAATTTAGATAAAAATTATTATGAATGTGTGTGTGGGTGTGTGGTACTACTTCTTGGCGCGTTTGGGGTGCAGCTGCCGCCAGCTCCTTATTCCGAATGCTAACTCCGGCCGATGACATCGCCGTCAGTGCCCATAATATTCAGAACTTGCTTCGCTGCTCTGATGTTAGCTTCCGATTCAACCCGTAGCCAGAATGGCATCATGTTTTAGGTTCTCCATAGCTCTGAAACACGGTGGAGATCCTACCATGTATCCCCTTTTGGGGTCTGTTCGAACGCTTGCACCTATGTTGCTCAGTATTAAGCTTCAATACCAACCCCAATCCTATCTATATCACACGGTAAATCAATTAACAGCTGCTGAATTATCTCTTCAAAATGTGGAACAGTCGAATCGGATGATCACGAAGCTAAGCAGAGAGGGTCAAATTTCCGAAGCACGCTGGCTGTTTGATAAAATGTCTGACCCAGACGTGATTGCATGGACTAGCGTCATCTCGGCTTATATAAATCGCGGAATGAATCGGGAAGCGAGGAAATTGTTTGATAGGGCGGATGCTAAGAAAAATGTGGTCACTTGGACTGCCATGGTTAGTGGTTGCATTCGGACGAATCAGATATCGGAGGCAGAGAACTTGTTCGATAAAATGCCTCAGAAGAATGTGGTTTCTTGGAACACTATGATTGAGGGATATGTGAGAAATGGTCGGATTGATTCAGCTCTGAATCTGTTTGAGAAAATGCCTGAGAGGAATGTGGTTTCTTGGAATACCATGATAACTGGATTGGGTCAGTGTGGGAGAATTGAAGAGGCTAGAAAGCTATTTGATTGTATGCCTGAAAGGGATGTCATTTCTTGGACTTCTATGATTGCCGGTTTGTCGAAGAATGGGAGGATTGATGAAGCCCGGATGCTTTTCAACACAATGCCCCACAAAAATGTGATATCGTGGAATGCTATGATCACAGGATATGCTCAGAATTCAAGGTTGGAAGAAGCTCGTGATTTGTTTGAGAGGATGCCAGAGAAGGACACTGCTTCATGGAATGCGATGATCACAGGGTTTATCCAGAATGGGAATTTAAGGAGGGCGCAGAAGTTGTTCGATGACATGCCTGGTAAGAATGTCATCTCTTGGACATCCATGATTACGGGGTATGTCCAAGATGGTCGAAGTGAAGAGGCGCTAAGAATGTTCTTGAGGATGCAGGGGGCTGGCGGTGCGAAACCAAACGGGGGAACTTTTGCGACCGTTTTGACTGCTTGCAGCGATCTTGCTGGTCTCTGTGAGGGAGAGCAAATTCATCAGGTAATTTGCAAGACACAACATCATAGTAGTTCGGTTGTGACATCGGCACTTATCAACATGTACTCCAAGTGTGGGGTGTTGGATATCGCTAGGAAAATGTTCGACGACAGGCTTGCAAGCGAGAGAGATTTGATCTCATGGAACGGAATGATCGCGGCTTATGCTCACCATGGATGTGGTAGTGAGGCGATCAGCTTGTTCGAAGAACTGAAGAACTTAGGAATCAAACCTAACGATGTTACATATGTGGGGTTGCTCGCAGCATGCAGCCATGCCGGGTTAGTGGAGGAGGGATTAAAGTACTTTGCCGAGCTCATAAGAGACGGCTCCCTACAAGTTCGGGAAGATCACTATGCTTGCCTGGTTGACATCTGTGGTCGGGCAGGAAGACTGGAGGAGGCTTTCAACGTGATTCAACGCCTCCAAGTCGAGCCTCCTGCATGTGTTTGGGGGGCGTTTCTTGCGGCGTGTAATGTTCATGGAAACACGAGGATGGGAAAGCTGGCCGCAGAGAGGCTTCTGAGGGCGGACCCAGAAGATGCAGGGACTTACACGTTGATGTCAAATATATATGCCGCGAGAGGGAAATGGAGAGAAGCTGCAAAATTTAGGTTGAAGATGAAGGAGAAGGGGCTGAAGAAGCAGCCAGGTTGTAGCTGGATTGATGTTGGGAATAGGGTTCATGTATTTGTAGTTGGCGATAAATCTCAGACCGAAGCTAATCTTATTTATTCTTTACTTAATGGACTGCATCTGAAAATGAAGAAGGCGGGCTACATATCAAAGGATGATTCTATAATGGAAGAGGATTTTTTGGTAACTTAAAAAAAGTGTATGATACACGGCATTTTTGTTTGTTTATAGTGTTTGGAGTGGATTGGATTAGCCTTCCGGGGGATTATATTTGAATCATGTTAGATGTACATCACTTTTGTATATCTTAGACTACATAAAAGAATATTATGATTAAAATATCCCTCATCTTTATGTCTCACGCGTCTTTATGCGTCTCATGAGAGATTTTTTGTCATTAAAATACCTTTGTGTAGCTCAAAGTGTACACAAAGATGTACTAATAGCATTTTCCATTATATTTACCACAGAACTCTTGATGCTTATGTAATAAATAGTCATACAGTTGATGTTAGTTTTGCATTTTTCAGAGTCCTGCATGTATCAATAAAATTAGTCAAATATATAAGGATCTGGGTCAACCGAATTTGTGAACTTACCTCTCTACTGTTGAAATGAAAGGGGATTAATATTCAACAACAGGGGTAGGGGTAGGGGTAAAGATGTAAAATTCACTGGGTCAGCCCACAAAGCAGTTCTATTCTATCACTGCCCTGTTGATAAATACATAACTCAATTCAAGCCAATGACCGGGTCCGTGAGATTTTCATCATAGCCTGTCCTGTGTAAAGAGCTTTACCGAGTAAACATAGTAACTGATCAACTAACTAACTCAATTCAAAAAAGAGATCCAAAAAAAAAAACAAAACATTCAAGTGAGAAGCCATTTTACAGGGGCAGAAAAGCCATGCAGAGTCCGTTGAACTCAACCCAAACAAACCGCAAAATTCAAAACAATTGAAATGGCGCTTTACCTTTACAAGAAATACAGATGTTCGCAGTCTCCATTACCAGCTCATAATGACACCAGAAATAAATGATAATTCAGATTCATTCTCTACCATACCACCAGGACTTGGAAAATACAAGGGAAGAGGTCACTGGTGATGCTATGACTTCCAGCCACCTACAGCAATGCAATCTCAGTTTTCTGAAAAAGAACCTAAACAACTCGACTTTTCTTCTCTGAAACAGAATATGGAAGAGCCAGGAACATCATCATCGAGCACAACAATCGTCCACCATTCTTCCAGCTACTCAACAGAACCAGAATTGAAATTAAGCTGCCAACTCCATATAATTCAATAAATTAGACACGCCGATCAAACCTTCAGATACTTGCTAAATTTCCAAAAAGCCGTCCCAATTCATAGATTGAAAATATCCGGGTCTCAATAAGTTCAATTCAACCGCTGTAATGAATCTAACCTGATGTGTCAACTTCCTTCCCGTAATCATCCTCGTGAATATGTCTCCTCAACCTTCTTAACCAAATACCATAATCCATGGGATATGGTGTCCCAGATAGACTATCAACATAGTCGGCAAATGCCTTCAGGACAGCAGAGATATCCCCAAGCTTCTGCTGGATCAAACGTTTTGACCAAGAGTTTTCTCTCCATTGCAGTGCCCCTTCAACCGAATCCAAGTTTGGAAAATCCCCACCACTTGAGAAGTACAACAGATAGACAAGGCTCTCCGCATCAGAAGCAGAACACAATTTCCCCTCCTGAAGAGCGTAAGTGGATGAGAAATGAAGATTCATCGCTGGGCGATCCCTCTCTTCTAAAATGGCATGCCCCCATCCAATGAGGACATAATAAGGTTGGCCAAAACCAGATTTCACGCAAATAATGTTCTCAGGCCTGATGTCCCCATGCCGAATTCCAGCAGAAGCAGCAGTTGAAAGTGCAGATAAGCAATCGTGGCAACACCTAATAGCCTCATCCGTGCCAAATTGGCCACTTCTTACCATTTCAGCTACTGTTTTTCCAACTGGATTTGTCACAAGAATTGGCGTCCCACACAGAGGATGGTCACAGTTGCCACCTTCATTTGGTCTACACTGGCCAGGATGTATTATCCTGCCAGATGCACTCAGCTGCGGCAAATACTTGCTGGACAGACCCTTTTGTTTCATAACTGTCAATACTTTAGTTTGCCTCTGAACTTGATACCACAACTTCATATCTTCCCACGCTGGTTCCAACTGAGAAGGATGCGAACCAACATATAGAAATAAAGAATTTCCAGGATCTTCCACTGAAGACCCAATATAATACAGAATTTCACCATCATTCAGAACTTCATTGATCTGATAACCTTTTCGCCAATTTGAATCCTCCAACCATAGAACAGACCCTATATCTAGCTTCATTGACTTTTCAGACTCCAATTTGACAGATTCCTCCTGCACCTCAACAATTTCAGGAGAAACACTGCGCTGCTGGAGCCGGAATAAACCATTTCCATTTACTCTGCTATCTCCCAGCTGCCTTTCAGTTCTTCTGGTATGGAGCCGTAAGCTGTGGTCAGCAGCTAAATCTTCAACTGAGTTCTTGGGCATTCCAGCATACTGCATGATGCAATGGAAAGTTGCAAAAAGCACTTGTAGAGCACCAATATCCCCCCAGTTGGCATTTCCAAGTTTGTTCCAGATCCTATCAACATTGGAAACTGAAACCTGTGAATAATTTTTTATCCACTTAGCAGCACAACCATAGACATTATTCAAATCACACTCCAATTTATTCACATCTCCTTCAACTTTTACAACGCCACCATATTGAGAATCAACAAGAAGAACATATACAGAATTTGAACTAGCAGGAACATTTGATCTGCTGAGGTTTCTTGATAATAAAATACGAAGAGCGAAAAATAGAGCTTCACCTATAACAGAGGAAAAAGCCTTTTGGTCACTCTCCACTGCAAGGCTCCCAATATCAGGCCTAAGAAGTGCTACTTCAAGAATATCCTCCCACTTTCCATGAGGATGTCTTGGGTTTTTTAGCATTATAGCTGTGGCACAAAGACCTCCAAGTTTTCCATTAGAAATTGCCTTCTCAGCCTGGTAAAATTTCAAGTTTGCATCATAAAGACATGCAACATGGAAAGGCATTGGCTCATCCTGGCTCCAAAATGCCTCCCACAACCCCTTCACGCATGCATGTAAGAAATCCTCAATAGCAAGATAAGCAGTTTCTTCCACAGCACCAGATGTTGAAGCATAAACAGCGCTAGGCATCCGAATCAGCTGCTGAAAAGTAACCCCTTCCAATGCATAATCAAACTTTTGAAGATCTATCAACTCAAAAGGGACATCAAAGGCAGCTGTTTTATCTGCTGATTCTCCTGTTATTTCTTCAAACCAGTCCTCAAGGTTGGCAGTCAGGATTTCACTGTCGACAAACCTATGAAGGAACCCCTTCCAATTCTGATGCCTACCACCTGAAGAAACACTTGATTTTTTTGTCACTGACTCTACTGATTCATGACCTGGGGATCCACCTATCAAATAGTATTTATCATATAGGTCTGTCAGCTATATTTTGGGTTTCTCCTCTATTTATAAAACATGCTAACCAGGTATTCCAACTATATCAGCAGTTCAATAGTCACCACAATGCTACCATGATCTTATAAATAGAAATAACACAAATAAATGAACTGGAAAAAAAAAAAAAACACGCATATGCTAATCAGGTATTCCAAGCATGGTAGAAAAGAATAATTTGAACTAAAAAAGTTATTGCAGACGTGTGTTGTCACTTCAAACATGTTGTGCTGTTTTATGTTCAGACCATGATATGCATGTTGTTGCCACTTCATTATTAATGTGAGTTGTGCAACCTTTATTCTGTCTCTACTGCACCTTAAATTTGTCATAATGCAACTAACTATTTGATTGCACATCAGCAGAACTGTTGGAAAGTTTGACATACATTGTTGGGTGCCTCTTTTCTAACAAAGTTTTAGGGGCAAGTTATCAAATTAGGCAAAGGTCATACAGACAAGTTAATTTGGAGGCTGGTTTACTGATTCCCACACAGGCAAAAGACAAACTTGGCTTGAATCAAAATAACCCCAGGAGATGCTGCCCTTAACTGCACAAACCTAGAGCCAGAAACATTTTACATCGGTAGCAGACCATTGGCCTCACACATAACATTAAACACCAACAATCACCAATAAATGCAGAACGTCAGATTACAAGGGTATTTCAGCTTGACCAACATACATCAAGGGACCATTTAGCACCATTTTCTTTCTTTCTTTCTTTCTTATTCTGAGAATGGTGGTCTGAAAAGTAGAAAAAAAAAACGTTAGTTTAATAATGCTGTGGTACTGGGTTAGTAAGTGCTAAAAAAAAGCTAGCTTTTTGTTAATCGTTTTACAGTATTAAGATTCAGAAAATGATAACCCTACCCTATCTTATGGAATAGTTGCTTAAAAATGTAAAAATATCATATCTATTCCATTTCATGAAAAAAATAAAGGCTAAAAAGAGCACCATCTTGTGCCTTTTATTTTGGTGTTTTTTTGGGTGCTTTTTCAGTCCAAAAAGCTTAAAAAAAGCTATCAACCAAATGCCTTCAGATTTTTTTTAGGGAAAAAAGAGAAAAAAAAGCTTTAAAAAGTGGTTCCAAACAAGCTCCAATGATAGTGGGCCCAGTTTTTCATTTAGGATATACCCTAATTGCTTCAGCTGCCTTCCACAATAAAAAGACTCAATTCAGTTCATGTGACAAAAACTACTTCTGCATCCCTGCCCTCCGGCTGGTTATCCGTAGAACAATTTCAAAACATTCACATTACCGAAGTTCGATGAAATTTTGAAAGAAAATACAAGCAAACTGCATTTAAAAAGACAATAACTACTTGTGCATCCCCCACCACATATCATTTTGGAGGGATATGAATAGGAACAGTTTCAAATTATTCATGCGGGAAAAGTGGATGAAATTGCCGAACAAGATGCAGCAGGTGATAATTCCAGATCAGTAGAAGGACTTAAAAGTCAGATACTAAAGAGGATAAATAAAATAGATCAAAGCAGATATCATCCCAATTCAAGTTATTTGACACTAACAAGTATGCAATGATAAATAGAACAAAACATAACATAAGAAAATCTTCCACAAAAATAGATTACTCCAAGGGGGTAGGCAGTGGAAAGAAGGAGAAAAGAAAATCACATAAGCAATAATACCTAAGAAATTCAAAATCTATATTAAGCGATATAGAGGGGGAGGGTGGAAAGAAGAAAATTATGTTTACAGAATACAAGAATCACCTTCTACGAAGGACAGGAACCTTTTGACAAATTTAGGTCTCTGACGGAAAAAGAACATCTCGATCTGGTAATCTACTTGAGATTCAAGGTCTCAAAATTCTGTCTAATGCTCCCCCCCTCCCCCCTCCCACTGTGGTCTGAAATTTTCCCCTCTGGTTTAATTTGTTTATTACAAGATATAATTTATGTAGGCAACAATTCACCCCCATTAATTACTACGTACGATACTTTAGCCTAATTTCTTTTTTTGTCATAATTGCATAGATATAAAGTTAAACGTACTCTCACACTAGTGGGTCCCACAAAATTCATGGCTGGCCTTAAAACAATATAAGGAAGTAAGAAGGATCGATGCTTGCTTATCAAACACTGCCTCCCAGTAAAATAGAAAGAAGAAAATAAAAAAAAGAGCTTCTGCATAATAGTTGACTTTTTTTATTATACGTCTTTGGGCTGGGACTCATATGTTCAATATTTTACATGGTCCACCACGCTTATGTCATTCTGGTTAATGTTTTCAGCTCCTTTACATTTCAAGTCCTTCAAATGTACATTCAAATTCTTTATATATGAGATTGAAATTGTGGGTACCAAATTAAAAAATAAAATAAAAAATTCCCTTGAATGAAAAAAATAATCACTGCTACCAGTTTTTGATCCTTGCACCTTTACCACACTCATAGCACTAGGCACCAACTAAGAAGATAAGAAAGTTTTTCAATAATCACAAGAATAAATAGAAACATCACCTGAATCAAAAATAATAAGCATCCTTATCAATTGACAATAGTTGCACCTTTACCAGCATCATAAACTAAAAAAATGCATACAAAAATTTAAAGAACAAAACCATCTTGGTTTTTCTAGTCTCAGTTTAGTTTTTAAAGTCATAGCGAAGTTAAATCAAGACAATAGAGAAATGATCTCAAATATTGTAGAGAGGTCTTTGTCAAGACCCTAGGTTTTGAATCTAGGGTTTCTAGTTGGCAGTTGGGAAAGAAGAAAGAAAGGAGGAGAGAAATTAGGGAGAAAACAGAAAGAAGAACAAAGGGAAACAGAGAATGGATAAAAATAAATGAGAGAACTTGAAATCAATTCATTCATAATGTCTCGATACAAAGTGATATAGCCTTATATATGACTGTGCTCAACAGTTAATTGGTTACATTGTAACTGATGTTACTAATAGCTTATAACAGTTGTAGTGGTTTGTTGCCAGCTACTATAACTATAATAATAGCAATTGAAACAACTTCAACTACTTTGTACTATCTTCTATCTCCTAATTCTTCTAATCATGACATCCCCTTCCCTTCAAAAGATTTTTCTTGTCCTCAAGAAAATCAAAGAAGGTGAGCAACACATGTGTCACATTTTTTTTGTACCTCACGGAAGGCTGCTTTCCGCTATCTTCTATCTCTGCCTTTTTTTAGCAACTCAGTCAGAGGTTTGCCTACCAGCCCATAATGCATAATAAACCTCCTATAATAGCCCTAGTTAAAGATTGAGTAACATTGTGGTAAGCAGCTTTTTAGACTCTGCAGCTTTAAAATCTCAGCCTCTTTTGGTTCTCCCACTTAACACAGCTTGTATTGAGAACATTTGAGCCACTTGAGTCATCTTAGTCTTGAAGAACTTATGTAATTTCTTCCCCAGAATCATTTTACAGGCTCCCATCTCCAGGCTGCTAGTGAGAGTTACCTTCTTTCCTTCCTTCTCAAAAGTAACCTCCAATTTATTGAAGTCAAATATAATTGGACTGATTGTTCTCATCCAATCCACTCCTAATACAATATCACATCCACCTAATTTTAATAACTGCAAGTCAATGATAAATTCCCGCCCTTGCATTTTCCAACAAAAGTCGATACACTTGGATTTATTGTACATTTTACTTCCATTTGATACAGTGATTGACAAAGGGAAAATATTTTTCAACTTAAAACACAAGTCCTTGGAAGTATTTTCGTCAAGGAAACTATGTGTACTGCCACTATCAATCAATATCATCAACTTCTCATCTTTTGCCATGCCTTCCACCTTTATGATTTTATTAGTGGAATACCCCTTTAAGGCATGCAATGAAAATTTCCTATCTTCATTCTCAATGGAAATGTTATAAGTGGCTTCTATTCCCTTCGTCAATTCTTTTTCTTCTTCATTTCTACCTTCCAATTGCAACAACTGCCGTTTACATTGATTTCTAGGAGAATATTTTTCTCCACATTTATAACAGAGTCCCAACTGCCTCCTTTGATTTGAATTATAAGCCTTTGTCATATGAGGATGATAGGAAGATGAAGGATCTTGGAGAGGCTTTTGCAAGAAATTCCCCTTATTAGTTCCAGAATTGAAGTTCTTGGTAACCGATGAAATTTGTGCTTCTTCTGACCCAATTCCTTTGTAAGGAATTCTATGCTTCTTGAATATGGCCTCTACTGTTAATTTCTGCAGTTTGTCCTTCTCTGTTGCCTGCTTAACTGTAGCAGGTTGCAGCATCTTCATTGTTGGCCTAAGTTCTTCACTAAGCCACTTATAAAACTTGAAACAAAATATGCTTCCGAAAAAGAGGGGTTAGTAATGAACATTAATGATTTAAGTTCCTCAAACTGAGTTTGATATTCCAAAACTGTTCCAACCTATCTCAACTTATTAAATTCTTCTATAACATCAATCATATTCTTGTCCCCAAATCTCTCGCAAAATTCTTCCACAAAATCCTACTGGACACATTCTTCTCTAAGCCTTGCCCACCCTTGATACCATGCATCAGTTGCATCATTCAAGTACGTTGAAGCCAAGTTAACCTTTTGAGACTCTCCTATGTTGTAAAATTGAAAAAACTTTTGGCATCTTCTTACCCACCATCTAGGGTTCTTGCCATCAACATGGGAATCTCCAATTTTGGCACAGGAACAACACCATGAGTATAGGACTTATTCACTGAATTATTTTCCATCCTTCTATCATTCATCCCATCGGCCATAATCTCCCTGTAATGCATATTTTAACTTATATTACAGGAGTCCTAGTTTGTCTAAGATTTAAGCCATTACCTTTCAAGATAGGATCCCCATTCTGCTTGGTTGGAAAGTCCACTAGTAGGCTTAACTATGGAATCTTGGAAAACATCTGCAAGAATCCATCTAGCCTCTTGGCCAAACCTTCCATTGAAGCATCCAGATTGTTTTCTAGTGACTGAATACTTTCCTGATTCTTGCTCACTCCAGACTCCAATGCTTCGATTCGAGTCTGCAGATTGGTCGCCAGGGAATTAACCTGGTTGACCTGCGCCCCCGGTTGCTTCATTCGAGTATTGTCCGCCATGGCCCTAAACTTGCAGATTCAAGCTGTCGTGGATAACAGTCTAGGAATCAACTGCTCTGATACTAGACTGCCAAGACCCTGGGTTTCAAATCTAGGGTTTCTGGTTGGAAGTCGTGAAAGAAGAAAGAAAGGAGATAAATTAGGAAGAAAACAGAGAGAAGAACAAAGGGAAACAGAGAATAGATGACAGAAAATGAGAGAACTTGAAATCAATTCATTCATAATGTCTCAGTACAAGGTCACATAACCTTATATATGGCCATGCTCAGCAGTTAACTGGTTACATTGTAATTGAGTTTACTAACAGCTTATAACAATTGCAGTGGTTTGTGTCACAGCCCAAGGGCTGGTATGTAATTAGAAGGATATTAGAAGGGTATAGCCGGCTATTACAGGCTGTTATAACTGTAATAATCCACTTGGCACATGGCAGCCTAGTTGGCACATGGCCACTTGGAGATTCTAGAGAGTTAGTTAGAAGAAGCCTCTATTGTAACCAACTCCTATAAATAAGAAGCTGTTCATGAGGATGGGGATGTGAAGATTATTCCACAAGTCCTTTCCCTCCAATTCAATCTCAATTCTCTATCTCTCTCTCTCTCGCTCACACTTCCTTCTTCCCACCACTTTCTTTTCCTAAAATTCCAGAAATACGCCCGGTCAGATACCTAGATCTGACAGTTTGTTGCTAGCTACTGTAATTGTAATAATAGCAATTGAAAATTTGAAACAACTTCAATTATTTTCTACTATCTTCTATCTCCTAATTCTTTTAATCATGGTCATTGTTAAAAAATTGAAGATGAAGAGATGAAAGTTAGAGAAAAGGGTTAGAATAAATATCCACTAACAGTTTCTAGTCTCTCTCGGAACTCTGCTTGGATTCCTATTTACAGTTGAAGCCCAAACAAAGGAAAAGGTTGCATAAGGTAGCCAACAACCAACACATAAAACTCACTGGATTAAAAACATGAGTTCAAGACAAATGAACAAATTGATGGGGCATAACCTTCTTAGCAACGCGTTACATTGCCCAAGTGCAGTGAAAAATGAGCTAGGGCTGCTATATTGGTGCCTAGATGTAGTGTAAAATCTGCAAGAGTCGTCACATTTTCATGGAAAAATGGGAATTCAGAAGTTAGTCTAAAATCATAGAATAAAAATTGGGTTATGGAATATTGAGACTTTGATAGGAAAACCTATGGAAAGTGATGGATTTAATGATTAGGAAAAAACTTAACATTATGTCCTCATATTAAATGACTTATTAACTACCCAAATATGCTACTTTCTTATGGGACAAAAAGACCACTTATGTTATGAATATTATAAAGTTACACAGGGAGATTGATTGATCCTTACATAAATTTATGGTTATTGATGTCTATATCAAAAAAGGGAAGAGAAAGAATGGTAAACAAAGCCCAAGAATCAGATGATGGGATCTAAAGGGTGAAAAACAAGCTATTTTCAAGGAAAAAGTATGTGGTAGAAGAGGTTGGACTATAAAAGGAGAAGCATACCAAATGTGGATTCAAATGTATTCCTAAAGAAGTCTCATTGAAGGTTTTAGAGGAGAAATGAGTCTAAATTGCTTATGTATAGGTTACTAAAGACATGTATTATAAACACATGTCAAAACATGTGAAGTAGATACTGAAGCTTTTCCAATTAAAACTGGATTACATCAAGGATTTGCATTAAGCCTTTATATCTTTGACATTAATAATGGATAAAGTCACTAAGCATATCCCGACAAAAGGTGCCTTGATGCATGTTAATTGCAGATGCCACTATTTTATTGGCAAAGGTTGCTCCTTTGAGACAAAAAGATCATGGGTTAGAGTTGTGAAAACAATCTCTTCGTAAAAAAGGCAAGGGAAAAGTTGCATATAAATATGACACACCCTAGCAAAGTGGGGATCCCAGTGCATTGCACACGCCTTGTTCCTAGATCACAAAAATCCAATCAAATCCTTATCTTGCACACTCAGACCATGAGTTAAGCAAGTTTCATTCAAGTCCACCTTACAATTTATCATCTGGTACATGGTTGTGAAAGTAAGTTATAAGATTGATGCACACGGTGATGGGACCAAAACTCTTAAACAATTTATCAAAAGATCTCAGAAAGAAAATGAAAAGATTTCTCCATGGTTGAACATATGGTAGCCACTTATAAAGCCATGTCTCACAAAGGTCACGATAAAGGAATTGTAGGCCAGCCAGCCAGCCTCCTCATCTAGAACAACAAAAATCAATTGGAAGATTAACATTGAATCTGCATACACATGCATCATGGCACGACAAAGGCATGGTTATATCTCCATGGTTAATGAAATGGTAGGTATTCTTCTGAAACCATGTCTCATAAAGTTTATTGTTAAAGCTTGTAGGCACCCAACTTGATCATTTGTAATAACAAAAATCACTTTAAGTCACCATCAAGTCTGCGCATGGAACACCATAGACATGATTATGGAGAAAGAAAACATCATAATAATATGTGGTTTTGAAGAGCAAGGGGAAAAACTAGGTGATTTCATAGAGGGTCAAACAATTACTAATTCTAATGTTATGCAAATCAAATTATGATTATTAATTTGGAAGGGTTGCAAACAGATTTTCTTTTTTTTTTTAAAAATTTATAATCACCTCATATGCCATTCATGTGATATGAGAAGCCAGCTTATAAAAAACAGAGACATTGGACATACTAATTACAGTTTTGTCAGAGATAAAGGAGACTATGTTCATGAAACAGCGAATCCAATAAAATTCTTTACTCCATTGTTAGTGTCTATAATTTCTTTGCACATCCAATAAACCAAAGGGAAGAAAGTATAATTTTCTAGGGCTGATCTGAAAGAGGGTAAAAGTATGATAAGCAAGAACCCATGAGGCAAAGAGATTATGTAAAGTGGCAACATTCAACTGATGAAACACCTTTAAGATGTCAGTTTCATTAAAGTTGCTAAACGGCTCAACCAAGATTTCATTGGACAGAGCAATGAGATGAAAGTGATGAGGGATACATGGAATTCTTGAGCTATCCATTAAAGCAAGGGACTATTAATTGAATAACTACTTGTGGAAAAATAAAGAGCGCTGCACACACACGCACACACACAAATCCAAGATGATATGGTTGCCTTTTAGACCATGAAGCATGTATGAGACATACCAAGTTGCTTGTAGATCGAGAAGATGTTGAAGATAAAATATATTCTATACAAACAAAGGCTTTCCATTTTTGCCACCAAAGCACCACAGTTGTTCGATGTCTTGAAAGCAAAATCAAATTGACTTGTTGAAGCATTGTGAAAAGGGCCATATCACTAGCACATGCTCTAGCAGTTAAGTTACATAGGCAGTGGAAGACAAAGGAAAGCATCACTAAAGAAAATAAAATTGACATGTCCAATAATGACACATTTCATGCGATGTTCAGGAAGATATAATTACAGAATTTCTACTTTTTTTTTGGCACATGGAATTTCTGCTTTCTCAAACTAAAAGCAACCAAACCATGATTGGATTATGGCTATTATTGTGCTGAAGCCATTTAAATGGCTGCATTGCATATTTATCCTACACAATGGAATTATGAGAGTTCCAAAAGTTCAATTTCAAGATAATTTGTTCAATGGCTGTGCTAAATGCTTCAAAGATAGCTCAAGATAATAAACTAAAATTGGACAAATGATGCCAGCTTCTTTTACTGAGAAAATAATATTCTTTCGTTTATGTGTATAACCATGTATCCCTTTCCATTGAATGGTTATATGGCACTAGCTTACAACCGATTGGTTACATATTTGCCACTTGCCACCTTCTTGTTACTTGTGGCTATTCCATTCCAATAGTATAATTAGGTAACCTCCTTAGTGAACTCTATATACAGGTTTCGAGGAATCAAAATTTCTGATTTTTTTATTTTTTGTTGTAGCTTTATTTTCTACTTCCTAGAACTTGGTTTTAAGCCACATAGGTGACAGATTTTGAGTTTAACTTGCTACATTGTGCAAGACCTGATTTTTAGACTATCTGTTGACCCAAGCCTTAATCAAGGGTGTGTTGAAACTCGAAACCAACAAACAACTATATCAACAGCATAACCTGTGGTCTATTTTGACAACATTGAACCTGAGCAGTGGATATGGTTGCACATCACATTTAAAATTGTTGAATGAAAGTTCATTTTGATTCCATTTCCATGGGGTGGATTCATGGCAACAAACAAACTAATAAAAATTTTCTTTTTATTGTTGGAAGTACGATTGGCTATGGCAGAAAGGTTGAGTTTTCTGTTGTTCTCTAGGGAAATAGGGTGTTGGAAGGTAAGCCTGAGGTCCTTTCATAATGCACCGAACCTTGTTGGTAACAACTTGAGCATTTTTAGGATGTGAATATGCATAAAGGCACCTGTTAAATAGAAGGGGGACTGATCTGTAATGTACTGTGATTGTTCTCCTAAGCACCTCAATAAACCTCGGTTGTTCAAGTATGGGGAAAAAGTTCACCCAGAGAATAAGGTAAAAAAAAAATAGTATGTTCTTAAATAGTTGCCTGGTTCTTAATAAATTAGGCGGTGTGTTGGTATATGCATTTTATTTTTATAATCCTATGGATTGGAATATCAAAAATTCTAGAAATGGACCAGGGGTCACAATGCAGCAGAATGCCTAGCCTCAATTTGTCCGACACACACAGAGGGCATTTCGGAACTGCATATCCGAAAAGAAGGAAGAAAATCCACATTAAATGGCACAGAACACGCTATAGCCGATATAGTCGCTGCAATTCCAAATTAGTCAAGCATCTTCCGATTCTAAAGATACCGAATATACGCCGCCAGTCCAATCACACAACAATTCAAAAAGCCGGAACAGAATCACGAAAAATCGGAACAACAACAGCGAAAAAGGCTCTCAATTAATTCGAATCCGGTCAAAAAAGGCAAAAAATCACAGCAGCAGCCAGATTGAGAAACAAGAGCAAATTTAGGGCCAGAGAGAGAGACCACCTTCCATCAAGGAGACTCGAAGAAGAACGGTCGAATAGCTTCAGATCTTGGACGGCTAAGACAAGACAACATCACAGACCGATCTGTCTGCACAGTGGAATCGACGAACAGCCGGCCGGCCGGCGAGTGAGACAAGTAAAGCAAAGCCCCTCCTCCCCTCCTCTCGGCCAAAAAAAAAAAGCGGAATATATAATAATAATAATAATATAATAGCAGCAAGTAAGTATATGAAGAAGAATAATAAAAGCTGCGGTCAGTGACTGTGTGTGAATGGCGTGATTTGGTTATATACAATAAGCATATATATATATATACGTACATGTAAAAGCTTGGATTTTTGGTTTTCTTCCTTCTCGTTTATAATAATATAATTTATTACACGGCGGAGACAATGCCCCATCATTGCAACACGACACATTGAGGCTTCTCTCATCATCTCGCGATACTTTCTACGCGTGAGTCAGACTCAGTCAACAATTATTAAAATACAATATATGTTTTATGTATATTTCTTACTTTTTAACTACTTATTTAAGTATTATTTATTAATCAAGACATAAACAAGAAAAGATCAGTATTATGAATATTTGTTTTTTTTAATGTATTTATTAAATTTATCTGATAACTCTTAAAAAAAAAATTACGTGACTTCTTATTTTAATTTTTCATACATATTTATCTGTCCCCCACTTAAGATAAACATATCTTGATGTTTATAGATAAGAAAAAAAATGACGCTTGTGTCTTCTAGTGTATTTCAAAAAATTTAACAAATAATTTGATAAAAATCTTAAAATACTTCATAATTTTATATTGATCATTTCATATCTTGATCCAAAAAACATCATGTCCTTATCTTGCTTATTTTAACAAACGTTATCTTATTTGACTACATGCAGAAGCTCTTCAATGTAGTGAAAGAGCTCCCAATACGCCCCCACCAGCATGGTGTAGTAGTAAAGGATTTGAAATTTCGCATAAAGTATAGAGATTCAAATCATTATAGTGATTTAAAAAGTAGAATTATTGTTAGAAGGTAGCAGTAAGGCTAGAAAGCAAGTCCCGCATGAACTACATTGGATTCAACTCTGAGCGTGTATAAACTATATCCGCATTCGAATTTACATGGCGGTGCATTAGAAAATAATGTCATCCTCCATTGGGGGCTAGTTAGGCGAAGTTCGGACACTCTAGGTTAATTGAAAGAGTTGTGCTATTCGGCCACCCTTAATGCCACCCCATGAAATCTCGCGATATTTTGATGAGATATTGCAATATTTATAAACAAAATTCAAATTACTTCTCTCTCTCGTTCTTTTCGTGCTTCCCCATCATTCTTCCCCCCAACCCCTTCCTTTTCAGTGCATTCTTCTCCCCCTCGCCCCCCATTTTTTTTTCTCTCTCTCTCTCTCTCATACCCGTGTAACTGAGCTTCTTCCATTGCAGCAGCTCCGACCCTCTCTGTTTCTCTTTCTCATCCGTTGCACATCTCTATTGGGCCTAATCTAGAAGGAGGTAAGTCTTTTAAACCTATTTGAATTTGGTCGTTGCACATCTTGTTGGTTTTTAGGTATGTTGGTCGATGGGGATAAGAGTCTCAGGTGATTGCCTCTGATCGCAAGAAACCACCTGCCATGGTGGCCGGTGGCGACCGATAGTGCGCATATACGTATTATGGGTTTGGCCGAAACTTTAAATTTAGATCTACAACGATTTGACCGTTAGCTTCGCTGGTTTTTGGGTATGCTGGTCGATGGGCCCTTGGGTGTTGGGTGGTTGCCTCTAATCGCTGGAAACCACCGACCACGGTGGTGACTGGCAGTGCATTTTTAAGTTTGGCCAAAAATAAAAAATTAGATCTACTAAAATCTAATCATTAAATCTAGTCCATTTTTTTGTATGTTAACTCTCTTGACTTGGTGTTTTTAATGGTAGGTTCTAATCATCAGAATCTTCGATCGACAACTGTTTCTGGCAGTGGTATTTTTTGTATGTTAATTTACTAACAAAATTTTTGAATATTTTTTATATTTATTTATATATGAAAGAGACAAATAATAGATACAACAAACATTTGTACTTAAAATTATATAATTATATTTAAATTTTTATATTGAGTAAGTTTAATTTAAATAGTTGAAATAAATATTAAAAAATATAATTTATTTTAAATTATAAAACATAATTTATTTTTTTATTGTATTGTATATGTATCTAAATATAGTTAACAAATTAAAATTAAAATTTTTCATTCTAAAATCTTCAATTTATTATAAAAAAATTTGACATAATTTAAATTTAATAAATATTTTTTAATTTTATTTAATATAAATTTATAATATATATACACATTAATAAATATCTAAATTAAAATAAAATTAACAATAACTATTTACCATTCAATTCTTAAATAAACTTAATAATTTCACAAAATAAATATAAACCCACAAATTCAATACAAATTTAATATTCAACTTCAATACAAATTCATAATTAAATATCTACATTTACAATAATAAATTAAAATAATTATAAAATAATATATATATATATATGTACGTATGTACAAACGAAGGTCACAACTACCATCACTAGCGACCACCGTTGCCAACGACCATCGTCAGTCAAAGATTCCGATGATCAGAACCTACTATTAGAAACACCAAGTCAAGAGGGTTAACATACAAAAAAATAGACTAGATTTAACGGTTAGATTTTAGTAGATCTAATTTTTAATTTTCGACCAAACTTAAAAATGCATTGCTTGCCACCATTGGCCACTACGACCGGTGGTTTCCAGTGATCAGAGGCAACCACCCGACACCCAAGGGCCTATCGACTAACATACCCAAAAACCAGCAAGATATAACGATCAAATAGTTGTAGATCTAACTTTAAAGTTTTGACCAAACCTATAGTGCGTATATACGTACTGCCAGTCACCATTGGCCACCGTGGCCAGTGGTTTCCGGCAATCAAAGGCAACCACCCGACACCCTTATCCCCATCGATCAACATACCCAAAAACCAACAAGATCCAACAGTTAAATCTTCTTAGATCTAAGCTTAAAGTATCGACCAAACCCAAATAGGTTTAGAGAACTTAACTTCTTCTAGATCAGGGCCAATGGAGATGTGCAACGGACGAGAAAGAGAAAGAAAGAAGGTCGAAGTTGCTGCAATGGAGGAAGCTTGATCGCAAGGGTAAGAGAGAGACAGAGATAGGAGAGAGAGCCCAATGGAGATGTGCAACGGACAAGAAAGAGAAAGAGAGAGGGTCGGAGTTGCTACAATGGAGAAAGATTGATCGCACGACTAGGAAATAGAGAGAGATGAGAAAGGTGGGAGGGGAGGGAATAAGTATGAAAAAAAATGAAGCACGAGAAAGAGAGAAAGATGAGTTGATGGTATATATATATTGAGAGTATATTTGTAATTGTAATAGTGACTAGATTTGTAATTTTCTCTAGGATGGCACTAAAGGTGGCATTGAGGATGATCAAATAGCATAACTCTAAATAAAAAAAAAAAAGAAAAGCGCTCCCAACATTGAGAAAATTAATAAAATATTGAATCTGTTCAAATCAGTTTCAATTAATCACATTTAAAATTAAAATGAGGTCTATCCCATACGTGGTGCTATAACATCACCAGAGTTTAATAATCTTATATTCAAATATTGAATACATATGACAATTGATAATTTGGTTAATTTAAAACATAAAATAGAGTTTAATTTTTTTTTATTAATATTTGCGTATTCAATATCTAAATGCAACACAATATATATATATATATATATATATGTCTTACCAATATGTCCACACACCAGACTGGTGAGGCTGAAGAATCATTAACCACCACCAAACCTGAATCAACATGAAGCATTTGAAATTTGCAACCACTGTTTTTGTTATAAAATCCATCAATGGACTAAATGAAAGTCAGGTTAAAATCCCATTCCTTCATTTCATATAATACCCAATAATCCACAACAGTTTAATCTTAAACCACAGATCCCAAGTCGGCCAAAGAACTCAACTTTCATAATCTCTTCAAACTTTTCTTTCTTGCATCCATCTTCTTTTTGTCTGCCTGAGCTTTCACCAGGCCTGCTTCCTTCTTTTGCGTTGCCTGCACTGCTGTTGACCCACCAACTTCAGTTTCAGTTGTGGAATGCAAGGCCGGGGGGGCTGGGTGGTCCTGCCCCTGCCCCTGCCCGTTTGCCCCTTTGGCAAAAGTGGTAGAAGAAGCCAATGGAGATGGCGACGGCGATGGCGATGGCAATGCAGCACCTGACACAGCATTCTTCTCATCAACATTAAGAACTGATGCATTCGACTGGCCAACATTTAGGGCAGTAGTTGACTCCGAAATGGCTCCTGTTTTAAACTTCGGTTTTGGTTTAAGAGCATGAATTCCAGTGTAGAGCCTGTGCATTGAGAGAAATGTATGATACCCGTCAGCACCACAACATAGAATTTCATAGGAAGCATTCACAACACTGCAGTATGCGCATAATGCAAGTACTATCATGAAATTGGTTCTAATCATGAGGATCTAATACGCTACGAAAAGGTAAAAAGAATTTTGACTCTAAAACACTGCCATGAGGTAACCACATATTTCAAGTGTAAGAGAGTAATCTTGGAAACTCATACCGTAACTTAAATCAATACAAACACTCTGCAAAAGGAGGAGGAGAAGAAGAGAGCTTATGCTAATTAACACGTATTCACATGTACAAAGTTCCAGAATAATCGTCCAAAACACTTGGTTCATATATAAGTCTAACCCAAACTTTGGATATCCCATAAGGATTAGAAACTAAACAAGTCTGATTGGGAACTGAATGGCCAATATGGAAACACGTGACAAATGAACTTGACCAACAGAGAATCAGAGCATTGGTCCCCAGCCAACCATTGCTAAACTATGTTATGTTTAGCAGTTAGCACATACATGTTCTATCATATTCTATCGATAGCAAAATTTGACCAAAATTCTGTTTTACGCATTGCCAATGATAAAGAGAAAAAGGGAAATGTACCCAACTAAGGGAAGCAAGGCTAATTTTGGAAAGACTAGCAGATTAAGGGCCAATTTTGGAGATGACCTTGGTTGACCAAATATTTCATGTGTTCAACTCCATTTGTTCAAGAAAAAGCTAACAAGAGGATTAAGTATAACATTGCACCTTTGAGTGGGTACACTCCAGGGTGAGGTTAGTCTTTATAATGACTCAACCTCATATTTTTCAGTAAAATTACTACTAAAGAAGCAATTGACAGCAGATAATATGCTATGAGAAACTGGTAATCCTCAATCAGTTCAGAAATTGGTGTACAGGTTCCAAAACATTGTAAGAAATCATCTCAAGATGGTGAACTCAACGATCTAAAGCAATCCCAAAGTCTTTTTAGGAATTATTTCCTTGAAGAAATTTTTAAGAAATATAACTAAAATCAAGAACAAACATAACTAAAATCAGGTAAAACATAACTAAAATCATCTTTTTAGGATGATTCTCCTCTAATGAAAAAAATATTTGCAACTAGAGATTCCTTGTGCCGCTCAGAGGGGTCGGTGGCAGCATCCAGTTATTTGAGAGTTGGAATCAAGAATGCACTATTAAAATATCAACTGTTTATAATCACTTTTGTCCAAAGGGATCCAGTAAAATTTGGGCTGGGGACGGCTGGAATTCAGCAGTGCCCCTAAACATGCGTTTATCTTATGGCTCAGTACTAATTCCAGATTGCTTACAAAGGACAACCTGCATTTTCTGGACATTGAGAGAGGCTGCGGGCTTTGTGGTTCATGCGATGAATCCCACCAGCATCTATTTTTCCAATGTTCAGTGAGTTCGGGGATTTGGGGACAGATTAAAGCTTGGATAGGCATTTGTTGATCTATGTCATCTATTGCCAGCGCTTTAAAATGGATCAAAAAAGTGGGTTGAGGATCTTCTTGGCAGCCTAAGGCCAAGAGAATATAGCTCTTGCCAGCACAGTCTACTACTTATGGACAGCCCACAATCGCTGCATTTTTGAAGGCCAAAGACCATCTATGGACAGCATTCTTTGTAGGGTTAAAACACAAGTATACAAGACCATTTTTTCTTTTTATCCTTATGTTTTAACTCATTTTGAATCCCTCGCTGTGGGTCATTAGTATTGGTCCTTTCATTTGTTTATCCCGGGCATGCCCAGTGTATTTGCATAGTCCAATTTGATCAATGCATACATTTACTTACTGATAAAAAAAAAGAAGGTAAAACTGGTGTTTTGGTAAGATAAAAATGCAAAGAATTTGCAATCCTGTGGACTTGAATTTCAAATGAAATAAAAATACTGTGACTTTATTGCTTTCAATCTAAGAGGGAAGCACAACTAGAAGAGAGGGAAGATGCTTACTCCACCATGGGTGGAAGGGAAACAATTTTTACCTCGCTTCTCCTATTTTGGAAGCAAATCAAACGATAAGATGCGAATTGCTTTTAAGTATCTCAAACAATTTGGGATGCACATAATCTACCTCAACCGCATCATATTATATAGCACATATTGGCACTATCAGGTTCACATTTCACCCACCAAAAATCTGCATTCAGGTAATATAGCACCAAAGACATTCACGCCCTGCCACCCCCCCTTCAAAAAATTATACAAAAATAATTACAGCAGATGAAACTAAGCAAATGGTTCACCTTGCATGCCTTGCATACTCCTCATAATTTTCAAGCAACATCTTTCCAGCCTGCTCATTTAAAGCTGACTCTGGATATGGTTCTATCAGTAGACACCTGACTACCTGTCACATACCAGCACCCGAGCTTAATGACACAAGACGTGTAAATTCAAAACTAGAACTCTGAACTGCAAATAGACTTACAATCAGAACATGCCGTAAACCAAGACTAGGGTTCCAATCCTTTTTCAATGCATTGACACAGATCTCACCATTTGTTGCAATGTTTGGATGGAAAATCTTAGTCAGAAAGTAACCTAAAATGAAATTCCAACAAAGAGTAACGGATATGTAGTTGACAAATAATAAACATGCTTGAAAACACCAGAAAAAGAGGTTGATCACAGCTGGCTGAGAACCATACAATTTGCATGGATTTGCAAGCAGATGATTATAAACCAGAAAACATCAGTAAAAAAATATCTAGGATATTACATTAAATCCTTCAGGCATTTTAACTCAAACTATAGCCAGAATAATTAAACAAACTTTCTTTAAGCTACCAAGCAGTAATGAAAACAAATGGAAAAATTCAAGTACCAGCCAAAAAAAAAAAAAAAAGCATTGTTGCAATACTAATTTCACAGTTCTCAAATGACTAAAAAGCTTTTGAATAAGTTTAAACTTATAAGCCTCAACAAACCTTTGGGCGGGGAATGCGGGAAGTCGTGAGACAGTATCAACTTCATGCGGAAAATACCATTCTCATAGGGAGTTCCAGCTGCAAGGTTGAAATTTGTTCAAGTCCAAATACTTGACATCTTAAAGGATCAGGTAATGTTGGAGTGAAACATAACATACCTGGGCCTTCAATATCAGCATATATGATTGAAAAATCATCATCATTAACACCAACTTTAATACCCTCCGGAGGAGTTTCATCCAGATTTTTCAACTCCTTAGCAAGTTGTTTTATGACATTTGGTGGAAGATTTTCATTGGTTGCCTAACAAAAAAAATCCAGTAAGTCTTATTAGATAAGAGTATTCTTTGACCTTGAATTACTGAAAAGAAAATATCCAAAATTTGTATCCTATCCAACTGCCAGAAAGCTCAATGAATGGTAGGCTGATATTTTTTGCAAATAAAGTTGGAAGTTTAAAACACAAGACATATGTCACCATCATCAAACATTTTTCTAGTCAACCACCAAGCAATTTTGACCACTGAATAGATGCAACATAATTCAAACAGAAGCATAACAGTTTAGGTCATTCAAGTTTAAATCTTCCATACTTGCTTGGGCAATAATACAGCATTGATTGAAAGAATAATGAAACAGTAGAAAGGAATCATTTAATTTAATTGTGATAGAGAAACTCAGCACCCATAAACTCCAGAAATGCAATTATGTCCTAGAAACTGAGAAAATTACCATAACCACCCAAATCGTAATGCAGTTGTCAAAAGATCTCAAGTGATGTAGCTGATGTGATATCAGAACTCCAGATGACACGCGAGGACTTCTCCAATGTTAGTTTCTAGACAGATAATTGAGCCGCCACAGAAATCCTACAACATAAAATTGATTTTGGCATCAAGATGCAGTCAAGAAATTAATAAAGATTAAACATGGACATCTTTTTCAGCACAAAGTAATCAACTACAGCAGCATAGAGTAAGCATAAAAGATTAGGGAGGTTTGCTGACTCTGACATTTGTTCATAACAGGGAAGTAAAAGTCATTAAAATAATAGTGCCTAACCAACTATAGCTGCAAGTTAGTGATATGTTAGGAGAATAAAAACCCAGGAACCTATTCATTGTTCACAAACATTACAGCAATGGAAGGGAACTTGGTTTAAAAAAGTTCTAATTTTTTGTATACCATTGTTTTACACTCTTGAGGCAATTAGAAGCACACTAGTTATAAACTCAAAGGAACTCTACATTTCAAATCAGGTAGAATTGTTTTGGGAAATAAGACCTCCTAGTTGAGCACAAAAAGAATCCAGTCTATACAGTAATCAAAGCAGTATCAGAGTAGACATCCATTCTGCAGATATGAACTGGTTTACAAGTCAGCTGTCAATGGAACTTTTGATATCAACCAGGCATATTTCAGTATACAGAAATCAACATCAATCTGAACCCCTTAACAAACGTGAAGCAATTGCCGATCAGTAGCATACAAGTCTTAAGAACAAAATAGAGCTCCATATCACAAAGTTAGCTAGAATCATATTAGAACCAGTCCTACCAGGAAATTTTGGATAGGTTTATGGCAAGCATAATATAAGCAGTAAGATAAAGCAAAATTAGGGGCATGCAAACTTCAGTTTTTCCAAAAAACAAATGGAACTGAAGTGCTCGGTTTTTGAAATGCCTCAACCAAGCACCTCAGTTCAGTTTCTTGGTTTACAGAACCATAATTTTTATTTTGTAACCAGAATTTTGCAACTCTTTCAATTAACATATTTAGTGAAAACCATGGAAGCAACCCTTGGGTAGCCAAACAAGAGGCTAAAGATTTTGCAGAAACCATGGTTATGACCAAAATTTTGCAGAAACTGAAGAAAGAAATTGAACGCAGACCTCAAAAGATTGCTCATTAATGGCAATCCCCATCACAACATATATTAAAACTGATGAATTAAACAAAGGCTAATAACTTTCCGAAACCCAAAAGATTGAAAGAACCCAGGTCCTCTACAAATCTAAATATACTGCTATTCTTAAAGGCAAACAAAGCCTGACCCATATCTAATATATTTATGTTTGGTATTTAGTCTATTGAAGCTAAAATTATGTTGACAAGAAAACAAAAAAAAAGAAAAAAAATTGGGAGTGAAAGAACAACTATCATCCACAATGCCAAGATCAGAGAATAAAAAAATACATTAAATACAAAAAAATGTGAAATCAAACAGCACCGGCAGCATATATCCAAATCTCTCTGATTGCTTCTAAGCAGTCTGCATATATACTTTGATATATATATATATATATATATTTGCAGATATATTTGAAACATATCAACTTTGCTCAGTTCACTGTCCCTTCATAAGTCAGATATGATTTCACTGAAGTGGTCAGAGTCGAAGGTAGGGTTATCACTATGAGAGAGAGTGAGAGGTGAGAGTGGAAGGTGGCAGATCACTGGTAGGGTTAAATGTACAGTTAGAATAGAAAAGGTAATATGACTCGGTATCAGGTCTGTTCCTCCACTCTATTAACCAAAACCAAAACCGAACTCCTCAGGTTTGTAGAATTGTCGGGAACCTAACTGTTTCAACATCTCGATTTGTGTGGGCTATCTGCACACCCCTAATTATTGCAAAATCAGGTAATCAGGCCCACCGCATCCACAATGGATGGATGCATATTCAGGAAAATTACTAGTAATCTACTGTAGTTGGGTGATGGGATATCTCCCCCACTGCCGCCCAAAGGTGCGTCATGGCGGGATAACTCATCAGATTTTGGCAAAATTAAAACTTTCCACAAAAAATATTTCCCAAACTAAAACTCCAAGAAAACTATGTCCTAAAGTAAAACTCTCTGCCACATCGGCACTTGCCTTGTCGAAAGAATTAGAGAAAAGAGACTCAGCTCAGCCAGTGGTTCCTAGAGGAAAATGCTGACTGGGCCAGCAGTTCCCGCTTGTGGTTTCAATGGCAACCATTGGTTGCCACATTAGAACAGCTGGTTGTGCCACAAATTCTCTACTCAGTTCTCACACACCAACCAATGCAATATTTGTGTGATGTGGTCTATGACGTGATGTCAGATTTTTATTTTGGGAAATAGTTTGGATAGAGTTTTTTTTTTTTGGTGTGGAAAGTCTTAATTTTGTAAAAAAAACTTGATAACTTGTAACATAATCAGAGAGTCTATTTAGATGAAAAGTACTAAGAGACTAGTGGTCTGTATAGCCCAATTAAATGAGCACCAAAACAAATCCCATAAATGCCAACTTGAACATTGCCAAAGACAGCTTTCTTCCCCTTACATTGGGAAACAAGTGGTTATAATTCAAGACTGCATTTCACCTATTTCCTAAGTAAATATCTCGGCTTCAACATTTGGGAAGGAGTTAAACATTACCACAGAAATTTTTCTAGATGTAAATTTTTTAGACCAAATCCAGATGTTCATAGTTTACTTGGAGGTCAGAACTCAAAACTCCAATGGAAGTTTTCACAGAAGAATGTTTAGAATTGCAAAAAGCCTAGGTAGTTTCCTTATAGGCAACTAGCTCAAAATGCTCCATGCTATCATTCACTAAAAGTTTTATTAACTTCTTTTCTATTTTTTCATTTATAAGTTTGTATGCCTCAAAATAAGAAAAGAACATGAAGCAGTAAAAAGAAACCATCTCTTAGCATGCACACAGCCACACAATTTCATGCACAGAGCATCTTATTGTGATAACCTAAATTTCAGTATTTTGACACTTCCAGAGTCCTTTTGCTAGATATAGCATTTCAAAGGAAATAAACAATACTTCGAGAAGATGCATTGCCAACAACAGTAGCATCATACCAACAATCAAATAACCAATGCATAAGCTATAAAGATCCATTGTGACTTCTATTTTGAATCTCCAAGCATAGTATCAGATGCATTTATCTATGTGAAATCAGCCATAAAAAAATATTATCAGTCAACATTTTCCCACCTATCATGGACAAGTGTTATAACTATCAAGTAGAAAGGCTCAATCTGCCATAGCAAGCAACATATTTTTGGCATATAATTATCATCAATTTATCTAGATAATGAGTGGAGCAAATGCATTAGGCGCAGGCTAGATAACAATTAATCTTAAATCCAACTTTGGCTTCCTGAAAAAAATAGGATATAAAATATGCAAGATGATGCATAACGCAGAAAAATGGCATGAATGCACTAGAAATAACAATTCAATGCTGTACACAAATCCAGTAACCTTTCACAGTCCAAATGAGAGAACAGAACTGAAATACTACGCATTATCAACATAACACAGAGAAATCTCATTGCTATTATGCAATATCACCAAAAAAGGACATTTCTGCCAGAACCTGGACACCAATAATGAATTTGACCTAAAAAATAATATTTCACCTTTTCATGAACTTACCTCAAATCCATGAGGTCTTAGTAAAGTCAAGTCATTGGATTTAGCAGGATAACTTTTGAAATAAAACCAACATCATCACAAGCAAAATATTTCTTTTTCCTTGTTACTTATACAGCAAACTACATCTAATCTACTAATTATTTTCCTTTGTTTTACAGCTGAAAAGGCAAAAACTCCACCAACAATAAGTCATATGCAACAGGAAAAAACCAAATAATGGAAAGTTCAATCACTTCCAAAAAATTTTGAGGGCCACCACACAGAAGGAAGATAAGAAGTTATTCAAATAATCAATACATAGAAACACACAAGCGTGCACACACACATCCATAAACAAGACCAGTGTCAGGTCGAAACTGAAATGAAAAGAAATGGAAAAAAAAAAAAAGGTCTACTATTAAATGGCAAGTCATGTAGAAATCAAGTTCTATTTGCAGGCCAAAAGCTATACAAACACATCTTCGCCACTTTCCCCTTTTTTCCCCACACCTGAACAAAATAAAACCGTAAACAGATGAAAATCTAAATAATCTAGAAAGTATCTCAGCATGTGAAAGAACAAAATCTGAGGCAGGGAAGTCAAAGCAAGCAGGGAAAGGGCAGTGAGGACGGTAATCACTTATTCCCTTGTCAAAACCCTAAAATTAACATACAAGATATAAACATAATGACCCATTTAAACACAAAACTGTGCCATAATGGGCATCGGACAAAATGTAAATCATGTTTTATGCCCAAAATACCAAAACTCTTAACACATATTATGACCCATACACACACACACACATATATCTATATATATATATGGGACAAATAATTCACCTAATTTAGAGCAATAGCCTGCACAGCGAAGAAAAGGGCTTTCTCTACTATTAGAACATAAAATAAGACAAAATAAACAAACGCTTTCAGATCCAGTAAGAATCAGAGGAAACGAATCGAAACCCGAATGCCTGATCAAAGCCCCAACAAGAATCCCCCTTTGTTGTGTGTGAGTGTGTGTGTCTCCGTCACAACCCAAGATGATACTCACATTTTGATCTATACACATTTTATTTACCGATCAAAAAAAAAAAAATCTAAACTACAACAATGATGATACTCACACGAGTAAAACTCAATTCGGAAGAAACGGGTCCAAAAAGATCACAAAACCCACAGAGACACCATTCAAACACGAATTTGGTTTAACTCATAAACACGCAAAGCAATTTTGCACGCGATACCCAGATGAGAAAAATCCATCAAAATCACCTCTGAGAGACGAAAAAGTGAAGAGTTCAAGAAACAGAGCGACAGGGTGAGAGAGAGAGAGAGAGAGCAGTGATTTTAGTGGGTTTCTCTCTTCCCTCAGAGCAGAGGCAGCAAATACCACAAATTGAGAAAACGACCGCTCCTTTAATGAAAGGTTAATTGATTTGGGGACAAAGAAAGTTTCAAAAATAAAGAAATCAAAGAATACCCACAAACGAACAAACGATCCCCAAAATATATAACCATAAAACATTCAAATTATACAGTGCAACGGAACAGTAATCAAATCAAAGCTTATTTGGGGATGACGTGTCCTCGATGATCGAACTCTGGTGTGTATTGCATAGCCGTTGGATTCCATTTTTTGGGTTCATCCATTCGCTGTATATTCATGGTGGACCCACGCACCGCAGCGGAGCGTGTCTTCAGTCTCCTCTCACCTAACAATGCCACCAGAGTCAATCATCAGAGCGAGGCGATCCCACGCTTCACGCGCGTGGTGCGGATGGAACGGCTGTGTTTGGCCATCAATAAATAAATACCAAAATTATGTTCATAGTGAAATTTTATTACAAAAATAAATTAAGCTGATGCCACTTACATATTTAGATTAATATTTATATTGATATTTTATAAATTAATAAAAAAATAATTAATTAATTATCAATACACCCCTTATTTAAATAATTTAATTAGAGATGTATTAGTAATTGATTAATGAGATGTTAATGTAAGTGTCAATCGAAATATGTAAGTCATATTATTTATATTCTGTTAAGACACAAATCAAGTAGTTAGATCACGATAAGTTAAAATTTACATCAGTAAGTCATGACTTCGATTCATTGTCTTGCGCAATGAGACAAAGACTCCACCTACGATTTACATTCTTTATCAAAATCGAAAGAACAAACAATAAGAAATCACAAAAGGACGATAATTCAACATTACTTATATTTTTTATATGCTTTTTATGCACACAAATATCTTTAGATTTGTTTGTTATTATAAACAAAAAAAAAAGAAAAAAAAACTTATGACGATATAGGGTTTACCATGTCAAACTTACATTGATAATTTGGGTGCTAATTCAGGGGCTGCATTTAGGCCAATTCCATCAAATAATCAGTGTAGAGAGGATAATGATACAAAATTGTAGAATTGAGGGACAATAATGGATGGTTGCATCCGCAATTATAGGTCAACAAAAGGGACCTCCCTTGGCTCCATATTCCACAAAGATGCTTATCTCCAGCCTTCCTCATTAGTATGCTCTTCCCTAAAACAAATCATCACATTTCAAGACTAAATCAACACTCCCTACCTTTATGGATGTGTTGTGTGCATTTGTCAACGAGACCCACCAATTTTAGTGATAAACATTAGGTTGATGAAGCGATCATTGATAGATTGTTAATAGTATGTATTGTTAAAAGGTCTTAGTATGATAATTGTTGACTTAAAAAACTCTCTGAACATCCGATGCATTCTCTCTCTCTTAAGCTCTCTCACCCTTGAGCAATTGATGGGTTATCCCTTAAAACATGTTCTTACTGTAATTACAAATAAATGGGCTGACTCAAACTATACTAATCAAAGCAACTGTTCTTCTGTTAGTCAAGCCCATTGAACATCTTCTAAATTTCAGTAATATCACCAGTCTTGTATCATCTTCTAAACTTCAGCAACATCACAAGGCCTTATATGGTGAGGATTTATGGTATATGTTTTCATTTTTAAATGTTCAATTCAATAAATTGGTGCCCTCCTTTACTTTCTTTTTTAAATTTATTTTTTGTAACACTAATAAAGATGCTGCTCCCCGGCAGTTCCCCCAAAAAAAACAAAGATAAATAAAATAACAGGATGGTGTGAGCTGGATTTCAAGCGACAATAATTCTGAAAAAGAAGTACAAATATTAGCATTTTGCAAAGCCAAAAGTTTAGGTAGGAAGGGGTCTGAGGTCTGAAACTTGTCGGGAGGTGGGGCCCATTATAACGTTAACATATCGGGAAATTCGAATATGCCGACGCCGGGATGGGTTGGTGACCGTTGGGGGGTCGTATTCCTACCCGCCAACTAGCCGTTTGTGGTTCAGGCAATCGTTAAATCCAGTCAATGTGTTTCTTCAAATATTCGGGTTTCTGACCAAATCAATCCCATCAACAGAAATAGGAAGGTAGTAAATTTAACAGTCTTATCGCGAGAGCAATATATTTTCCCACTAATGCTCCGATAATTTATTGCAAGGCCAAGGCCCAGGCCTCGGCGTCAGCCTCAGGCAAAAATGACTAATAATAGCGTCGGAAACAAAATCCAGACTGGGTATAAAATTGACAAGTGCATCAAAAGACAAAATACAATATTTTTCCCGTTCCTCAGCGCTACCTGATAAGGTAACGTTGAATAGCTTCAAACTCAATTCGACACTAGTACAATTTTCGAAAGAACAACACACATGACATTACTACATTCTTCCCAAGTCATTAAGCTACACAGAATAGCACGAGCCATAAATAAATAAAAACAAAACAAAACCAAACCAAAGGACACTTCCAACAGAGTCGTTGCATTAACAGACACATCATAAACAAAGAGTGGAATTCCACCACGCCCAGCATAAACAGACCCCCACTACTACATCATTTCCTTAAGGGCTTCACATTTTCAAAATAATTCAGATAATCAAAATGGTGAAAGACCGATCTTCTACTAGTTAAACCTTGTCCATCAGTTGTTTTTAGGTCATTTTTTCCACTTCTTACAATGATCGCAGTTTTTGGTCCTTGTTTTTTTCACCTTTCTGGAAGGCTATCACTTGGCCATCATCACCTTAACAAACTCCTCATAGTTGATTTGTCCATCGCCGTCAACATCAGCCTCCCTAATCATCTCGTCGACTTCTTCATCTGTAAGCTTCTCCCCTAGGTTCGTCATCACATGGCGCAACTCAGCAGCAGAAATGAAACCATTTTGATCCTTGTCGAAAACTCGAAACGCTTCTTTCAGCTCCTCTTCAGAGTCCGTATCCTTCATTTTCCGGGCCATTAGGTTAAGAAACTCGGGGAAGTCAATGGTGCCGTTACCATCAGCATCAACCTCATTTATCATGTCCTGCAGCTCAGCCTCGGTTGGATTCTGCCCCAGTGACCTCATTACAGTTCCAAGCTCCTTAGTGGTGATGCAGCCTGCATTCACAATTTGGTTTGTTTGGTAAGCACAAATAAAGGGGTAAATCTATTAATGTTCCATGAAGCTGCCAAACAGAATTCCATATAATCATGGATAACTCGGGATCAAAGAATGTGAAGGCATTTCAACAATTCCACTAGCACACCACACACCAAAATGACAAAAAAAATTCATTGGGGCTTTGCAGTATGAAGCCAGACCTCAAACTTTGACAAAACAACATATTGCACAACTATAATAGCACTTAACATGACATGATTCCAAAACTTAGGAACGAGATGTCAACTGTAGGAACAGTCAGCAGGCGCAGGCAGGTATTTAACCAAAACTAAAACAGATTACAGGCCTACTGGATTCTATGGCTGCTGTGGGGTGGGGGTGGGGGTGGGGGGGAGATTTGCACCAGTTAGGATGCTGTTAATGAAATACAGGAAATATATGTGTGAGGTTTACTTCTACTGTTCAAGCAACAGATCCATTCACTGCAGTATAAAAACACAAAAGAGTTGATACAGTTGCAGGCAAGCGCGTGCACACAAATATATATGCAAATTTACAGTTCAAACTACAAAAAGTGCTACAAGTGGATCAACAAGTTCCATATGATTGGCCCCATTGTAAGCACAAACATACCGTATGACATAAGCCTGCATCCAGTTTTGAAAAGAAAACTGGACTCTTAAGGCATTAACAAATAAATACAAATCCTTTTACTTATCGATGGGTACATCTGCATAAATGCATGTGTGTGCGTGTGTATATTTAAAATAACCATCACTATATTTGGGAATGGAAAATTTATGCTTTACAATATCAAAACAGTTTACAGGGTAATTTCCAACTGACAAATATATTTCTATCTTACGATATAAGGTAATAATAATATATTAACATGTTCTAGATGTTCAAAAAAGAGTAAACATAAGTTCCTAATGGTCAGATTCTAATTTTGCTTTGGCTACCAAGTTATGCTCTTCAACATCTCCAATAACTGTGTGCAAGCAATTGGAATGTCTCAGATTTCAATTATAGAAAAAAATTAACAATATGAACGTATTATTCTTGGTATGCAATTTAGACGGGACAACTTCTTGGAATTGCCTATGCTAATTAGTTTGCACTATTTCTTTAGCATGGATGCTCCAGATATTTCCATAATACTGCAAGGGATCGCTTCCTCCAACAAGGAAAATAATTACATGAAGATCAACTATCCATTCCCTACAATGAAGACAACAGAAAAAAATTGTTTATTTATTCCGTGCTTGAATCATCTATTTGTACTGGAAAGACATGGAGCCTAATCAGTAATGCGATGACGTTCCATGTCCCTAAGTCAACATTACCAGGTAACATGGAGATCGGAAAGTCATTTATAAACAACAAAGAGAATATCCAAATTCTGTTTTGTTTTCAATGGAACCAAAAATAAGAACAAAGTTGAGTTATAAGCCGAGACAAATTATTATAGTAACTGACAACATAATTGCATATTTTAGGCTTAAATCCGTGGTTCCAACGTGATATAATTTGATAGTCAAGGAGCGTTGGATTGTTGACCTATAGCCTAAAACTTCCGTATGACAAATTGCTGGAAATTCTAATATCAATCACTTCCAAAAACAAAGAAAACAACAAAACCTAAAAATAAAGGAATCAAGGTGGCGAAGCAAATAATCATCCATACGTCCACTAAAAGAACGAACGCGCCATCTTGAACGATGCAAAATCAGACGTGATGACCGCTTCAAAACAACAATCAAGCGCCACAAAGCCCTCTAATCCGTTTATTTGGCTAATCAGAACACCAAATTAACAACAGAACACGCACAAATTGACTAACAAACAACAGATCAAAGAACGAAAACACAGCCACGAGCTGAAATCCAGCAATAATTCAAAAGAACGATTAGATCTGACACCAAAAAAAAAAAAAAAAGATAGCAAGGCAGAGGAAGAAGAGGCGAACCGTCGCCATCCTTGTCGAAGAGGCTGAAGGCCTCCTTGAACTCGGAGATCTGGTCGTCCGTTAGCTGATCCGCCATTTTCTTCTTGCTCGGTTGGTTGTGGAGAAAGAGGAGAGCGAAACGAAACCAGAAACATATATGGATCTTTCATCGGACACGGCCTGCGTTTTATATAAGCTCGATGCGTGGCTCCGCCGTGGGAATGTACCCGGACGTGATTGGTTTATCAATTTTGTTTCATCCGTGACTTCCGCGTTGCCCCTCGCTCCTTTTTCCGTTCATTGACCATCGTATTGTGTCGTGCCCCCCTTTTTTGCTCTAAATACAAAAATTGACATTTATTTAGAGAATTCATGCTCTAAAATTATTAAAAGTACTATTATATTACATTACCTAGTCCTAGTAACGTTTTTCATTTGTCTCTACTGGTCAGTTGTGCTACACTAGAGGCTTCACATGTTACAAATTTATATTTTTCTCTGTATAGATATTAAAATAAAATCATTTGTAGCATCACAAAATTCAATACGAACAACCCATCTTCCCCACTGTAAGTGTCCTTCCATGTCGCCCCCAGGGCACAACTCAGTTGGTAAGGAGCGGGTAGAGTTGCTCTCGAGTGGCAAGGATCGAGTCGGGCAAGCCGCAGTGTGGAATTTCCTGCTCCTCAGGAGTCTTTGTGGGCGGCTCGCACTGGTCCTCCCCGTCACCTGTCAGCTGGGTTCCTGATTTACCCCCCTCACGTAACATGAGACAGTTCGTAGAGGACCCTCAAGATGTGAGTTAACACCTTTTTGCTCCCGAGTGTCCTTCCATGTCATTTCAGCGCCAGAGACAAACTCTCAATTTCAGAGAATCTGATCAAAGTTGGAGGGTATAACCTACGTGAGCACCACCACAAGTACCGTATGGACGCGCGCAGAAACGGGCCACGTCGTGCTACATTAGATCACGGACTCGCATCCCGATCCCCCGAATTAAACAAATCACGATTCCGCGTGGCGATCGGTCGATCTCCGAGAGAGAATTGCAAATTATTATTTTGTTTTGACGGACACACTGAATGATCTCTCTCTCTCTCTCACGTGAATGGAAGGTCGGGCTTTTTTTTCTCTGATGGATGATAGGCACAGAGAGAGAGAGAGGGAGCAGCCGCAACGCGGTCCATACGCGTTTTGGGGTTGCATCGTTGGCATTTCGGGCGTTAAGTAATCGGGATCATCAGTGCCACGTCATTGCCCCGTCGCTCTCGCACTATTCCCCGGCGGCTATATCGAATCTCTTAACGCTGCCCCGCGGGCGGTTAAGAAAGTAAAAGACCAAAATTGTAATTTTGTTAACTAATCGTACGTATGGAATTATATGTTTATATATATATATAAAACTAATTTTTGAAAAATGTTTGGCAATGCAAATAAATAAACACCAAAAATAAGATAACAATAAATTTTTAAATAAAATATAAAATATTTTACATCCAAACAAACAAACAGAGATTTAATTATAAATTGTCGGGTTAGTTTGGTTTTTATTTTAATTTAAATTGAATTGAAATTATTAAAAATTTTAAAAACATAACTTATACACTCAAATTTGATATTTTAATAATATTGTGTATTAATAAATTATATTAATATAAATATATAAGACATTAAGTAAAACATAGAGCGAATTTGACCGGTTGAGACCATTGCTTTTGTTTTTCTTATTTAAATATTTAAATCAAGAGGAATGCCCTTTATATCTTTCCTTATTCATCATTCAATTTCCTAAAATGCCCTTATGTGTCACGTTCTAGAGACCCATCCTATCAATACTAATTTAATAACTAAAAAAAGAAAATTAAAAAATTAAAAAATATGCAGCATAAAAACCTTATAAAACTACTAAGTCGCACACTATGATTTCCCGAAATATCAAACTTATTAATGAGCAAGTCTATATTAATACCAAAAACAATATCCTTTTCAATATAAATAATCACAACATTTACGTACTAAAAAATCATTCTCCATTTTTTTTACGTGTCACCTAGTAATACTTTTCATCCTTTCTTCTCATCAATTATAAAGGGCATATTGTTAAGAAAATATATAGGTTGGAGGCTTATGCATATACTGTTAAGAAAATATAGAGGTTGGAGGCTTATGATGGATAAAAATTTTAGATATTTGGAACACATACTTGAATTGATCTGTTGCTTTACAATGATCTTATGTTTTTATGTAAAAGCATGTTAAATATTGTCTTAAAGATAATAGTTAAGATGTAATAAATGTATCTTATTTTCAGATAATGTTTATTTATTATACATTATTTTTACTTAAAAAATACTCTTAACTCTTATTACTCAATGAAATGTTACAAGATACTACATTTATTATCAATAAATAGGAGTGTTTAGTAGCTAAAAAAAAAGTGTAATAAATAAATATTATCTAAAAAATATATATTTATTACATTTTAATCATTCCTTGAAACACAATAATTAACGTTACCCTTTGTCCAATTGTTCTATTTTTCTTCCCTCTAAAGTTGAGCCCGTGCTGATTTAGTTGAATGGCGCCAAACTATTTCAAGCCTAGATGACTAGTAAATTGTTGATCGGGCAGGGCATTAGTCTTATTTGAATTGGTTCACGTGGCAGTTGTTTACAAGCCATAAATCACCCTATATGTTGTTCATTTCATAATTCATTAACAAAACAAAACTCTTTTATGACACATTTTTGATGGAAATTGATAACAAACCTAGCATGACCCAAGAGTTAGTTAAAAGCCTGAGATAAAATAGGGCTTATAGGAGCCTGATTCGCCCATTGGCCCTCCGTCATAGATTCAAGGCCCAAACCGGGGCCATGAATGGCATTTTAGACTTATCTAATAGACCACATTTTAATCGATCACATAATTTTATTTAGATCATTTTTTTAGTGTCGTATATCTATATAAAAGGACAATACATAATGAGTGATATATGCTATTTATTACACTTTTATTGTGTAACTGATGCGTCATTCTTAAACATAGTAATTAATTTGAGCATTGGAAGATCTGTTAAGAGATTAGATCCGTTTCTTATTTTTTCTCATAATTGTATTTGGGATGTGTTCGAGCTTGGGAATTGTTGGAACGACCTGAGACCACCAGACGATAGCAAGGAACAGATGAGCAAATTATGACTTGGGTGGTGATTGATTCTTCAATATTTAAAACATAATATAAATTAAATAGTCAAATAATAAGTTTGTAAATAATATAAAATCTAGGACAAAGTCATAAATTGGCTATAATTCTTTCAAATATGTTACCATACTTTAAAAAGAATTAAATAATTACCATATTTTAAGATTTTAGGTCATTTAAATCCTTGAAATAGATATCATTTAGAGTGACTTAAAACAATCGTGTAATTTCATCAAGGCAAAATGCTAAATTTACCCCGTTATGCTTTAAAAATAGATAAACAAACCATTATGCATATATGGAGGATGTCACTAGCTAGGATGCCTTGGATAATATTTTAACTCCATTCAAAACTTGTGTGTGTAGAATGTAAGTTTGAAATTAAATTAATTAGTTTAAAATTTTGAGTCATCTTTTGAGTATATATCATATTTATTTTTTTATTTGCATTGGATTTATCTGCATACAAGGGGGAAGAAGGAGTAGGGCCCACAATCTCTTATTATTTTGTTTATATCAGACAAACATTATGTTACTGAATGGACGTAGATAACGTATCATTCTGATACTTACTTAATTCTTTATTTTCTCAAATTAATGCACAATTTATTGTTTTGATACAAACACCAGAAGAGTTCACAGCTTCACAAATTTGGCAGAGAGAGAGAGACTAAGTCTCTGCAGCTGGCTGCAACAAGAAGGCAGCATCGGCGTTCTCGTCGCTGCAGTACAAGCAAGGATGCTGCTCCGTCATTCCCTGCTCTCGCAGCACCTTCCTCGCCATCTCCACCATCTCTCGGTTGCTCACCGGGCCCTTCTTCTGCCTCAACACCTTCTGCACGGCGTTGCTGAACGCTCCGAACGCCGTGCCACCACCCTCCGCAGCGCTCACGTCGGCCGACGTCTCGTTCGCCTGGCACCCGCTCAGCAGGATCCCCTGGTCGGCCTTCAGCGGCCGCAGTGAAGGATCATCGAGGTCGTGCCGGATGCGGAACCTGAGGCTGGCCTCGTCGCCGAAGAACTCCAGCAAGTGGGTTCCGATGTCGGAGGTGTTTATCGATGTCAGGGAAGCGAGGTGGTCAAGAACTGATTGGAAGGGAATGGCTCTGGGTTTGTAATTATGAGGCGGCGATGCGGCCTTGGGGTTAAAGGAAGAAGGGCCGATCTGCTCCTTCTCCTTGTCTATGAGGCCGCCGCTGTGGCAGGAGTCGGAGAGGATGGTGAACGTCGCTCCGGCCGGCAGCCGGTTCACCAGTTGACGGAAGTCCACGTCTGCGCAATCATCAAACCGATTAGTTTTGGGTGATGAATTCGTTTCGGTTTTTGACTATAATAAATCCGCTATCTCCTCTTCGATCTTTATTTTCAGCTCTCGAGAAGAAGAAAAAATCATAATCAATCATTAGACTCTTTGTTACATAGAAGACGAACAAACAGCCAGCCAGTGACAGACTATATATATATATATATATGTATAACACTGACCGGTGATGAGATTGAAATCACAGGGAACGATTGCTTCTTCCTGCTTAAAGGGATGGGCCGGCCACGGCGACGGAACGCGGGTGCCGTGGCCGCTGTAATGGAAGAAGAGAACGTCGCCGGGCTGAGCCTGCTCCACCATTCGAGACAGCGCCTTCTTGATGTTGGCGCCCGTGGGCATCACGGGGGAGCCGGGTGAGTCCGTCAGCAGCTCGACGTGGGTGCGATCAAAGCCGAAGCGGCTGATCAGCACGGCTCGCATGGCGACGACGTCGTTTATGCAGCCGTGCAGCTCGTGGGGCGTGTTTGGGTAGTTGCACCCCACCAACACAGCCATTCTCTTCCCTCCCTTCCCCATTAAAATTTCCAAACAAACAATGTTGACAAACCAAACAAGTACTTGAGATTGCCTCTGTGTTGGGTTCTATCTGTCCATTCTCCTCTTGCTTCTCATGTCTATATATACGAAGTAGTGATGAAGAATTGGGCAGAAAGCATTGCAATGCAACCCAAGGAAGTGTCTTAAATTGGTGGGAAAGAGTATTGTTTGGACATGAAAAACATAAAATTTAAAGAAATGTAACTTTGAATTGGTTATGTGGTAGACTGACAGTGACAGTAGAGAGGGTTTAAATTAAATAGTGGGTAGAGGTGTAGATGGCGTACAAGCAAAAGGGCCATAAAATGTGGTTCTTCCATTTTGGATGATCCATCCGTTTTGTCTTCTGTTGGCTTCTAAGGCAACGCATGCAAATATATATGATGGAATTGCTTTTGAGCAAAGAAATTAATGAGAAAAGCTCAAGCCACCTTTTTTCTATTATTAATTATTACGGCCACAAGTATTAACTGTCAAAAGAGTTGGGCCGGCCTGGCCCCCAGAGGGTTGGCCCATCAGGCCCATAGTCCTGCCTAGGTCGGTCCTATTGGTTTGTCCAAACGGGCCAGCCCAATGGGCCATTTATAACTAAAAGGTAGAGATGGGAAATGGGCGGACCGGGCTGAGCTGGCCTGCATCTTGCTTGGCCTACTCATTTGGTGGGTCGGGCTGAATTTGGCCCACGAGGAAGACGGGCCAGGGAAATGAAAATTGGGGCCTGGCACGGCCCTGCGATCCTTAATAAATGGGTTAAAGTGGGTCGGATTGGGCCGACCCGTGGGCCTGGCTGTCTAGGTTGACCCGTAAGCCATTTATTTATAATTTTTTTAAATATTTTTTTTATTTTTTTCAAATATAACTAATATTTTTTAAAATATGTTTATAAGTAAACATTGTTTACTTATAATTTTTATGTTTGTAAAATTATTAAACATAATTTTACAAATATAATGTTTACAGTAAATATAATGTTTACAAACATTACAGTAAAATTATGTTTACAAACATTACAATAAAATTATGTTTACAGTAAACATAATTTTTAATTATTATGTTTAAAATATGTTTATAATTACTAATTACAAACATAATTTTTTAAATAATTTTTTAATTTTTTGGTGGGCCAGGTCGGGTTGGGCTAGTTGGTGGGTCAGGCCCCGAGTCACATATCGCTGACCCGACACAACTTTCATTTTGCTGGATAAGCTAGCTTGGCCTGTCTGCTACAGTAACGGGCTGAGCCAGCCCATCTCTACTAAAAGGTATGGACAACTTAAATAAACAAAAACTTAATTACAAGCCAACTCTAACCCCCACATTCACCCATTCTAGTACTCAATTGACGAGGCAAAGGCTTTTGAATTTTTTATTAATATTTTTATATTTATACTAATACAATATAATAATATTAAATATTATCATAAGTCTCAAATTTTAAATAGTCAAATAATATTCTTGCAAGAGATAATAATTTGAGTTTAATGCTTCTGCTTCCCAAGTGACTGCCACCTAATACCATAACATAATTAATTTCAAGTCTCTTCTTCAGCACCAGCTAATCCAAATAATATTTAATCCAATTAGAATATCACCCATACCATCATTACATATTATATTTATATTTTATATGGATTTTAAATTGATGAAACTTGACTTTATTTTAATTTTTAAATTTATAAAAAAAATTATCATCATACATGCACGATGTATGTATGTATTAGTTTGTGAATTCATGTTCATGTTAACATCATAATTATTTTGATATTACTTGTCATACCTTTTGAAGGGAGTGTTTCATGCATTAGTTGCGTCCTTGATTCGCGTAGTCCAAGGGCAATAGTTTTAGATAATATTTGTTAATCAAAATGTAAGTAAAAAATAAAAAAGATATAAAAAAAATTTAAATAAAAATAAATTATGTGACTTCTTATCTAAGTTTTTTCAGATAAATTTATTTTTTACCATTTGAATAAATTTATCTTGATTCTTACAAATAAAAAAATATAACGCATGTGTCATCTAATGTAATTAAAAAAATTTACAAATAATTTGATAAAAATATTAGAATACTTTTCAGTATTATCTTGACCATTACATAACTTAGTTCGAAAAATATTTTAACTTTATCTTAATAGAATCTTATTTTACTCATTTTAAGAAACGTTAAGTTAATATACCCTATATATACCCAAACCTTTATGTAGATGAAGCATAGATTCAACCATATAATAAACAATATAAAAAGGAATATCAATAGTTTAAAATAAAAGTATCAATGTATTGGTAAAAATATAAAGACTACTCATTGTTACATAATAATTGCCTCTTATATTGTGAAGTGTAGAGATATAACATGCTCTCTCCCCAAATTATTGCCATACCTGCCTATAAAATGCTATCATTTTCAGATTTTTCATTTTTATAATGAAAATAGTGAAAATTGTGTTTGGTTTTATATGAGTCTTTGTGGATCTTCATTTATCGTTGCTAAAAATCAAAAGGGACTAAAAGTTGTTGGATTTTAATTAAGAAATTAACCTTTGAATCGTTTGTTTGTTCCAGTGATTGATGATGCACCTCAAGGTTTTCTGCTTAAACAGGGCAACTTTCTAGATGGTGTGCTATGCTGCAGAACAAGGAATTCCTTAGACCATCGAAAGATCCTCAAATCAGGTATCATTTCGATGAATCTTAGTTTAAAGCTTGATTGTATGATGTTTTTGGTTGTTAGACAATTATGCATTTTAAGTTGAATGATATTCGTTGTTCAATTCACAGGCAATTCAAACACCGAGGAAGGAATAGCAATGGACCAAAGCTTTGGTAGTGCCAAACCCTGACATTGGAGATCTCTATCTTGATATTGTCATTGGGGATCTTGATCTTGATTTTGACTTTGGGGATTTTGATATTGACATTGACATTGGGGATGTTGATCTTGATGTTGATTTTCGATATCTTCATTTTGACATTGGGGATCTTGATCATATTGATGGAATTGGTGTTGAAGCTTGGGTTACTTTGGAAGAACTATGCATATATATTTGAAATGGATTATATATATATACATATCTTTAACTCGATTGCTTCCACTGAATATTGACTTCTCCAGGGATTTGTACGTTCGGCTGTAAGAACCCTTTTTGAGATTTTAGTACTTGGATAAATTATGGAAGCGTAGTATTGTGAATTTGTGATCATGGGTCGCCCTCATCCAGACCATGACAAAGAAAAGATGTCAGTTGGTATAAATATATGCACACACACACACACATATATATATATATATATATGCTTAAGTATTGTTGATTCTCATTCTTGGAAATTTTATGGATTCTTTCAGACATGTTTCATATTTCTTGCAATAATCTTTATTTTTCTTAAGTAATTATTTGGTGGGTTCTCTTGGTACGTAGGGTTCGACGTTATATTCTTCATTATTTGAAGAGAGAGAAACTATTTAAAACTGTTGAAATCTTCGTCTCAACAGCTCAAGTTGACAAATCTACGAAAGATGGTATATATCAATGCCTTTACCTCACCAGTCAAATTGATTTCCCTTCATTAATTATGTTCGTTGATGGTATTATTATGGCAATCTGGATATTATTATGCATTTTCTTCTTAATTATTTCACTTAGCTATTACTTAATGATAAAAATGAAATGGTAGAATCAAAACAAAATACCCGTAAGTATAGAAATGGGAGTGGATCCGACTTTTGGTTCGGACCCAAACCCACCCCATGACAACTGCTAATAAACCGATATGGTCTGTCTAAGTTGGCTCATTCTCGTTTCACCTAAAGATAGAGTTATGAAATTAACATATATGGGTCTTTGTGGATCTTTATTCATCACTACTAAAAACCAAAATGGACTCAAAGGTGTCAGATTTTGATTGAGAAATTAACCTTTGAATCATTTGTTTGATCTAGTGATCAATGATGCACCTTAAGATTTCTTGCTCGAATAGTGGGCAGCCTTCTGGACGGTGTGCAGTGCTGCAGGATCGAAATTCCTCAGACCATCGAAGAATCATCAGATCAGGTATTATTTTGATAAATCTTGATTGTATGATGTTTCTGGTTGTTAGACAATTATGCATTTTGAGTTGAATGATATTTGTTGTTCAATTCATAGGCAATTCAAACGTCAGGGAAGGAGCAGCAATGGAGCAAAGCTTCGGTTGTACCAAACCTTGACATTGGGGATCTCGATCTTGATATTGACATTAGAGATCTCGATCTTGATTTTGACTTCAGGAGCCTTGATATTGACATTGGGGATGTTGATATTGATCTTGATTTTTGGGATCTTTATTTTGACATTGTGGATCTTGATCATATTGATGGGATTGGTGTTGAAGCTTGGGTTAATTTGAAAGAACTATGCATACATATGTGAAATGGGTTATATATATATACATATCTTTAACTCGATTGCTTCTACAGAACATTGACTTCTCTATGGATTTCTACGTTCGACTGCAGGAACCCTCTTTGAGATTTCAATTCTTAGAGAAATTAAGGAAGTATGGTATTGTGAATTTGTGATCATTGGCAGCTCCCATCCAGACCATGACAAAGAAAAGATGTTAGTTGATCCATATATATATATATATATGTTTAAGTATTGTTGATTCTAATTCTTAGAGATTTTATTTGATTCTTTCAATTGCGTTTCATGTTTCGTGCGATAATCTTTATTTGTGTTAAGTAATGACTTGGTGGATGCTCTTGGTATTATGATCGTTGATGGCATTATTATGGAAATCTGGCTATTATTATGGCTTTTCTTCTTAATTGTTTCACTTGGCTATTACTTAATGATAAAAATAAAAAGGTAGAATCAAAACAAAATACCCGATAAATATAGAAATGAGAGTGGATCCGACTTCCAGTTTGAATCCAATCCCACCCCCATGGCAACTGCTAATAGACCGTTATGGTCTCTAAGTTGGTTTATTGTTGTTTCACCTAAAGATGGAGTTATAAAATTAGCATTTATGGGTCTTTGTGGATCTTCCATCATCACTATTAAAAGCCAAAAGGGACTCAAATGTGTCATGTTTCGATTGAGAAACTAACATTTGAATCGTTTGTCTATTCCAGTGATCGATGATGCACTTTAAGGTTTCTTGCTCGAACAGTGGGCTGCCTTCTAGACGATGTGCAATGCTACAGGACCAGGAATTCCTCAGACAATCGAAGGATCCTCTGATAAGGTATTATTTTGATAACCCTTAATTTAAAGTTTGATTGTATGATATTTTTGGTTGTTAGACTATTATGCATTTTAAGTTGAATGATATTCGATGTTAAATTCACAGGCAATTCAAATGCCAGGGAAGGAGCAGCAACGGAGCAAAGCACCGGCAATGCCAAACCCTAACATTGGGGTTCTCAATCTTGATATTGACATTGGGGATCTTGATCTTGATTTTGACTTTGGGACCTTGATATTGAAATTGGGGATATTGATCTTGATATTGATTTTCGGGATCTTCATTTTGACATTGGGGATCTTGATCATATTGATGGCATTGGTGTTGAAGCTTGGGTTAATTTGGAAGAATTATGCATATATATGTGAAATGGGTTCTATATATATACATATCTTTAACTCGATTGCTTCTATTGAACATTGACTTCTCCAAAGATTTCTACATTCGGTTGCAAGAACCCTCTATGAGATTTTAGTTTTTGGAGAATTTAAGGAAGTGTGGTATTGTGAATTTGTGATCATGGGCAGCTCCCATCCAGACCATGACAAAGAAAATATGTCAGTTGATATATATATGTATATATATATATATGTTTAAGTATTGTTGATTCCAATTTTTGGAGATTTTATTAGATTCTTTCAGTTGTGTTTCATGTTTTTTGCAATAATATTTACTTTTCTTAAGTAATGATTTGGTGGGTGCTCTTGGTACGTAGGATCCGACATTATATTCTTGATTATTTGAAGTGAGAGAAACTCTTCAAAATTGTTGCGATCTTTTTCTCAGAAGCTCAAGTTGACAAATCTACGAAAGGTGGTATATATCAATACCTTTACATCGTCAGTCATATTGATTATCCTTCATTAATTATGTTCGTTGATGGTATTATTATGGCCATCTGGCCATTACTATGCATTTTCTTTTTAATTATTTCACTTAGCTATTACTTAATGATAAAAATAAAAAAGTTGAATCAAAACAAAATACTTGATAAATATAGAAACGGGAGTGGATCCGACTTCTGGTTCGGATCTAATTCCACCCCCATGGCAACTGCTAATAGACTGTTATGATCTCTAAGTTGGCTTGTTGTCATTTCACCTAAAGATGGAGTTATGAAATTAGCATATATGAGTCTTTATGGAACTTCCATCATCATTATTAAAAACCAAAAAGAACTCAAAGGTGTCAGATTTTGATTAAGAAATTAACATGTGAATCGTTTGTTTGTTCTAGTGATCGATGATGCACCTCAAGGTTTCCTGCTTGAACAATGGGTAGCCTTCTAGACGGTGTGCAATCTTGCAGGACTAGGAATTCCTCAGACAATCGAAGGATCTTTTAATCAGGTATTATTTTGATAAACTTTAATTATATGATGTTTCTGGTTGTTAGACAATTATGCTTTTTAAGTTGAATGATATTCGTCATTCAATTCACAGGCAATTCAAACGTCAGGGAAGGAGCAGCAATGGAGCAAAGCTCTGGTAGTGCCAAACCCTGACATTGGGGTTCTCAATTTTGATATTGATATTGGGGTTCTTGATCTTGATTTGGACTTTGGGAACCTTGATATTGACATTGGGGATGTTCATCTTGATATTGATTTTCGTGATCTTCATTTTGACATTGGGGATCTTGATTATATTGATGGCATTGGTGTTGAAGCTTGGGTGAATTTGGAAGAATAATGCATATATATGCGAAATGGGTTAGATATATATATATATATATGCATATCTTTAACTCGATTGTTTCTACAGAGCATTGACTTCTTCAAGGATTTCTACGTTCGGCTACAAGAACCCTCTTTGAGATTTCAGTTCTTGGAGAATTTAAGGAAGTGTGGTATTATGAATCTGTGATGATAGGCAACTCCTATCCAAACCATGACAAAGAAAAGATGTCAGTTGATATATATGCATGTATATTTATATATATATGTAAGTATTGTTGATTCTAATTCTTGGAGATTTTATTGGATTATTTCAGATGTATTTCATGTTTCTGGCGATTATCTTTATTTTTCTTAAGTAATGATTTGGTGGGTGCTCTTGGTAAGTAGGGTTCGACGTTATATTCTTAATTATTTGAAGAGAGAGAAACTCTTCAAAATTGATGAGATCTCCGTCTTAGAAGCTTAAGTTGACAAATCAACGAAAGGTGGTATATATCAATGTCTTTATCTCGCAAGTCACATTGATTCTCCTTCATTAATTATGCACGTTAATGGCATTATTAAGGCAATCTAGCCATTATTATGCCTTTTCTTCTTAATTGTTTCACTTGCCTATTACTTAATGATAAAAATAAAAAGGTAGAATCAAAACATAATACCCGATAAGTATAGAAACAGGAGTGGATTCGACTTCCGATTTTGATCCAAACCCACCCCCATGGCAATTGCTAATAAACCATTATGGTCTCTAAGTTGACTCATTCTCGTTTCACCAAAAGACGAAATTAACATATATGGGTCTTTGTTGATCTTCATTCATCGCTACTAAAAAATAAAAAGGACTCAAAAGGTGTCACATTTTGATTGAGAAATTAACATTTGAATCGTTTGTTTGTTCCAATGATTGATGATGCACCTCAAGGTTTCTTGCTCGAACAATGGGCAGCATTCGGGATGGTGTGCAGTGCTGCAAGACTAGGAATTCCTCAAACCATCGAAGAATCCTCAGATCAGGTATTATTTTGATAAATCTTAATTTAAAGTTTGATTGTATGATATTTCTAGTTGTTAGATAATTATGCTTTTTAAGTTGAATGATATTCGTTGTTTAATTCATATGCAATTCAAACGTTAAGGAAGGAACAGCAATGGAGCAAAGCTCCGATAATGCCAAAACCTGACATTAGGGATCTATATCTTGATATTGACATTGGGGATCTTGATCTTGATTTTGACTTTGAGGACCTTGATATTAACATTGGGGATGTTGATCTCTATATTGATTTTCGGGATCTTCATTTTGACATTGGTGTTGAAGCTTGGGTTAATTTCGAAAAACTATGCATATATATGTGAAATGGGTTATATATATATACATATCTTTAACTTGATTGCTTCTATTGAACATTAACTTATCCAGGGATTTTTACGTTCGACTATAAGAACCCTATTTGAAATTTCAGTTCTTGGAGAAATTAAGCAAGTGTGGTATTGTGAATTTGTGATCATGGATAGCTCCTATCCATGATCACAAATTCACAATACCACACTTTCTTAATTTCTCCAAGAACTGAAATCTCAAATAGGATTCTTTTAACCGAACGTAGAAATCCCTGGAGAAGCCAATGTTCAGTAGAAGCAATCGAGTTAAAGATATGTATATATATATAACCCATTTCACATATATATGCATACTTCTTTCAAATTAACCCAAGCTTTAACACCAATGCCATCAATATGATCAAGATCCCCAACGTCAAAATGAAGATCTCAAAAATCAATATCAAAATCAACATCTTCAATGTCAATATCAAGGTACCCAAAGTCAAAATCAAGATCAAGATCCCCAAAGTTAATATCAAGATTGAGATGCCCAATGTCAGGGTTTGGCACAACCAGAACTTTGCTTCGTTGCTCCTCCTTCCTCGACGTTTGAATTGCTTGTGAATTGAACAACGAATATCATTCAACTTAAAATGCATAATTGTTTAACAACTAGAAACATCATACAATCAAGCTTTAAATTATGGTTTATCAAAATAATACCTGATTCGAGGATTCTTTAATAGTCTGAGGAATCCCTTGTCCTGTAGCACTGCACACCGTCTAGAAGGCTGCCCACTGTTCGAGCAGGAAACCTTGAGGTGCATCATCAATCACTGGAATAAACAAACGATTCAAAGATTAATTTCTCAATCGAAATCCGACACCTTTGAGTCTTTTTTGGTTTTTAGCAGTGATAAATGAAGATCCACAAAGACCCATATATGTTAATCTCATAAATCTATCTTCAGGTGAAACGAGAATGAGCCAACTTAGAGACCATAACGGATTATTAGCAGTTGCCATAGGGGTGGGTTTGGGTCCAAACCAAAAGTCGGATCCATTCCTGTTTCTATACTTATCGAGTAAGTTGTTTTGATTCTACCAAGTGAAACAATTAAGAAGAAAAGACATAATAATGGCCAGATTACCATAATAATACCATCAACGAGCATAATTAATGAAGAAGAATCAATGTGACTGGCGAGGTAAAGGCATTGATATATACCACATTTCGCTGATTTGTCAACTTGAGCTGCTGAGGTGAAGATCTCAACAGTTTTGAATAATTTCTCTCTTCGAATAATGAATAATACAACGTCGAATCCTGTGTACCAAGAGCACCCACCAAATTATTACTTAAGAAAAATAAAGATTATCACAAGAAACATGAAACACGTATGAAAGAATCCAATAAAATCTCTAAGAACAGGAATCAACAATACTTAAGCACATATATAGATAGATAGATAGATAGATACATAGATATCTTTTCTTTTTCACGATTTGGATGGGAGCTGCCCATGATCACAAATTCAAAATACCACACTTCCTTAATTTTTCCAACTGAAATCTCAAAGAAGGTTTTTGCAGTCGAACGTACAAATCCCTGGAGAAGTCAATGTTCAGTGGAAGCAATCGAGTTAAAGATATGCATATATATAACCCATTTCATATATATATGCATATTTCTTTCAAATTAACCCAAGGTTCAACACCAATTCCATCAATATGATTAAGGTCCTCTATGTCAAAATGAAGATCTCGAAAATCAACATCAACATCCCTAATGTCAATATCAAGGTCTCCAAAGTCAAAAATAAGGTCAAGTTCCTCAATGTCAATATCAAGATCGAAATCCCCAATGTAAGGGTTTGACACTGCTGGAGCTTTGCTTTGTTGTTGCTCTTTCCTCGGCGTTTGAATTGCCTGTGAATTGAACAACGAATACCATTCAACTTAAAATGCATAATTGTCCGACAATTAGAAACATCATACAACCAAACTTTAAATTAAGGTTAATCAAAATAAACCTAATTCGACAATCCTTTGATGGTCTAAGGAATTCTATGTTCTGAAACGCAACACATCGTCTAAAAGGCTGCCCTACTTGAACAAGAAACCTTGAGGTACATCATCGATCACTGGAACAAATAAACGATTCAAATGTTAATTTCTCAATAAAAATCTGACACCTTTGAGTCCCTTTTGGTTTTTAGGAGCGATGAATGAAGATCCACAAAGACCCATATATGCTAATTTCATAACTCCATCTTTAGGTGAAACAAGAGCGAGCCAACTTAAAGACCATAACAATTTATTAGCAGTTTCCATGGGGTGGGTTTCGATCTGAATCGGATGTGGAATCCACCCCCGTTTCTATATTTACTGGGTATTTTGTTTTGATTTTACCTTTTTTATTTTTACTGTTAAGTAACAACCAAGTGAAACAATTAAGAAGAAAAACCATAATAATGGTCAGATTGCCATAATAATATCATCAACGAGAAAAATACCAAGAGCACCCACCAAATTATTACTTATGAAAAATTACGATTATCGCAAAAACATGAAACATAACTGAAAGAATCCTATAAAATCTCCAAAAATTGGAATCAACAGTACTTAAGCATATATATATATATAGATATACATGTATATATATCAACTGACATTTTTTCTTTACCATGGTCTGGATGGGAGCTGCTAATGATCACAAATTCACAATACCACACATCCTTAATTTCTCCAAGAATTGAAATCTCAAATAGGGTTCTTGCAGCCGAACGTAGAAATCTCTAGAGAAGTCAATTTTCGGTTGAAGCAATCGAGTTAAAGATATGTATGAAAGTAAAGCAAGATCGTTACGGGGCAAACAACGTAGTTCAAAAAGTTTTGAACTTACCTCGATCCCAGCGATTGGATCAACGTCGAAATCAAATTATTCACATACAAACAAAATAAATCTAACATTTAGATTTTCGAGTCGTTCGTGGATTTGAGCCGTCCAAGCCTCTGGCCTCTAACTCGTGATACGTGACACGCGTCCGTTGGCAATGAGAGCGGAATAGGAGTGCTAGCTCCTTCTCCATTTCACGACTTGTGTATGGACGAAAAAGAATGACCGCGTTTCAAATCGATGCTAAAAAGAAACGGAGAAGAGTGAACGTCAATATATTTTTCAACTCTTGAAAAACTACACCAAAAACTCTTTTTCTTGGGTAACCCATAAAGGGGTATTTATAAGGAGCTCTAGGGTTTCTTAAACCCTAATGGATATGGGCTGACTCATTTAATTTAATCCAATTAAGAACTTAATTAAATGAGTTTATTCTAGTTCAATTAGAAATATAATTAAATGGCCTCCTTTTATAGGTTTAAATAAAATATTTTGTCCTAAATCTAATTCAAGCCCAAATATAATATTTAATATTTTGCTCAAATCTAATTTGGTCCAAATATAATATTTAATATTTGGCCCAAATCCAATTTAGTCCAAATATAATATTTAATTTAATATTTGGTCCAAATCCAATTTAGTCCAAATATTAACTTAAGCCCAAATGTATTTTATTTCCTATTTACCACTCCAACAAATAGAAAATTATTAAATTAGAAACTCCTTCCTAATTTAATCAATTGTCATTTTAGGAAACTCTTTCCATTATGATGACTTCTCGTCGTATCGACGTCATTATGTCTATTTGTTCTTTTTTCGTGAGAACCTACGACGACACAACTTTTTGCCAAAGTGTCCCACTTAACCATACGTCCACTCTCCTAGTTTAAACTAGGGACCGTGCCTATTGCGTATGACTCATTAGGTTTCCGAATATATTGGCAATGTGTCGGTACAAACACATAAGACAAGATTGGCTTCTAACAAGGCATCATGCCTACCCAATTATTTAGAAGGATTCATAATCCGCAAATAATCTTTCACGAGCATGGTTACCGTGTAATTCGATCATCTCGTCAATGTATCTTATGTGATCTCAAGTTGGCAATGTGTTGCTTAATTATGATCACATAAGTTTTTATTCGGTCATTCGGATATCTTCACTTAATAGAAAGTGAATCAATAACTCTTTATTAATATCTTTTACCATGGCTATGGATTTAAAGTGAACATTCACCGAAGGCGCCTTAGATACATCATCATCTATCAAGGGATAGACGAGTCACATCTTGGTTATGCACCTATCTCCATAAGCCTCACGATATGCCCAACGATCGCCCACGTGTAGCCTTTGTCTATGACCATCGAAACGATGTCAAAGCATACCGGTCTTCTTATGAGATGACCATGATAATCTCAGGTCCAAAGATTAGTTACACCCATCTCATATGAGAATACCATCAACATATAAACAAAATGGATTCTCATGGCGAGTCATGTCCAGTGACACGTTCTCCAACATTGGTCACCTATGTACTTGTCTAGGCATCCCCATGCCTACGGGTGTGAGACCCTCATTGCTATCACATAGCAAAAACATAGCACATATAAGTTTTACCGCAATTGTCAATGTTCATTCTTGACATTGCTATGACTTGGGACGTTTAATGATGTTTAGAAACTGTGATGCATCATCTCACATCTTTATAGATTAATCATAATATACATCATATGGACTTTTATCTAGTTTCATTCGGTTATTACAATAATAACAAGAAACTAATAGAATGACTTCTTTGTGAGATTGAATAACTACTTATTCAATACAAAATATGATTGCAATTGTCAGTGTACATCATGCCCAATCTAATTGGGTCTAGAACACCTACACTAACAATGTATATATATATATGCATAGTTCTGCCAAATTAACCCAAGCTTCAACACTAATACCATAAATATGATCAAGATCCCCAATGTAAAAATGAAGATAATGAAAATCAATATCAAGATCAACATCCCCACTGTCAATATTTGTCGTTCAATTCATAGGCAATTCAAACACCTAGGAAGGAGCAGCAACGGAGCATGCTTAGCTCCGACAGTGCCAAACCCAAACATTAGGGATCTCGATCTTGATATTGACATTAGAGATCTTGATCTTGATTTTGACTTTGGAGACCTTGATATTAACATTGGGGATGTTCATCTTGATATTAATTTTCGGGATCTTCATTTTGACATTGGGGATCTTGATTATATTGATGACATTAGTGTTGAAGCTAGGGTTAATTTGGAAGAACTATGCATATATATTTGAAAAGGGTTATATATATACATATCTTTAACTCGATTGTTTCTACTGAACATTGACTTCTCCAGGGATTTGTACGTTCAGCTATAAGAACCTTCTTTGAGATTTCAGTTCTTGAAGAAATTAAGGAAGTATGGTATTGTGAATTTGTGGTCATGGGTAGCTCTCATCCAGAACATGACAAAGAAAAGATGCTAGTTAATATATATACTTGTATCTATATATATATATGTGTGTGTGTGTGTGTGCGCGCTTAAGTACTGTTGATTCCAATTCTTAGAGATTTTATTTGATTCTTTCAGTTGTGTTTCAAGTTTTTTACGATAATCTTTATTTTTCTTAAGAAATGATTTGGGGGGTGCTCTTGGTATTATGCTCATTGATGGTATTATTATGGCAGTCTGGCCATTATTATGGCATTTATTCTTAATTGTTTCACTTGGTTGTTACTTAATTATAAAAATAAAAAGGGCAGAATCAAAACAAAATACCCGATAAATATAGAAACGGGAGTGGATTCGACATCCGATTCGAATCCAAACCCACCCCCATGGCAACTACTAATAAATCATTATGGTCTCTAAGTTGGCTCGTTCTTGTTTCACCTAAAGATGGAGTTATGAAATTAGCATATATGGGTTTTTGTGGATCTTCCATTATCGCTACAAAAAACCAAAAGGGACTCAAAGGTGTTGGATTTTGATTGAGAAATTAACCTTTGAATCGTTTGTTTGTTCTAGTGATCGATGATGCACCTCAAGGTTTCCTACTCGAACAGGGCAGCCTTCTGGACGGTGTGTTGGACTATAGAATAAGGAATTCCTCATATCATCGAAGGATCCTTGGATCAGGTTTTATTTTGATAAACCTTAATTTAAAGCTTGATTGTGTGATGTTTCCGATTGTTAGATAATTATGCATTTTAAGTTGAATGATATTTGTTGTTTAATTCACAAGTAATTCAAATGCCTGGGAAGGAACAATAACGGAGCAAAGCTCCGACAGTGCCAAACCCAGACATTGGGGATCTCGATCTTGATATTGACATTAGCGGTCTTGTTCTTGATTTTGACTTTGGGGACCTTGATATTAACATTGGGGATGTTGATCTTGATATTGATTTTCAGGATCTTCATTTTGACATTAGGGATCTTGATCATATTGATGGCATTGGTGTTGAAACTTGGGTTAATTTGAAAGAACTATGCATATATATGTGAAATGGGTTCAGTTCTTGAGATTTCAATTCTTGGAGAAATTAAGGAAATGTGGTATTGTGAATTTGTGATCATGGGCAACTCCCATCTAGACCATGACAAAGAAAATATGTCAGTTGATATATATACATGTATATCTATATATATATATATTTAAGTATTGTTGATTTTAATTCTTGAAGATTTTATTTTATTCTTTCAGTTGTGTTTCATATTTCTTGCGATAATCTTTATTTTTCTTAAGTATTGATTTGGTGGGTGGTCTTGGTACGTAAGGTTCGACCTTATATTCTTGATTATTTGAAGAGAGGGAAACTCTTCAAAACTGCTGAGATCTCCATCTCAGAAGCTCAAGTTGACAAATCTGCGAAAGGTGGTATATATCAATGCCATTACTTCGCCAGTCACATTGATTCTCCTTCATTAATTATGCTCGTTGATGGTATTATTATGACAATCTGGCCATTATTATACCTTTTCTTCTTAATTGTTTCACTTGGCTATTATTTAATGATAAAAATAAAAAGGTAGAATCAAAACAAAATACCCGATAAATATAGAAACTGGAATGGATTCGGCTTCTGATTTGGATCCAAACCCATCCCCATGGCAACTACTAATAAACCATTATGGTATCTAAGTTGGCTCTTTCTTATTTTATCTAAAGATGAAGTTATGAAATTAGCATATATGGGTCTATGTGGATCTTCATTCATCGCTGCTAAAAACCAAAAGAGACTCAAAGGTGTCGAATTTTGATTGAGAAATTAACCTTTGAATAGATTATTTGTTCCAGTGATCGATGATGCACCTCAAGGTTTCCTGCTTGAACAATGGGTAGTCTTCTGTACGGTGTGCAGTGCTACAGAACAAGGAATTCCTCAGACCATTGAATGATCCTCGGATCAAGTATTATTTTGATAAACCTTAATTTAAAGCCTGATTGTCTGATGTTTCTATTTGTTAGACAATTATGCATTTTAAGTGGAATAATATTCGTTGTTCAATTCACAGGCAATTCAAACGCCGGGGAAGGAGTTGAAACGAAACAAAGCTCCGGTAGTGCCAAACCCTGATATTGGGGATCTCGATCTTGATATTGACGTTGGGGATCTTGATCTTGATTTTGACTTTGGGGACCTTCATATTGACATTGGGGATGCTGATCATATTGATAGATTAAGGGGTGAACGTCTCAGAATGCAACGTGATGATGAAGTCAATCTAGGAATGGCATCTTCTAGCCATGCTTATGTTGGGTACTTCTAAAACTAAAACTAAATACCATATATGGGTGTGGAATTCATAAAAGTTGAGGATTTTTCTAGTTGAGATGAGGAGACACTAGTATGACAAGCACTTGTGTCAAGGCTGTTACATGTTTGATCATTCATATTTTTGTTTGTTACTTTTTTTTTTTTTTATGCGAAAGGGGTGTTGATTTAGTGTTTATGTTGTACTCTTACATTGCAGCCCCTCCCTGCTGCAAATTCCTAATAATGCTCAATAGCAGACTGCAAGGGTATGGGTTCATCTTTGAAGAAACACCAGCACCAAGTCATATTTCGTTCAACTTAACTGAAGATTAATAATTTTATCCATGTTGCAGGGCACACAGTTTGGTGTTAGTTTGGGGGGAACTAGCTCTACGTGCTCAACAATCTACGGATTTCGAACCATGCTATCCAGAAGAAGATTTCTTGGTGCATGTTTGTTTCTATTGTTGTTTGGTCTAGCTTATTTTCCATTTGGTTTTGCACACTTATTACTTATGAATATGACTTAAGAAGATAATGCATTTTGTGTTCTTAATCTGTCAAGGGTCAGCTACCTCTAGAACTTAAAAACTTTTTTAGAATGTGACAAGGTTCAAGGTATAATTTGGGTATCTACATTTTTGCTTATATGTTGCTTGCATAATTTGGGTAAACCTGTTGGTAGAGATGGAAATGTTGAGGTTATGGAGATAAGAGTAGGAAATTCATGTGTTTGATGAGGAGCCATCATGCTGCTTGTGTAATAGGTGCATGAATGCACATATCACTCGCATGAATGCACACAAGGTTCAATGAATTTGATATATGTCACCAATCATAGAGTTTTTTCCTCGTGAAATTTTATTAACCCAATGGTTAGGCTTTCGCATTAGTAAGATGCATTTGTTGTTCTTTTTTGTGTTTTTCCTTCCTTTTATTTTTTGCTAAAGCATTATGTTGATCGATGACAACAACAATAACAACATCAAGCCTTCAGTTGGGCTGGCTACATGCTTGGATTTTAACTTGCCATTAATATACATATATTACCATATTTTTTGTACAAGTTTTCCTTTGATCTCCTCCACCTCTTATGCTACATACTTCTTCCATTTCACTTACTTTCCTCACACTCTTATATTCGTTTTCTTCTCAAATACCCAAATCATTTTAATCCCTCTTGTGTATCTCATCTTTTCAATAAACAGTCACTTTAAATTTATCATGAATGACCTCATTTATTCTATATTTTGTTGTAAGGCTACACATAACAACATCATCATATCCTAACACCATTATCACAATGTTATGTGTAAAGATTCAATTGTATGCAGTGGCAGATCCAGGGCCAGCCTTAACCAAAACATTTATACATATATATATATATATACACTCACAACCCCTGCAATTGAAACTCTAGCCCTTCCTTTGGATTCCTCTAGATCTACCCCTGGGAAGAAGTGGACATGTTTAAGTTTGAGACACCCTTGTTTTTTGCCTTTTGTTTCACTTGACTTCGTCAGTGTCCTCTCTGACGTACATTTTTTGTTCAAAAGAAGCAGTGTAAAGACATATAAAGGAAAGATGCACTTCAATGGAGGTACAGTGTAAAACTAAATATATAATATAATAACATAAAAAATTACAATATAATTCAAAAGAGACAAAAGATGCACTTCAAAAGAAGAGGATATCGGAAACCTGCAGGCTACTGTAGAATTCACCTTCTTTCTCTTGCTCACAAAAATGTCGTGATAGTGGCATTTTAAGTAATCACCAGTTACTTTGGTGACTAAATGAAAAGAGAATTGAGTAAATTACACTCGAGCATTATTAAAATTTAATAAAAAGAAAAAATATTTTTTACACTTGAAAAATAATGAAGATTTTTATGACTTTACAATTCTAATTACATTTTTTTTTCTTAAAGTTACTTTATAAATGTTAAAAATTTTAATATAATGAAAATAATTTTATATTTTCTCTCATTCTCTCTCTTTTACTTAATTATATGCTGAACCAACCACAATTTATAGTTTACTTATCACCAAACAAAAAAATATATATATATTGACAAATAGTTGAATACTGATTAGATCATTGTACAAAAAGAAAGAATAAAGATAAAAAGAAATAAAACAAGAATATTTTATCATATTAATAATTTTAACAATGTTAAAAGAAAAAAATATATCTAGAGTTATAAAGTTAAAAAAGATTACTATCATTTTTTAAATATTAAAAATGGCTCTATCTTTTAATTAAAATCTTAGAGAGCCTAAATATAATTTATCCAAAAGAATATTAGCAACTCCTATCATTTTCCTACGAAAATTTCACTTGTAGGCACATGCGTTGATTGGATTGGGGCTGCATGCATACATAACTTGGAACCCACATATTTGATCATCATCTTAATGTTAATACTTAAAATTAAGATACCTTTCTGAGAAGAAAAATTGCAAAACAATAAAACTAGTTTAAACCTTTTATAAATAATTTATTTGTAAAATAAGAATAAGGTCACGTAAATCAGGATCAATATTTTGCATTAAAGACATCATATGAGAATGAATCTTGAAATCACATGAGAATAAATATTAATAATGTCACTCTATTATTACTAAAAGATTATAGACTGGCCAAGTTGTAGACATGGAAAAAATTAAAAAATAAATAAATAAATCGAATCAATCTCTCTCTTCTAGATTATGGGCAACCAGGGACTTTCTTCTTCTTCTACGCCGCCTACATTAATCAGTCACTCCTTGACCATTTGGCATGCAACAACCTTGTAGCTTGCAATTCTTGATTGATTCTCTTAGCCATTTTCATTCTTTGTTGAATTTTCCCTAATTAGAACGGGAGTCTCCATTTCCCATCTAGGATTTTGACTTGACTTTTCAAATGAACAATAATGATCGAAGAAAAAAACATGGTCATAAAGAAGATCATGACTCTTCAAAGATGATTAAATTCGCTTGATTTTGTCAAATCTGAGCTCTAATGGTGGCCTCCACGTCCAGCGCCACCCCCCCCCCCCTCTCTCTCTCTCTCTCTCTCTATATATATATATATATATATATTGCTTCCTTAAAAACACATACATTACGCAGAGATAGAAAGAAATATTGCAGCGAATCGCTGGTTTTCCAGTTGCTTACCTAATTCCGATAGTCGGCAGTGTCCGGTTGGTCTCTCCGGCCTTCTTATATATCGATCACAGGTACGTTGCAAGAGAGTTTACCGCCTTTCATCACCTCATTCACATTGTCTACAATCATATCAGCGTCAACTACAAATTCAACATTTACTGAAAATAATTAGGAGATTCAAAGTTAACAAGCCGGTGAAATTACGCGGATGATTATTTGACTAATTTTGTTGTTGAAATTGGATAACAGATCATATTTGTGGAAGAAAGAAATGGATACGAGCGAGAAAACTTACACGATGTTGAGCCATAGTAGCTTGATAAAGAAGTCGTGGTCGACGGATTCGTTATCGTCCAGCGCGAGTCACAGTTACTTCGGAAAAACATGCGTTTGTTCTCCGTCAAAACACGAAGGATCGTTTCGATGCCGGCTGCACAGAGCCTCTGTGAAGCACGAGCCCAGTGCTCCAATGGCGCCACAGTCCAAGCCATCAACCCTAAGTCGGAGAGACGAAGAAAAGAAGTGAAGAATAATGCTCGGTGAAGTTGTGATTTGAGTTCTCTTGTCTTGTCGTTGAAAGTATTGAAATCAAAGGTATTCTTGAATGAATTTGATGATCACATTTACAGCATCCAATTTGGTTGTGCAAGCCACGCGTAAATCTATTTCAACTTTCTATCCAAACAAAATAAAATAAAATTACATTTATTTAAATTTCATTTTTTCCGAACACTAAAAATAAAATAAAAAAATCATGTTATTTCCTTTACCTTGTGTCACGTTTCGTCCCCTCTACCCCCATCTCCAACTCCCTCCCAAATATAAAGCTTAAGTCCTTGAAGCTACTGCAGTTCTATATTATGGAATGCGGAATGGGGCTCCAAGGGCACCCCACCTTCCCTGCAATGTTCTCATAATTTCATTTTTTAACACAAGGTTTCCAAAATCCTTTTTTTTTTTGACAAAGACAAATTAATTCTTCCTCCCTGAACAGAAGTCATAATGTTTACAAGCAACGTAAGTCAAAAAACCCAAAGCAATAATTAGGGTGTTCAAAGAAATGAAATGCAAGCAATGAAAGGTGGACAAGCCACATTAATAAAACAAATTAATCATTAATAATAGGCTAAGCCACAGAACAGCTACTGTGCCTTATATACAGATGCCTGATGGTGTTTCACTGAACCAGATTTCTAATGGTCAAAATTGTACAGCAAATTGCATGATAGACAACCACAGCAAAATAAGATACAAAATTCTAGGTCAGTGAACAAGAAGGAAGATAACTGCAAATAAGATAACACTTAAAGATCTTTCCAAACATTAAAAATAGTAGTAGACTTGTTATAGTCGATTATACTGTCCTGGCACCCCATGAAGAATGTACTCCGTACAGGATCAACGTTCACCAGAGCATGTGCTGTCCCATGGGGGCTGGCAGCAACAGCAACCTCATCAGCATTCAGAGTAGCCTCAGCATAACCTCTGTTGACTGCCTTATTCTCCAGCTGCAGATAATTAGTAGGTTAGGACTGAGGATTTCTTAAAAAGGATACTATAAATGTTAGATACAGGAACTCCTTGCTTGTATATTTGCATTTAAGTTTTTTCATTGGAGTTCTTCTTTAGTTAATCACAGAATAAGAAAATCGACAGGGACAGGCTGACATTCAACAGGTAAAATTATCAGTAGATTACAAAATCTATTGCAAATGAATATGGAAGATCATGGTGGATTCTACTCTCTTAATTAGGAAAATTAATTCAAGTTCTTTACAACATAAGTGGGGTTCGCATACAGAGAGCATAATGTACAATTGATTTTGCTCCCAACTGGTTCACGAGCTACATGTGGAACCTGGATTTTGACAGGCAAGAAAATGAAGAAAGATAAATTTATTGATACCTTTGGTTGGGTTAGAGAATGAGAACGAATTTATAGGTATTAGTCAATAATAAATATACCTCTTTAAATTTGATTATCTGTCTAAAAGTATATATACCATAAATTACGGAAATATTATATTCCTAAGTTTCGATCCCTTCCTGTTATTCTTTCTGGAAATGAAAAAGGGTATAGTTTGTTGCAACAGAAACCATTGCCTAAAAGAATAAGGCAATGTAACTGTAGTGCTATAGGAAATGTTCGATTACTGGCTCACATACTCAAAGGCAATACATTACACCATTGGCTCTTTAAGGAAGAAAGGGCATACCCTAAATATTGTCTTAGCACCCCAAATCAGAAATGTCTCGTTACAGGTTAAGTGTCTGTGGTTTCCCCTCAAGCCACCAGGTTGGATTTCACCAATATGAAGTGAAGCACAGCTCACTGCTCCCCCTGTACAAGAAACAGACATATTTTATGAAAATGGAAAGTATCAGTGGCATCTAAATTGGAGAACATAACCATGCCTTGCTTCAATTTGAGATATCACAGAACATGATTACAATCCAAACTCCAAATGGGAAGGCAAAAATTAACCTAGCCATTACAAAAAGGAAAATGAAAAACTAAATAAGGTAGCATTTTCTGTCAAAAAGAAGAAGTGCCGCGTGCTTCACTAAGTATGCCATCATGTAATATCAAGCATTACCACTTCAAGGCCACCTAAGATTAATAACCAGCTTTCACCATGAAATGGCTTGCAATTCTGTTCTAATGAACTAATGTGTCACCAGACTCTTGTTCTCATCTGCCACTGCAAGTGCAGTCTCAGGGTTGTTGATCAAAAGGGGCTGTCTAAATCTATTCAATTTAATCACCAAAATTATTATCATGAAAGATGAATAAACCCCAATAGAATGGTAAAGAAACAACATCAGGAAAAATATCAGAGATCATTATAACTAGCCACTAATGTTGTGTTTCCATATTGCACTTGTTGGTTTCACCATATCAACTAAGTTATGGAACACAACTATATCAATTATCCTCATTCACCACCATCTCATGAAATTTCTCCATGTGAAGATGGTGTTCAAACTTTATTTCATCATTACTCCGCCAGGGGATATTATCCACTGCCGGTCCCAAGCCCGGATAAAGGAGGAGGGTTGCGTTAGGTAGCCGACAGCCAGCGTAAAACCTAGTCGGATCCAAATATGAATTCTAGACAAACTATCTGTTGGGATATAACCCACATAGAAGTCTAGAATTCATGTAGCCAACCCCACATAGTGGGATAACGGCTGGATATGTTGTTGTTGTATTATAACTAGCCACTACTTATTTTTTCTTCCTTTTGGCCAGACTGAGTTTCAACACCAACAAATTCAACAAAGCAGAAAAGATATCAGAAAATGAAAAACACATAAAAAGGGATTAGTGAGAAGTCAATATTAATACATTTTTATAATGATTATAATATTTGTTCTCCAAGAAACTTATTGGAAAACACATTGATATGGCACAAAATGGCACGCATACAATATATTGACATGTGGAACCCATTTGTAGGCACCTAACACGTAAACACATTGCTACTTTGCCACACAAGTGACCTAGCTCTACAGATCGTAAGGCAGTTGCCATCCCCACATAGCCATCAGAACATGTCAGGATATTGATAAGCATACAGTGATCTCATCTTTTAACAGGATAATGAAAGTACAGAGTCCTACATAATAGTCCTTACTGTAGACTACCGATAGCACAGAGTCCTGCTACATTTGCACTTCACCAGATATAAAAGGACTGAACCCGAGGTAAAATATTAACCACATTTTCAGGCCTTTGATCCCACTACAAATATAACAGCCCATTATTTCTTTTCCCTACCCCTCTCTAAATTGAGGATCATATAGGCCATCCCGGGCACAGTCACAAGCAGTTTCTGTTGAGGTTGCAGGTCTTTAAACTGTTGGCTCATCCACGAGGCACAAACCGTTCCATGTTCACCCAAGTCAGATTGCATTTATTATTAATAAGTTCTTGCATCATCCAATATAGTTTGAAAATCATTGAACTTTTATGCGCCTCAGAAACTGTAAATTTACAGGGCCAAAGGCCAAATTATTCGATTCCGCACCCACTTTACTTTGTTTCCACCATTTACAACAACCAAGCCGAATTTGCAGAAACCTAAAATGAAAAATTAAAACGAAAACCTTAACCTACAACAGAAACGAAACACTTCCGTCCCAGAAAGATGCATCTAATTGAAATGTAAGCGGGAGTGAGAGAGGAGACCTGAAATTCCAAAATCGAGAGCGACGGCCAGGGGGTCGAGCATCCATCCGCGCTTGTCCTTCGTGATCCGAGAAGGAAACCCCGAAGGGAACCTAACTAGGTTGGCATTGCGGTCATCGCCGACGACTCCTTCTGTATCTTTAAGGTGCGGAGGCGACGAGAAACGAGCAGAATGCTGGAATCGGAGAGAGATCCAAGTGAGGAGGAGGAAGACGGAAAGCAGAAAGGGGAACGCGTGGGGCTTCTTCAAGAACAGTTTCACTTGCGACAATAGGCTGCTGTTGCTGCCAATTGCTAGGGTTTGAAATTGAGGTGAGTAATTGCCTTCTGAAACAGTGATTGAATGAGAGGATCTTCTAGGGTTTGCCATGTCGTCTTCTTCGCTTCAGAAGCGCGCCCAATATCGTTCCATCTCTTCCTTCCCGGCACACGCTCTTGCTTCGTGCTTGTTCTGTCAATTTTGGAGGGACCCTAAAACGACCGCGTTTGATTTTTTCTTTATTTTTTTTTAAAATTTCAGTACACTTTGCAGTTTGCTGCACCAAGCGAGCAGATAGCTTAGATGTATAAGTTTGGTGAAATATATTTATCGGTATTAATAATTAAATCATGCACTCTCGATTACTAATAAACAATTTTATTTTTTTATTTCATTATAGTAATTAAAAAAAATAAAAATTTCACCCAAACTTATTTGACTACCTTAAAGCATATCCCATGTGGGTTTAAAAAAATAAAATATAAAAAATATTTTAAATAAAAATATTTCTATTATATTTATTAAAATTATTTATCAACTTTTAAAAAAGAAATCACGTGATTTTTTATCTAATTTTTTTAAAATAAATTCACTTTTTTTCCTTTTAAATAAATTTATCTTGTCCTTTACAGATAAAAAAAATGACGTTTGTATTCTTTAATGAATTTTAAAAAAATTAACAAATAATTTGATAAATTTTTTTAAAATATTTCATAATCTTATCTTGACTATTTCATACTTGATTCAAAAAATATTTAAACTTTATCTTGATATAATTTTATCTTACTCATTTTAACAAATATTGACTAAAAGAATAAAGAGTTCATTTATATGGATAATCCAAAATAGTGTTGAAATAATACAATTCCATGACTAAGAGACTGTTTGGCTTATATGCTGCTTCACCAGGTTTTCAGCTAAGCAGTATTTTTGGGTGATGTGTTTGCCAACACAAATCAACTTAAAAGTTGGACAGCTTAAACACTACCATAATAGCGTTTGAGAAAAACTAGTACCTCCAGCTTTTGCGAAGAAAGGTATTGAGTTGACTAATGTTATTACTATTTTGCCCTCAAATATAAATACTTACGGCTTGTCCCTTTCTTCTCCCATCTTCTCTCACAGATCTACCATCGCCCCTCCTTCACAGATTCGTCTTCGCCATCGCCCCTCTAGATTTGCCGTCGCAATCGCCCCTCTTCTAGATCCGTCGTCGACGTCGTCCAACAAAGCCACCTCAAGCCATCGTTTGGTGGATCGTGCCATCGCCCTCTTCTTCGTGCTGTTGCAAAGTATATATGTATAGTGTATATATATAAAACAACAATAATATATGTTATATGTATATATATAACATAAAATAATATATATTATTATTATACATGACATATATAATATATATAATAATATTGTATTAATATATTTTTAATAATTATATATAATTTATTAATATTTAATAATAAAATTTTACATCATTTAACATCATATTTATTTTGGTCTTTTTATCAAATTTTAATAACTTATCAATTCTTTCAAACTAAATACATAAATATTAATTGATAACTTAAAAACATATTTATCCAAATACTATCAATTCAAATACTATCTAACTTTTAACTTAAAACTAAATAACTTAAAAGTTATGAAAAACATTGGTAACCCAAACAGCCTCTAGGTTAGCTTCTGTTAGGTGTCAGGGATTCTCTTTGTTTAGATGCATTCCCACAAAAATACAAACTTCAATTCAGAAAGTAGAATTGATGCATGGTAAGAGTGTATGTTATTAAGGTTCCTTTGCCTAAGCGGTTTGACCACTTATAAGTTGATATAATAACTTTTAAGTTATTTAACTTATTTATTTAAATATTTAAATTTAACAAATAACATTTAAGTTATATAGCTTAAATGCTCATATATCAACTTTTTACAAAAGTTTTCACCTATTAGCTTTTAAAAAAAAAACTACTACTAATTAAGTTAGATTGACCAAATAAATATCTATTTTACCTTCAATCTTTTCAATCGTTTCTAACCATTACCATTCTTCTTCAATCCTTCACCTCTTGCTCGCCATTGTTGCCACCAAATTTTCTAGCCGTCGCCCCCAACATCCGCTATTTCTCCCAATTTTTCGATCGTCACCGTCACCCCCACTGTTCGCCATCGCCCTAGCTTTTTTGGCTCATCACCCCTAGAGTCCTCCATCTTCCCACCCCATCGCCCCCACCATCCGCTACCGTCCCCACAATCCGTCATTGCCCCTAGGATCCGCCATCACGATCCGTCCTTCCTTTCCTTCTCACTATCTCTGTATATATATATGTATATATATATAACAGTAATTTTAATATATATATATTTATATAATAGTAATTTATAATTAATTTTATTTAAAATAAAAATTTTATATATTTTTTGTATTATTCAATAATATGTTTATTTTTATCTTTTTATTATACTCTGATAGCTTATTAACTATTTCAAATCAAACACATAACTATTAACTAATAGTTTAAAAGTATATTTTGTCAAACACTTTATTAACTTCAACGTTATTAAAAAAAAGCTTAGCCAAACTAAGCCCACGAGCATCATACATAATTCCAAGAGGCTGGGCACGGCACCCGAAGCGTTTCGCCGTGTATTCCAGTGAAGTCCGCAAAGGTACTTGGATGAGTCAGTCGAGGGGGAGCTAGCTAGGCCCAGGAGAGATCGGGTTCAACTAAAAAGGGTCTGAAGGTGAGCAGCAGGCCGAGAACCTCGATCAAGTTTAAGAGGAAGAAAACCATCTGGTATCCTGCATTCAACCAGAAGGAGAACTTGTTTAGGTAACAAATAATTGGATTGGATCTTGCCATTTTTCTCACTCTAGTTAATACGATTCACATGAGATCCACAATAGTTTCTTCCAACATACGCAATAACCACAACCCACCCTAAATTCTCCAATAGGCAATTAACAAACCACCCCATGATACAAAAAGAAGTATATAAGCTAAGATCTAGTCATAATCTAGAAAGAACATAGCATGAGCATAACATCTGACAGTTAAAAAAAAGGAGAGATTGCTTGTGTTTTTATTTATTTTGGACACAGATACAGAGGGAGGCTGATCCAGTCCGCCGACTGGATGCTTTTGATCTTCAAGAGCAAGTCGGGGTGACTATACAGGTTGAACTTTGATCTAGAAGTTTCTAATTCACATCTATCTATATATGAATGAATGTTTTACTTTTATTTATGATAATTTGATGAGACTGTTGTAGTGTTTCTAGAGTGATGGGTAGAGGTTTTGCTTTTAACAGTTCTTCATTTCTGTTAACACAGTTTTTAAAATTACGATTGTTCAATAAACTCTTTTAGAATCATTTTAATTGTAAATTAATCATGTTTATTTTTCAGGTACTGCTCACTCATTGTTATTAATACAACAAAATTAATTTAATCTTTTAGATTTTTTTCCTATTCAATTAAGATTTTGAACTATGAATGACTAGTGAATAAAATGTTAGCTAAAAAATTATCTGAAAATCAATTTCTTTAATTGGTTTATCTAAAAGATTCTTTAATTAAAAAAAAAAAATCTGTAGAATTTTAGGCAGATTTGGATATTAATAATCTACTTCATGATTTTTAATTTGTCTTTCTAATTTATTTACTCATTTTTTCCACTAAATATTTTAACATTAATTTATAACCAAAAAAATTCTCTAAACCATCATATGAAATATGAGAAAAAACATTTTTTCTAACAATATTTGATGAAGCACGCACACAAGACAAACACATATATAAAGACTCTTCTTAGGCCTTTGTATTGTACCTGGGAAAAAGTAAGCATCCTGGCGCTTTTGTGCCCAAGAAAACCTGCAAAAAGGCAGACTCGTGAGTGAATGAAATAATAAGGGTGTGTTTGATTGCATTTAGCTGGAAAAGAAAACATTTTCTAACTTTCATGGAAAATAAAACCACCACCCCCTTAGAATAAATTTTCCATAAAAAATAGGCCAAAACAAAACATGATTTAAAGGGTTGTACCATGGAATTCAATTTTATAAAAAATGCAGTGTGTCAAACAACAAAAATAGAATTCAATTCCTCAAATGTGACATTTTTCATATTATCAAACACATCCTAATACTTTTTTTGACAAATCCTAAATGGACCCCAGCATTAAACACATACAAATTACTGCTCAAATGCATGAACTGACTTAACAACACTTATGTGACATGAAAAGCCATTAGTACATAAGTTTTAACCATTTTTATGGTCTGTTAGGCGATGAGAAGGGAAGCATCTTATATGTACAAAAGCAAAGCCATCAAATCTGGGAGATCTTTTTTCTTCAGCTATGTAGACAGCAACATTCTATGACTATTTTTTCATACAGCCGGATGAAGAAGAAGAGGAAAAGAACAAAAAATTACCAACATATACATGAGCAGAAGATTAAGAGAACATTCCAAATGCTCACGTTCAGATATTTCCATTGAGAATGATGGTTACTTAATTCCAATAGTTAGATTATGCATAATGCAGTACATCCTCCATTTGAATGTTCACAAAGGAGAAAATGAGGAAGGAAGTGCCCAACTTCTGTGGTAAGAAAATTAAGCAACAAGAAGATGAAAGAAAACCATGATGATTGGTGCAATATGTTCCAAGTGTTGATAAGAATGTTATACAGCTAGGGATGTTGAATGTGGTCAGAAATGAAATTAAATTGCAACATAGGTTTAGTACACATTGGTTTGCAGACCCATCTGAATCTCTAGAACTATTGTGAGATAGATTGCAAGCAAAGAACAAATCAGCCTCATCTTAAATATTTTAAATAACTAGAGTGTCCCTCATTCAAATATTAAATAGATCACAAATCATTAAAGCGATATATAACTGGACTGAGAAATAGTTACTTTAAGGGAAACTTACAGTGCACCTCCTGCGGCTGGACCAACTGCTTTAAACAGAGACATAGCAGACATAGCAATGCCATTTGCAGCTCCTCTTTGTTCTTGTGACTGAAGTTAAGTTTAAATAGTTACCCAAACAACAGAAGACATGCTTATGGACCAGAAGTACTGATTTGAAATAATACTGCAAGAAGACAAACTACAGAAGCAGAAACTTACCACAGCCCTATTTTGTAGAAGAAACAATCCGGTTGTAATAGATACCTGATGTTCAGAGTGCACGTTTAAGAGAAACATAAATCCATACAAGAAATTTTTTTTCAAGATAAGCAGGAATAAGTTGAAATTGGCTCAATGTTTTGTTGAGACTATGGTGCCATCTCAAATCATGCTTCCTAGAGACAAGTATGTGAATGGCAATTATTTTCTACTTTTCCAAAAGAAATACTCCAAAATATTTGCATGGGTTTGAAATTATGATTTTTCATGCATCTAACATTTTGGTTCCTACCTGTTTAGTGAAATCAGAGGAAAGCCGCACTTTCTATATATGTATCATAAGAAGGACCAGCCAAATTCTTGGTTGGCACAAGAATGTCCACCAGAGCCAGTGTTCTAACACAAAGCACTTAGTAGGAACTGAAATCAGACATGCTAATGTAGACTGCATAATTATCCACTTCATCGAATGGAGGAAACTTTAGGAGAAAGCAGGAGTGTCCCTAAAGCTGGAAAATATTTGTGTAAATTTTATAGTTTTTTTTCTTCATTAGATAAGGGAAATCTCAGAGAAGTTGGAACGTCTTGAATCTTCAGGTAGATAGTAATGAAAAAGTTTTACAAAACAAACTGCGACCATTTGAGCTCCCCATACTCCTTATGGTTCCTCAGCAGACAGAGGTTGTCATGGTTACATCCATGTAGGATTGCCAGCACCTGGTGCCCCCTCCTACCCTTTTTTAGCACCCCACAAAAAAAGAAAGTTTCTTAAAAATTTGACGTGGAAAGTTGCCTATTACTCGGATTTCATAAACGGTTGCACCTTCTTATCCTTTAGGGTTAGTGGCAACAAGAAAGAATATTTGAGTCTTGTTAGCTCTTACCAAGAATAAGTTCTTTAATACAGATGCACAACTAACAAACAAGCAGCAGAGGTCAGAAAACATCATGGTGACAAGAAAGAATTTTGAGGTTTGATTTAGCACTTACCGACAATACGTTCTTTAATACAGATGCACAACTAACTACCAAGAAGAGGCAGGGTCCAGAGAGCATAGCTATCCATGAGTAACTGGACAGCAATGGTATGGTAGAAACCTTCATTTAGAGCCAGATATAAACAACATTAACACAAGCAGCAGAAGAAAATTGAAGTAGAAATGGATTGAATAGCAAAGGATCGGTAATGGCATACTGCTCCAATACGAGACACCATTATTGCCCCAAAATTTCTCTCCACCAAGGGATACAAAAATAGCTGGAAGAGTAAGAGAGCAAAACCTAATAGTTTATACAGAGAGACAGAGAGAGAGAGAGGTGTCAGCCATCCAATGTCCTGAAGGAAATATTAGATATAGATGCAAACTTTAGCAGAGTAACAAATATATGAATTTTATGGTGGTTATTTTTTGAAATTCCAACTGATTCATGGTAAAAAAATTCTTTGCAATTGATTTGATACTCTAGATTTCTAATATAAAAAAGTTACTTCTAGTGCCTGCTATCTTTAAAATTAAAGTCGACGATGATTAACCATAATGCTTTAATTGAAATGAAGTTCTCAAAGGCAGCAGTCCCTCATTTTAGAACTGTAACCTGAAGTACGCCAAAAGCAAACCATACCGTGATTTTTGATAAAGAATATGCACCAGGGAACTGTTTTATAGTCCATACAAATTCCAGGTGGTTGTTTCGTTCTGTATTTTATGGATCTTATATAAATAATTCTCTTTTTTCCCATGGAATGCAGAAAATTAAAGAGAAATAGAGTTCTTCCATTATTCCAGTCGTTTTGACTGTGGATAACAATCACTGAGTTGAAAATATCAGCATGTTGATGACTATGTCAAGGCTTTAATTTCTAATAAATTACATAAATTTTGTTTCGTTCAGTAAGAAAATGCACCAAGAGATGACATCCTCCACAATTTACTTTCCTTGAGCCAAGACACATCTTCTTGCCTTTGTGTGTTACAGAATAAATTGTCTCCCAGTATTAAACTAAAGTTTAACAATATCAAAGTAAATGCCTGGAAGAATATATATATATATATATATATATATATTAAAGGGACTTGTTTGCAAAGAATGTAGACATCTATCTGAATACCTGAGATGGCAAGGACTTCACCAACATCTGCAGTTGTATAGCTCAATCCCCCAGGCTTCCTTGGACTGACGGCCCACAATGAGAATATCTAGAAAAATGGTAGCAAAAGATTACTAACACACAAACGGACAGCAGCATATGACCAATTAATAATGAGCTACCTTGCAGGTCGGAAACATTGGATATGAACAAGAATATGCATTACAATAAACATATAAATTAAACATCATGAATTGATGCATTCACGCTCCTCATATGGTGGTGTTTATGCTGCAAATACCTTACCTTGAATGATAAACTTAAAGATGATTTCGCAAATACATTGTTACATGTTAATTGGAAGTTGCACAGAAATACTGAATTTTTACTGGCCAAAGCAGATTGTCAACATTATATTGTTCGTACTTATATCTGACAAAAGACATGATTATGTGCATGCTGAAAGAGATTATTTAGTTGCGGTGCCTACATCTACAACATGTACTAACTAGCATTTAATCTAGTGCCTTGTAGTACATATGCCCTATATCTAAAAAAGCATTCATGCATTCTTTCTCAAACATGGGCCTTACAGAAGATAGGCTCATGATAGAGATGATTGACAAGCGACAATCCATATAGGTGATCACATGTAGTGGAATTAGCGCTGCTTCTTCAAATATGGTTTAATTATTGCCTAAGAAATTGAATGATGATAATAAAAGAATTCAAATATTCTCTTAACTCTGGACATAAAAATGTACAGGTACGCCCTTTGTGGACCCAGTATCTTAGCTCTTCTAATATCATCTTAAAGTGGCTCTTGTTTCCATGAATTTTCTATTATAGTGAAAAAGAGTTTAAACCATCTTCTTGTTGTTGTCCGCGCATTCCGCCTCAAATATGGTTTAATTATTGCCTAAGAATTTGAATGACGATAATAAAAGAATTCGAATATTCTCTTAACACCGGGCAATAAAATGCATGGGCAGGCCCTTTGTGGACCCAATATTTTAGCTCTTCTAATATCATATTATAGTACCTTTTGATTCCATGATTTTTTTGTTATGGTATACAAGAGTTTAAACCATCCTGTTGTTGTAATTGTATTCCTCCTGAAATATGGTTTAATTATTGCCCAAGAATTGGAATGAGGACATTAAAAAAAAATTTAAATATTCACTTTACACTGGACAATAAAAGTTTATAGGTATGCCCTTTGTCCCTTTGTGGATCCAATCTGAGCTCTTCCAATATCATCTTATAGTAGCTTTGTTTACATGATTTTTTTTTGCTATAGTGTATAAGAGTTTAAACCATCTTGAGCATAAGGAGAAAAAAGCAAAAACAAAAAGAAAAGAAAAAACCAGTTTACATTTTCCAAAGAAAAGAAGTGGGATCTGTCAAAAGGGTATTCCAAAAATGAAAACTTAATATTTTTTTTTTTATCTTATCACTATAAAATTGAAAATACAATTCGTGAAGCCATTATTTCTATATTATCACTGTTAGGATTGGATCGTGCAAACACACACACAAATAATGAGGACATTGACACAAAATTGGTAACTTGGTTCGGCCTCAATGCCTACACCCACAATCCCACAACAATGGAGTGATCTACTAAACTCAATGAAAATACATTTTTGCACAGATAAAACTGAAAAACCCTCACAGTCCTCTCTACTCCACATAACTGGTCTGTCACAATCTGAGGACCCTGTTTATCTGGCTGTGGGGCTCTTTCTATGTATAATATATGTGCGTGTGGGTAAGTGTATAACTCTACTAAGCCACACCAATTTATAGACAGTAGGCAACAATCCCAATGAGATCGACTTTCCTACCTCTATCCCCATCTCTAGTAAACACAAGATTACTAAGAGAGAAATTCTTAATCATACCATGCTCACCAGAAGAGATTGCACCAATCTCTACCTGGTTGCAATTTGAGGAGCAATCTAACAATTACCATATAATATAAGATGCCTTTTATTTTCAATAAACCATCATATCAATTGGCATCTAGCTACCATGGATTTAATACTTTAAACATCAATAACATATCAATTCTCTATTTGAAAGATGCATGCTAGAGAATTTCACGTGAACAATGTCAACTGTGATAATGCAAGTGGATGATATTGACCACTAAATTTCAGTGTGCATACGCTATTTTTATATGTCAAAGAGGAACTGTTGACATCAATTGGAGCCTTCATCGGCTCAACCATTATGCTTATGATAACACAAGGAAAGATGCACACACGCCTCCATATGCTTGGAATACACTATTAAAGTGAACTACAAAATGTTATTTTTGCAGTGTTTGTCTGTGAACTTTTCAGAAAAGACGAAAGCAACAAAAATTATATTTCTTCCCCAAGAATTTATGCATAAACCACATATTTAGTGTGAGGCATGTGATACTAGTTGACCATAATCCCACGCATCATGGTTTCAACTTTCAGCATTTTACAATTGTTTCATTAACATTAAACTGCATACAAGAAGCTGGAATTGGAAAACCAATGGCAAATAACTTATGTCATAAAAACTTGGCATAAAAAAGTTCTATCAACTAGGTAAATATCTTAAAAGTGGTCATTAAATTGCACTGAATTGTCTGCAATATATAAGTTATATCTAGAAAATATGTCCAGTCCAAAACAGTTGAGCACAAATAAATTAATCACCCTAGCAGGAGAATATAGCAACAATGACCACTGAGAAATAAAAAGACAAGTTAATGGGTTGAGAAGATGAATAAAGTCGAATTATTCAATTAACCAAAAGCTTAGACATGAAATACCTCTGTGTAGGCCATATCATGAAGCTGGAAAACACAGTATACAATGATAGATGACATCAAGGGCCAATTTTTAAGAAGGCTTTTAAATGAAGTTGAAATATTTCCTCCAGAAATTTTCGTGCTTTCCAGAGCATTGGACTCGTCTGTTGTGGCAGCTTCTAATGCATTGCCTGAATCATCCTTGCCATTATGGTTATGTAGTGTTTCCTACAACGATGCAAAAAAATAAAAAATAAATAAGACCATAAATTCTTTGAGCTCTCAATATTACAGACCAAGAAGAAATTAGAAATAATCAGAAGTATTATGTTTAACACATTCCCCTGAACCCAAAATAGTTCAAGTATTGAAGAGCTTCCAGGCAGAGTAGTCTGGTACATTGCACCAAGACCAAGCACCAAGACCAACAAACAAGTATTTGTGAAGATCAACTTTGACATGATAAAGCTAGACAGTCTTCCAGACTAGGGGAGGGATGAAGTTCAAGCTCATTAGGATATTCTTGTCTCTCCTTACACTAAAGCTGAAAATCACATATACCTCCACAAACCAAGCCAGTTCATGTAGCTGGCACTTTCCATCCATAAGATTATATTCCTTTGAAAGCCAACAAGCCTTGTAGCAGCTGGGATAGCATTTTGGTGCGGTAAACCAGGTCACTACTAACAAGTTGTTTCTTTGTAATGAATGCACCACCTCAAGGACTCCACATCTTCCCTTGGTATATTTATTAGCTAAATTACTCCACCCCTAGAGGTAGACCCATTTTGAAGGAAACTGCTCAAAGTTCAAAGTGTTGCTACGGTATCAGTTGAAGTGAACAACTAGCATAACTAATCTGAATTGACACTATAAATCGCAAGTAAGGTTTTACTTGCAGCTGATGTAACTAAAAAGACGAGTGGCTCAGTTATTACCAAGAATGTGCTTGTGATCGCTTGCCCTTGACATTGCCTAAGTGCTTTTGCGCCTAGCCTATGTTATATGATTTCTGAAGGCATGTGTATGCAGTCTTCATATGTAAAATTATTTACGAAGTATTTCTAATGATTGCATATGTTTGCAAATACACTAAAAGCATCGCATATCGTAAGCATGAAACTCATGGCATGTGTGTGATGCGTTGCATGTAGATTTTCACTGAGCTAAGGAGCTCACCACATATTTTAAAACATGTGTCTCAGACTGAGAGGTAGCCAGCTAGAGTTTGAAGACAGGATTTTGAAGGAAACCTCTATAGTGCAGTTTATACCGGAATTGGCTTTAGAATTATGTTTGGAACTTTTGTAAAGTTTGTGAGGGGTTGTAGCCACCTAGTTGTGTGTAGTTTCAAAAGCAAGTTAACTTCGTTGCAAACAAATGGATGAATTTTGACACTTTGTATGTAGCTACAAATTTGGGTTAATTTGTGCATTCAATGTATATGATGTAAATGCAACTTGAATGAATTTTGTCAAATCTGTTACAGGTAATGAAAAAACGTTTGGGCGTGGGCGTAACCCTTCATAGCGATGCGCTACACTGCCCGCGTGTAGTGTCAAGTGAGCTAGGGCTGCTGCATCGGCGCCCAGATGTAGTGACAAACGAGAAAGGGTTCCCGCATTTGCTTGGACGGATGTGGGTAAAGAAGTTAGTCCAAAATTAAAATCAAAATCAAAACCAAAACCAAAAACAAAAACAAAAACAAAATCAAAACCAAAACCAAAAACAAAATCAAAATAAAAAACAAAATCAAATTCAAAGTCAAAGCCAAAAACAAATTCATAGATTAAGGATTGGGTCATGGAACATAGGAACATTAACAGGCAAAGCTATGGAAGTGGTAGATGTGATGATTAAGAGAAAGATTAATATTATGTGCCTTCAAGAGACGAGATGGGTAGGGAAAAAAGCAAAAACTTTGTCAGAAAATGGATATAAAATATGGTACATAAGAAATGATCAAGCAAAAAATGGAGTGGGGATCATTATGGATAAAAGCATAGTAGATGAGGTAGTGGATGCAAAAAGAAAAGGGGATAGGATTATTATGGTGAAGGTTATTCTAAGAAGAATGACTATGAATATCTTTAGTACATATGCACCACAAGCGGGGTTAGGTGAGGAGATAAAAGCAAAATTCTGGGAGGATCTAGAGGGACTCATACAAATAATACCAAGATGAGAGAAAGTGATTATAGGAGGTGACTTAAATGGTCACGTGGGTAGAGACGGAAACGGCTATAGAGAGGTCCATGGAGGGTATGGATTCGGGGAAATTAATAATAAGGGTAAGTCTATTCTAGATTTTGCAATGGCATATGGGCTCATCATAACCAATACTAGGTTCAAAAAACAGGACAAACACTTAATCACATATAAAAATATCACATCAAGCACCCAAATAGATTACTTCCTCATGAGACAAGAGGACTGGGTATGTTGTAGGGATTGTAAGGTGATACCGGGAGAGTGTTTGACTACTCAACATAGACTTCTAGTACTTGACGTCCAAGTAAGAAATTGGAAGAGAAAAAATCACATAAAACAAAATCCAAGAATCAGGTGGTGGGATTTAAAAAGGGAGAAACAACTAATCTTCAAAGAAAAATTAAGGGGTAGAAGAGAATGGAATGAAAAAGGACAAACAAACCAAATGTGGAGAGAAATGGCTAATGCCCTGAGAAACACAGCAAAGGTAGTGCTTGGAGAGACAAATGATAGAGCCCCTAACCTTAAGGAGTCCTGGTGGTGGAATGAAGAAGGACAATTGAAAATTAAAAATAAGAAAAATTGCTATAAGGCTGTATATCAGTGCAACAATGAAGAAAATCAAAAAAATTATAAAGAATCAAAAAAGGAAGCAAAAAAAGCTGTTAGTGAAGCAAGGTCAAAAGCATACGAGAATCTATATAAACGACTTGATACAAAAAATGGAGAAAGGGATATATAGAAATTAGCTAAAGCAAGAGAGAGAAAAACAAGGGATTTAAATCAAGTGACATGCATAAATGATGAAAATCAAAATGTATCAGTGAATGAGGGAGCGATTAAGGAGAGATGGAAGGAGTATTTCACAAAATTATTCAATGATGATGGCGACACAAGAGTTAGGTTGGGACATCTTAGTAACTCCGAAAGGAACGTGAGCTATACATTTTATTGACGCATAAGTCCAAATGAAATAAGGCAAGCATTAAAAAAGCTGAAAAATCATAAGGTGGTGGGACCGGATAATATACCAATAGAAGCATGGAAATGCATAGGAGAAGAGGGCATCTCCTGACTAACGAAATTATTTAACGTGATTCTTAAATCAAAAAAGATGTCAGATGAGTGGAGGAAGAGTACTTTGGTCCCTATATATAAGAACAAATGAGATGTTCAAAACTGTGAAAATTACAGAGGAATTAAGTTAATGAGCCATACCATGAAACTTTGGGAGAGAGTAATAGAGCAGAGGCTCAGAAAAGAAACAGAGGTCTCGGAAAATCAGTTTGGTTTCATGCCTGGTAGGTCAACAATGGAAGCTATATACTTACTGAGGTGCCTAATGGAAAGGTATCGAGATCATCAGAAAGACCTACATATGGTGTTTATAGATCTAGAAAAGGCCTATGATAGGGTCCCTAGAGAAGTATTATGGAGGGTTTTAGAGAAGAAAAGAGTCTGAATAGCCTATATACAAGCCCTTAAGGACATGTATCATGGTGCAAAGACAAGGGTCAGAACATGCGGAGGGGATACTGAACCGTTTAAAATTACAATAGGATTGCATCAAGGTTCTGCACTAAGTCCATATTTATTTGCTTTAGTAATGAATGAACTTACTAAAGATATTCAAACAGATGTGTCATGGTGTATGCTATTTGCAGACGACATAATGTTGGTGGATGAAACAAAAGAATGAGTGAACACTAAGCTTGAGTTATGGAAAAACAATTTAGAATCTAAGGGATTTAAATTAAGCAGAAAGAAAACAGAATATATGGAATGTAAATTTAGTAAGAATGCAAGAGTGGAGGATGTTATAATAAAATTGGAAGACCAAATCTTACAAAGAAAAGACCATTTTCGATATTTGGGATCAATGATTCAAAAAGATGGAGAAATTCACGAGCATGTCACACATAGAATTAAGGCAGGTTGGCTAAAATGGAGAAATGCATCGGGGGTGTTATGTGATGGTAAAATCCCATTAAAACTGAAAGGAAAATTCTATAGGACAGCTACAAGATCAGTTTTGTTGTACGGCTCAGAATGTTGGACAGTCAGATATCAACATGAGCAAAAGACGAGCGTAGCGGAGATGAGGATGTTAAGATGGATGTGCGGCCATACAAGAAAAGATAAAATTAGAAATGAAGTTATTCGTAATAAGATATGAATAGTGCTAATAGAGGAAAAGATGAAAGAGACTAGACTAAGATGGTTTGGTCATGTGAGAAGGAGACCAAGAGACGCTCATGTGAGGAGAGTTGATGAAATAGAACAATTAATCAAAAAAAGAGGTAAAGGCAGACCTAAGAAGACTTTGAGAGAGACATTAAAGTTCGATATGAAATGTATGGACCTCAATGAAGATATAACAAAAGACAGAAATACATGGAAGTCTAGAATTCATGTAGCCGACCCTACATAGTGGGATAAAGGCTGGATATGTTGTTGTTGTTGTTACAGGTCATAAGAAAATGAAAACTTGAGTTGTATTATGCAAGGAAATTGCCTTCTAATGTGATTAGCTTCATGTTTTGATGAAATGCCAAAGGTAAGCTAGAAAATCCTTGTGATTTTTGCATGATGTATCTATAAGGCTTGATAATTGTAGAAAACCGTGTACAAGAAATATAGATAGTTAGGCAATTAGGAAAAATATAGAGGCAATTTCATTCGTACAAAATATACAGCTAGGCAGTTTTTTTCTGTGTAACTGCTCCATATGAACAGTTACCATTTGTAATATAAATGTGTACAATCCGAATATTAGATAAGAAGTTTAAAGTCCAAAACTTCTTCATGGTATCACAGCGTTGAGACAGAGAGTTCAAAGAGAGAGAGAACAGAAAAAAAACACTGCCATCGTCGGCCACTACCCCGTCTCCTTCATCTTCGTCCGCCATCACCGCAGCCACAATTGCAACCGTCACTGTCACCCTTAACTGCAATCGCAACCGTCGCCATCGAAGCGATAATTGACCACAATCACGAAGCTATGTTGAAGAAAGTGAAAGGTCGCCAAATGAAGATCGACGAGGAAGACAAAATGGTTTGTAGCACAAAACCCGGACAGCCATCATTGTCATCTGAGAAGATGAAAGGGCGGAGCATAGAGGCACACTTTGACATCGAATATGGTAGATGTAGGCGGTTGGTCGCAGGTGGAGAGTCGCATCGGTCATCCTCACAGAGAAGACAAGCAGTTGCTCACACCAAAAGAGATGAAGAGGACTACTAAGAAGTCTCACATCAAGGCATCTGCATTTGTCGGCATCGCCAAGTACCCTAAGAGGGTGATTCACAAGGACTCAGCCAAGAAGTCTCGCATCAAGGCGTTCATCAAACTTGTCAATTACAACCACATCATGACTACTTGCTACACTCTCAACATCGATCTCAAGGAAATTGTCACGGTCGACGCTCCCCAATCCCGCAAAAAAAAAGATACACATCAAATTAAAGCCTAATTAGCTTTCGAGAGATCTCAAGACTCTAATCTAACCAATGCCCTCGACGTTTCCAATGTCCCTTTGACCAATCCTTAGCGTGGAACTCTACCTTCGTACAAGAAGCCTCGCTATTTCCATCAAGGGGATCTCTCAATCATACAATATAGAGAAGGAGAATCAATAAAATTGGGGAAGAAGAGATGCCGACACTTCTTTCATCCAAGCATTTGCCTTTGAATAGCTCTTCTTCATCATCATCATCAGCTTTTTTGACTTCTTCTTCTTAGTCCAATAATTATGGGCATCATCAAATAGCATTTTCTTCTATTTTTCAGAAGCAATTCACACACAGCAAGGCCTTTCTGTAATCAAACAGAAAATCGTGGTGGAAGGTTGCCTACATGCAAGATGGGGCAGTTGTAGCCCCAACTGCTGCAATTGAAAGTGAAATTCCTTTAGAAAAATTGAAAGAGGGGTTGTTGTCAGTTATATCTCCAGAGAAATTGAAGGATGATGCTGGTGTAATACTAATAAAATAAATATACTATTAGTGAAGACACAAGAATTCTGAGTAAATTTCATCATCCATGAGATGGCACAAGGGATATAGGATGCTACAAAGGAGACATATTCCAACACTGAAGACATAACAAGTCGAAGTAAATTTCATCCTCCACAAGACGATCCAAGAAATCTAGGATGTCGCAAAGGAGACGTTGTTAAGGAAACCTTTCAGTTACCCAATATCTCAGTCGTTTAGCTAGATATTGGCAGTAACTCAACATGTTCAAAGTGAGCTAAATAGACAAAACACTTAATAAAAAGAAAAACTGAAGGTGGACAAGGATCTATCGAAGACTTAATTTGAAGATGTGAAGATCCAAGTTAGGCTTCCTTAATATTTACAACGTAGCTTGAGGGTGTGTGTAGAAAGTCGTGTACAAGAAATATAGACAGTTAGACAATTAGGCAAAATATAAAAGCAATTTCATTCATACAAAATATACAGTTAGGCAATTTTTTTGTGTGTAATTGTCTCCATATAAGCATTTACCATTTGTAATATAAATATGTGTCCAATTCGAATAATAGGTAAGGAGTTTAAAGTCCAAAACTTCTTTAATAATGAATAAATTCCCATGAAAAAATGAAATATTGCATAATTTTGGTGGCCTCATATAGCTTAACCAAGTGCAAGATTGCATCTCAAGAGATCTAGTAAAAATGGTAATGACTAAGGTGATAAATTAGCCAAAAAGAAGATGTTGAGTCATGGTTTTGTGCAGCAAAATGGGAAACTTAGGTGGTGTTCTCTTTGTGTTTCAGTTTTGCATTTTGAGTTTTGAATTCATTTTGAGTTGTGTTTTGAGTGTCTGTTTTGAAATTTTTAAAAACGCGTTCTCTTTGTTATTCTGAACAATTATTTCTCAAAACAGAAAATTGGAAAATGCGTTTACTTTGAAATTTTGTAAAATGTTCTTTTATGATAATTTATTTAAGAAATTTGATTCAAAATAAATTATAAATTTAATTTAAAGAATTTCAAATATAATACAAGTTATATAATTTAATCATATATAATATATTAAAATTACAAATTACATTCTAAGTCATTTTTCATTTCACTCAACTATTAATTTCATAATAAATTTATTTTTACCTATAAATTAAAATTTGATATTAATTTTGAGATTTAAATTATTCACAACATAAATATTTAAAAAATATATAAAGCATAAAATAACAAAAACTATGTTAATTGGGCGTGGAGGCGCGGAAGGAGGAAATTGTAGAGGGCGATGGCGGGCGATTGGATTTGGGCATGGCAGGCGGTGGCGATGGCTTAGGCGTGGAGGGCAGTGGCGGGCGAGAGCGATGGCAGTGGCGATGGCGGATTTGGGCGTGGAAGATAGTGGCCGACGGTGGTTGTGGCAAATTTGGGCTTGGAGGGTAGTGACAGGCAATGGCGGTGGCGATGGCGATGGCGATGGCGATGGCGATGGCAATGGCGATGGCGATGGCGATGGCCGATCTTGGCATGGAAGGCAGTGGCGGTGGAGGATCTGGGCTCGGAGGGCCATGGCGGGCGAGGGAGATGGCAGTGGCGGGCGGATTTGGGCGTGGCAGTGATGGTCGTGGCAAGCGATTGCAGTGATGGCGATGGCATGGATGATGGAGGCGATCGAGCTTGAACAGAAAAGAAGAGAAAGAGAAGAGAGGTTGAAGAAAAGAGATGAAAACGGTGGCTGTTTTTCGTGTTTTGGATGGAGGCTAGTTTTGGCTGAAAACAGCCAAAACGTGTTTTTGGCATTTTGAGTTTTCTGTGTAAATTTTTTGTGTTTTGCAAAATGCGTTTTTGAAAATGAGTAAGTAAACGCGTTTTGAGTGTTTTGAAAAATTGAAAATGGAAAACGGGCTGAAAATGCCAAAGAGAACAGCCCCTTAGTTATCCTAACTTACAGATTTGCCATTGACTTGGTTGGGAAAGAAAATCATGCATGTTGAGATAGGTCATGAGAATGCAAAAACATTATAACTAGCATAAGATTTTCCCCTGCAGCTTCTCGTAGAAAGGTCGTAGGACTATGGGGCACCACATAAAACAAATCAAGCCTTAATCCCACCAGGTTGAGTTGGCTATGCTCATATTTTGCATATGTTGTTGCTTTGTTGCCCAACATTTTGTGACATACACAGCAAAGCTAGTCATAGTTGTCTTAAAAAAAAGTTCACTTTTTGCTTTAATAGAATCTTATAATAACTTAGAACAACAAACGAACTTTTCCATTTTAACCATTAAGCCTTAATTCTATGGATAACATCCTCGTTACTTTCTCCATCTTTTTTTATTATTGATCCAAGATATCTAAACTGACCCTTTCTTGAGATAACTTACTTTTCAAGTTTCATTGTAACATAGTCCACACTCAAACTTGTACCAAATTTATATTTCATATATTCAGTTTTAATTTGCTCGACTTAAAATCTCTAGATTCTCAAGTGTTACTCCATATCTCAAGCTTAGCTTTTGTCAATAGTAATTGATCATCCAATCTCACTTCTTAGGATAGTATTACACAGCTTATATACAATTGATCAATGAAGAAAACTAATCCCTAAGTTAGGCAATTGCCTAAATATGTTCTACAATAATTAGGAAACACATACAACCTAGAATGCAGTTGGTAAGATGTGGTCAAGATAGGATCTCCTAGGAAAGGAATATGGACATATGGAAACATAGATCTTGGGCATATGAATCTCTAAATAATCTCTTAATTGAATCTCGATATCTTCTAACACTCCTCCTCAAGATTGTGAGTGAATGTCTTGCATTCCAATCTTGCTCAATAATCTTTGGCACATCAAGCTAGGAAGTCCTTTTGTAAGGATATCTGCAAGTTGATCACCAATAGGCACAAATGGGGTGCAAATCAAGCCATAATCTAGTTTCTCCTTTATGAAATGTCTATCCACTTCAACATACTTTGTTTGATCACGCTAAACTGGGTTATAAACAATATTGATAGCTGACTTATAATCACAATAGAGTCTCATAAGTGCTCTCCACTTGAGTTTTAGGTCTTCCAAGAGTATCTTGATCCAAAGTAATTCACATATTCTCAAGGCCATTGATCTAAACTTTGCTTCAGCACTCGACCAGACCACAACACTTTATTTCTTACTTCTCAAAGTCACAAGATCACCTCTTAGAAATGTGCAATACCCCCATGTTGACCTCGTATCAACAACTTACCCTGCATAATCAGTATTAGTATAGGTCTCCAGAGACAACTCTCCCCCTTTCTTAAACAATATGCCTTTACCTAGTGTCCCCTTTAAATAATGTAGAATCCTATACACTGCTTTTAGATGAGTTTCCTTAAGATTATGCATGAACTGGCTAGCCATACTCACTGCATAAGCAATGTTTAGTCGTGTATGTGAGAGGTAAATAAGCCTTCCCATTAGCCTCTAATATGAACCTTTATCCAATGCACCATCTTCTGGGACATCTTCTAGTCGGTGATCGGGTTCTATGGGTGTATCAACAACCTTACTACCCAACATACCAATTTCGGTCAACAAGTCAAGTATGTACTTCTATTGGGATATAAAGATTCCCTACTTAGAGTGAGCATCCTCAATACCCAAAAAATATTTCAACCTACCCAATTCCTTAATCTCAAATTCCTTGACCAAGTAGCTTCTTAAAATTTTCATTCCTTCCATATCATTGCTAGTTACTATAATATCATCCACATATACAAGCAATAAAGTTACTCCCCTTGTGGGCGAGTGATGAACAAATAGAGTGTGATTGCCTTAATTTTGTTTGTATCCCATACTAAGCATGACTTTGGTGAACCATCCAAACCATGCTATTGGTGATTGTTTTAGTCCATATTGAGCCTTTTTCAACCTGCATACTACATCTTCCCCTGTCTTTGACTGTGGTATTTACATATAGATCTTCTCCTCTAAGTCACTATATAAGAAGGCATTTTTTACATCAAATTGTTGTAATTTCCATCCTAGGTTCGTAGCCAAAGACAATAGCACTCTTACAATGTTCATTTTAGCCACTGAAGCAAATGTCTCAAGATAATCTACCCCATATGTTTGTGTATATCCCTTAGCAACTAACCTTACTTTGTACCTTTCTAATAACCCATCAGATCTATACTTCACTGTGAACACCCATTTGCATCCTACTGAGTTCTTCCCCTTTAGTAATTTCACCAACTCCCAAGTTTGATTTTTTTCCAGTGTTGCCATCTCCACCTCCATGACACTCCTCTAAATCTCATTGCCTATTGCTTTGGAAAAGGTCTTAGGTATGGGAATTGTGTTTAGGCTAGTGACAAAAACTTTGAGCTTAGGAGATAGGTTTTTATAGGACATGAACAAGTGTAGAGGGTGTTTGATACAAGTTTTTGTTCCCTTTCTAATGGCAATGGGAAGATCAAGGTCATTGGGATCAGGATTATCAAGGTCATTTGGATTTAGGTCAGTTACAGGTTCAGCGACCTGTTCAATTCCAGTAGTGGGGAGAACAAGACCAGTACCCGATTCAGATGATGTAGCCTGTATAGGGTGAGGGGCTAGTGCTTTTCTTCTTGAATACACCTGTAGTGGACAAGATGAAGTTGGTGGTTGCTCTCCCTATATCATGCCCTGTGAGTCCTTAGAGACCAAAGGAGAAGAAGAAGGAAAGTCAAGAAGAAATAGATCCCTGTCCTTGTCTTCAAAGGAGGAAGTCTCCCCTTGAAGTTAGGACGATCAAAATAGGAATGATCTTCCACAAAGATGACATCAGCTGAGACAAGAAACTTCTTGGTAGGTGGATGATAACACTTATATCCTTTTTGAGTGGAAGAATACCCAACAAAAATGCATTTGAGGGCACAGGGATCAAATTTTCCCCTATGTGGAGTGTGTATATGGACAAAAGACAGGCAACCAAAAACTTGGGGGTTAAGACCATTGGAGGTATTGAACCCAGGAAAGAATTTAGTGAGGAGTTGGATTGGACTATGAGATTCAAGACTCCTTGAGGGTAACCGGTTGGTAAGGTGAGTGGCTGTCAAGATTGCTTCTCCCCAATATTATTTTAGGACATTCTTTTGAGATAGGAGAGCTATTGTAACAGCTAGAAGGTGACCATTCTTTCTCTTGGCTACCCCATTTTGCTAAGGAGTATGGACACAAGAAGATTAATGAATTATGCCCTTTTCATGAAAGAAAAAGGACAAAGACTGATTGAAATAGTTTTTGGTGTTATTAGAATGAAATCTTTTTTATTTCAACACCAAATTGAGTTTTGACCATGTTGTAGAAGATAGGAAAAATGGTGCACACCTCATATTTCACTTTCAAAAGGTATAACCAAACCACATGAGTGCAATCATCAACAAAGGAGACAAACCATCGAGCTCCACAAATATTAGGAACAATTGAGGGGACTGTGGACTAATGTAAATGGAAGAGAATTTCTTTTATTAGTAATAGGGAATGAAACTCTCTTGTGTTTTGCTAGTTCACTCACATCACAATGGAAATCCTCAACATCTAATCATTTGAACAATGAAGGAAACATTAATTTAAGAACTCTAAGAGGGATGACTAAGACGAAAGTGATGAAGCCACAACTTATCTTTATAGGACTTGAAGGACTCAACTAGGAATGATAGAGGGGAAACTCTCCCTTTATTAACCTAACCACTATGATCTTCAAGATAGTAAAGTCCATCTCTCTCTCTAGCATGCCCAATCATTCTCCTCGTGCCCTGTTCTTGAAATTTATGTAAGGATGAATGAAAAATAACATTACAATTGGAATTTGTGGTAAGATTTTGGATTGACATGAGGTTGACGAAAAGCTTAGGAACATTGAGAACATTTTTAAGGGCGAGGTGACTGTTTATAAGGACATCTCCTGGGCCAGCCGCAATTGTTAATGATCCATACGCCATGGTTATTTTCCTTGTGCTAGGAAATGGCGTATAGGATATAAATCTGTGGGAGGAACGGGTCATATGATCTGTGGCTCCAGAGTCAAGGATCCAAGAATTTGGGAGAGTTATATCTGAAGCATGAAAGACATGAAAAGAGGAAGATATACTTGTAAAGGCTAGAGTCCAAGTACCTATCCCTCGTTTCTTTTCCAACAACAGGCTTCTTAGTTTTTCAATCTCTTCCTGGTTGAGCTCCACTAACCCTGCCTGTTCTTGAACTTTTTATTCAACAGGCTGATGGCTACTGGCCACATAAACTTGCACCCATCCTCTTAGTTATCCTTTCTTAGGAGGCTTGCCATGGAGCTTCGAACACTTCTCTATGGTATGACAAGGCTTCTTGCAATAGTTGCACCATAAGGAGTCCTTATTGTTCATTTTTTATGAATCAAATGCCTTCTTATCCTCTCTAGGTTGCTTGTCCAAGCCCGAACTCTTCACGGTTACAAGTGCTGAACTATTTGTGGAAGAAGCCTCATGCATCACTCCCTTTCGTCCTTACTTTGTACGCACAATTGCAATCGTCTCATTTAGAGAGGCAGATCTTCCTTTCCAAGGATTTGAACTCTTACTGCATCAAACTCCAAATTTAGGCCAACAAGAAAATCATAGATTTTTTCTTTTTCAACAAACCATTTTTGTATAGCTACATCATCATTGCATTTCATCTGAATGCATTGATAGTGGTCCAACTCTTGCCACAAGGTTTGTAAGAGATTGGTGTATTTGGTGATTAACTAAGACCCTTGCTTGGTAGCCGCCACCTTTGTCCTAATCTCATAAATCTAAGCAGCATCATGGACTTTGGAGTACATGAGTTTAACTGCATCCCAAATCTCCTTGGCAATGCTTAAGAACATAACCATGTCATTGATCTCCGACAACATGGTATTAGTGTTTTATGTAAATATAGAAAGTTAATAATGGTAGGATGTTGTCAATTATTTCCTCCTTTTTTCGTTAATAATCCTCTCCTTAAAAAAGGATGTTGTACACATTCATTTTATATCAATTAAGACATATCTGGGTCTAATTTCTAAGTCCATATGTCCATATTCCTTTCCTAGGAGATCCTATCTTGACCACCTCTTACCAGCTATATTCTAGGTTGTATGTGTTTCCAAATTACAGTAGAACACATTTAGGAAATTGCCTAACTTAGGGATTAGTTTTCTTCATTGATCAATTGTATATAAGTTGTGTAATACTATCCTAAGAAGTGAGATTGGATGATCGATTACTCTTGACAAGAAAGTAGTAGGGTGTTTACAATAAAGTGTAAGGCTGATAGGAGCATTGATAGGTACAAAGCCAGACTGGTGGCTAAAGGTTTCACCCAGACTTATGAGATTGATTATTAGGAGACCTCTGCTCCTATTGCTAAAATAAACTCTATCAAATTCCTGTTGTCTCTTGCAATAAATTCAGATTGGCCTATACACTATCTTGATGTCAAAAATGCGTTTCTTAATGGTGATCTTGAAGAGGATGTCTTCATGAGTTTGCCTTCGGGATTCGAAAAGAAATTTGAGAGCGATAAAGTATGTAGACTGAAGAAATCCGTGTACGGTCTCAAACAGTCACCGAAGGCATAGTTTGAATGCTTTGGAAAGGCAGTTACCAATTGTGGCTTTCTTCAAAGTCAAACAAATCACACTATATTTTATAAACACTCAAAAGATGGTAAAGTTGCAATTTTGATTGTTTATGTTAACGACATTATTTTAACTGGTAATGATGAGACAAAGTTAGCAACCTTCAAGGAGAAACTTGCTAAGAAGTTCCAAACCTGAGAATTCTAAAATACTTTCTTGGAATGGAGTTTACAAGATCCAAAAAAGGTATTTTTGTCAATCAGATAAAATATGTACTTGATCTTCTTGGAGAAACAAGTTTACTCGGTTGCAGGGTGTCGGAGACTCCCATTGAGCCTAATGTGAAACTATAGACTACTAAAGCTGAAGAAGTGAAGAACATGGAACAATATCAGAGACTTGTGGATAGGTTAATCTACTTGTCTCATACGCAGTCTGATATTGTTTTTGCAGTTAGGATGGCAAGTCAATTTATGCACTCACTAGGGCCAGAGCATTTCGAGGTGGTTTACAGAATCCTAAGATATCTGAAAGGGACACCTGGCAAAGGGTTAATGTTCAAGAAACATGATCACCTACAAGTTAAGATCTACACTGATGCATATTGGGCAGGAAGTGTTGATGATAGGAGATCTACTTCAGACTATTGTTCTTTTGTTGGGGGAAACCTAGTCACCTGGCAAAGCAAAAAACAAAATACGATGACTAAAAGTAGTGCAGAAGCATAGTTTAGAGCTGTTGCCCATGGAATTTGTGAGGGAATGTGGATCAAATGAATACTTGAAGAGCTGAAGTTTTCTCATTCAGTACCTATAAAAGTTTATTGTGACAACAAGGCTACCATCTCTATAGCACGTAATCCAATATTGCATGACCGTACAAAACATATAGAGGTGGACAAACATTTAATCAAGGAGAATATTGATGCTGGAATAATATGCATGCCATACCTTCCAACAACCGAACAAATTGTTGATGTTCTAACTAAGAGTCTACACAAGAAGCAGTTTGATAAACTTGTTGGCAAGCTAGCTATGGAAGATATCTACAAACCAGCTTGAGGGGGAGTGCTGGAATTATGCTAATCTAGTATTGATCCTAGAATATTCTAGGATCAATGTTTTATGTAAATATTATGTAAATATAGAAAGTTAATAATGGTAGGATGCTATCAATTATTTCCTCCCTTTTTTGCTAATAATCCTCTCCTTTAAAAAGGATGTTGTACACATTCATTTTATATCAATTAAGACATTTCTAGGTCTAATCTCTAAGTTATGGAAATATAGATCTTAGGCATATGAATCTCTAAATAATCTCTAAACTGAATCCCGGTATCTTCTAACAATATTCACACCTTATTTTGTCTTGTCCACCAAGACAATGTCATCTGCCAATAGCATATACCAAGGTACCTCTTCCTAGATAGGTTTAGTGAGTTCATCCATTACTCATTTCTAAGACAAATTAAAAATTAGAATTCAATTTTATTTTTGCAAAATGCCAACAGTTAAAAATTCATGAGAGGTGTCTCTCAAGAACTATTAATAATCCATTAATTCAATGTCATTACCAATCTTGCAATCACTTTTTATTCTAGAATCAGCATTTGCATCATATAGTAACATCCATGACATAACCACAACTATATGCAACTAGCTTAATTGTGATGACATTTAATACAACTAATACAAACTGTCTGCAACTTGGTTCTTATTTTTAGGAAATGATCACAAGCAACCAAAGTTAAGGCAAAGACTACATACTAGTGAAAACTTACAAGTTTGAATGTAGCATTCTGGAAGAGCAGATAAAATGAACATAAAAAATAAATAAATTTGATTTAGGAACATACCGGAAGCCAACAACAGATGATGGATACAACCAATGCAAAGAGAGAAATTGAGAGGCAGGGTAACAGGTATGGAAACCTAGAACAAATAATCTGTCTTAAAAACTCCAGCACAACTAAAAGAAAAAGGAAATTTAAGAGGAAAACATTGAGAAAACGCCAAACACTCACCTTCCAAAAATAGACTCCTTTGAGAATAGATTGGGATATTTTTCTGCAGGCTGCAATAAGAATTTCCATTCAAAAGAAAGGGTTAAATATGGGAGTATATGATATTAAAGTCAGTTAACAAGATCAAAAGCAACAGAGTAGAAGAACTAAAATCAAGGTTGTCAAAGGATTGGTTCTCTGAGTTGGATTTGATTTAAACAAAACAGCACAAAAGTGGAGAGGATTTCCTCCTTACACAGGACCATTAAAGGAGGTGCAAGAAATTGAACACACTAACAGATATGAATATCTTGCTCCATGTCTTTTTGAAGAGTGATCAACAACCCAACCTGTCATAAGAGGTTAACTTTTCAGAGTGGTGAAGGCCTTCTTGATGTGCCAAGTCTCTCGATCTAAGTACGCCAACAATGGACAGTTAAGACTGCTATTCTTGGTCTCTTTATGTGTATCTCTGAGGGAAGTTTTGGTGTGTGTGGAATAAAATAACCACACAAAAAAAAAAAAAAAAAACATGCAGGTTTATAAGGTTACCAGACACTGGACATAGTTCTGCTAATGGAATAAGCGAGACAATAGACAATATAGGTTTTGAATGGAAAATAGGAGAAAGAGTACAAGAATCATATACTCTAGCTATTCCATTGCCTGATCCACAAGCTGTCAAATCATCCTTCAAAATTTGTTATACTACGTGGAGACTTTGACAGTCTGACCAAGGCCTTGTCCAACTCGACATAACACCTGAGAGTTTAAATCCCTAGAGTTCGATAATAGTTTTTTGGGACCAATAAATGTATCCAAATCCAATCTGTAGGATCTTACTAAAGAGCAGACACATGATCATCAATTTTCTTGTAGACTGATTGGTTGTATTCACCCAGTATGCCCTTCAGAATGTTCAAGAGTCAAAACTTGACAACACAAGTATAATGCAGCCTTATCCGCTACCAATCCCAAACCCTCCCCCTCCCCCACCAACCAAAAAATAAACAGATAATATATCATTTCTTTTCAACCTAACATTTAATTCTTTTTCTAAGAATACCCACCTTGTGGAAACAGCCTTAAAGAGGCAACTTTGCATATTTGAACCTTATGTGATTGCTACTTCCTTAATTGTTTACTGTCACAAATATCTTGAGCTATGACAAAACAATCCAGGTATTCTAATACAAATTACACTGTACATATGCATTGTGGTTTGGTTGGTTAGGAAAATCATGCGAGGCTAGAGAGCCTTCACAGATGGAATGTCAGATCCCTGTAACTAGTCCTCTTTAAATATCTTTAAAAGTTTCAGATTCATTTTCAAGACATCTCTTTGTTCTTAGGAACAAGTAGTTTAAAGAAAGAGCAGGCACCTGTGCAAGAAAACCTCCAAGAGCTGGACCAATTACCAACCCTATGCCCCATGATGTGCTTACCTGATATTAGAAAGATATTCAACAATAATTATACAGGATACCATTTGCGTCCACAAGAATATCATAAAACTTTCTTACAATTGACATTCCCAAAGCTTGGTATTCCTTGCGACAAACTTCTGAAGCATATGCCTGGTCACAATTCAAGTATGAAAATTTAAGGGAAATGCAACCATAAGTCAGTTAATAATCAAGACATATAAAATACACAAGCCCACTATAATTAGGAAAAAACCATTGGCCAGGACCACAGAACAAGTTTCTTCAGTGCAATAAGTACCATATAGAATTTAACTAGCTCTTGATACAGATGATGATTTTTATCGCATAGCTTCATCCAATCAAGTAGCACTGAGAAGTTTTGGCCAAATGAGCCAATTATTATCCCTTGTGAGTTTGCCCCAAAGGTAAAACACTAGAGCCAACAGTAAGGAGGATCTTATCTGTGCATTGGGTCATAAAAATTACCAAGAACCCATGAGTCATCTAGATTACCTGTTTCAACTTCAATCTTCCATGAATATGAAGATGAACACAACACTATGAAATACCAGAGTCTGCAAATTCATGCACAGGCTAATCAACATCAAGAACTGACCTTCAAATCCTGGGAGTCAAATGAGTATAATCATAAGGCTCATGGTTTTCTCGTGTCTCTTTGTAGCTCTTTAACTTGTAGGAGACCACATAAGCATATCAGAGAAGTCATGGAAGGCAATATGACTGCAGATCTGCTTAAAGTTTGTTAAACTGACTCCTATATGTATCAGGAAACTTAGAGGTTCAATGAATTGGCCCTTGATCTTTCATTGAGGTACCATGCTATAAGACCATCTTGGGACAATCTATATTAATTTGCTCAGCGGTATTGAGTGGTGGTTAAACTAGCTATTAGGACATATTTCCCTAGAGCTCACTCTTGCCTACTTGAGCTAGCTACTTGCTTTTCTCAAATCTAACTTTTGTGCTCAAGCTACAATCATCTTCAGCAATTTGTACCTCTAATACTACAGATACTTGTACGTGGACTTAAAAGACTAGCAAACAAGTTTAAGAGACCATAATATAGAATTCACAACTTGGTGTGTTTGATAAACAATTTTCATACCAAAAAAACATCACCATCAAGGAAATCATTGCTGTCTGAGAATGCAACACACACAGTACCACCAGATAATTGGCATTAAGTATGATAATGACCAACTAATTGATTGATTTACGAAGGACAGCATCGAAAGTGGCTTTCAGATGTAAGCCCGCAGAAGCAAGTGACAGGGATCTAACCTTGGCCTAGGGTTTTTAGTGGAAATTGGCAGAAATCAAGGATGGGAGAATAGAAAGGGAGAGTGAATTCAGAAGAACAGAGAGAATAAGATCGGAAGAACAGAGAAAGAGAGAAAGAATAGGGAGAAATCAGAGAGAAATTTGAGAGAGAATTGAAGAGAGAGATGACTTGAATTCTGATATCATTCAATAATCATTCCATCCTCTAAGATTTAGCCTATTTATAGGCTCTCTAACTTTCAGTTAGTTGTAAACTGAAAGGTACAATATGGACAGCAGCACTAGAGTACAACAAGAAAGAAAGACATGTAATATACAATTACTATTATATCCTTGGGGTTGTGACAGTAAGATCTGAACTGCCATAAAAAAAATCATTAGACTGAATGGAATGCACTATCCTGCAAGTAGTTAGTTCTAGAATTAATTTATAGCAGCATTGGAAGTGCTTTAAAGGTCAAAATCCTAACCATGTTGCATAGGTTTCTTAACCATGCAATAACAGAAGGACAAGAGTTTGGGAGTAACAAAGAAGGTTTTGCAGGCTGTTAAGTGTGTTCTCTGGGTGCTGAGAGAATTTTAACTATGTAGATTTGGGTTCTAGAATGTGTGGTGCATGTATAATCAGACAGGCTATAGAGTACACTCTGTCAAAATGGAAGGTTAAGGGTCAAACAAAGACTACTCAGATATGGTTTTCAGCTTTTAAAATCCTATAGAATGCAGCATTCGCAAAGAAGAAACATATGAAGATAAACAATTTCAGGCATCAGATTAAGCATTGACTTGTATCATGCAATCCCACAATTTCAGAAGTTCCATAAAATATTCAGTATGATATTTTCTACAATGGTGGGATATAAGAGTTGCATTAGAATGCAGAGATCCCCACAAACCAGAAAGACCAGGACCCCAAAATTTGACATCAAGAATTATAAACCAATTAAATTTTTTATAACATGTCTATGTGTATATTTATATGGTTACTTGGCCACATGATTTGACATGAACTGTGACCTATGGAGAGGCCATAAAGCTCAAGTTCAGAAATTTATGAAATGACTAAAATACCCTTGTCCAAAGAGATATTGATGAACAACCACCACCAAACATTAACGCATTGGGCGAGGTTGGTTACATGGATTAGAGTTCGTTAGTTATCTACATCCATGACTATATCTTCTATAAGTACATTACATACTATGTCATGTCAAAGAATTTCCCATCCATCCAGTTTTCGTTACTCATCAACCTCTTAACTTCTTCCATTCCCATCAACTCTCTACTTAGATGCATCTATTGGTTTTCATCCCACATATTCAAACAATCTTAAATGTGCCATGCACATCTTATCTTTAATAAGCAACATTCCATCCTAATCATGAATAATCTCATTTTAATTCTATCTTTTCTTCTATAGCCACACATCCGCCATAACATCCTCAACTTAGTTATTCTTGTATCTTATATATGTTGGCACTTAGTTGCCCAACATTTCATGCCATACAACAGAGTTAGTCCAGACTATAACTTCTTTTTTTTAATGTTTAATGATTTCACAATCTCATAAAATGCTAGAAGCACTTCTCCACTCTAACCCTCCTGCCTTAATTATGGGAGTAGCATCCTTAAAATCATTTTTGTGTTTTTGAACAATTAGTTCTAGATATCAGAACTGACCTTTTGTAACCTGATCTTCCATTCATACCACAATATTATCCAAATTTCTAATTTTAGTAAACTTGCACTCCATATATTTGGTTTCCAACCGGAGCTTAGTATTCACACCTTTTTGTCTCACAAATATTGATAATCATAAATAAAACTTACCAGATGCATAACTAACCCAAATAACCATAAACTCAATCTCTGTCACAACAAAAAATCCGATGTCACTGGGTCCTAATTGGCTTCTCCATTTTCCAAATTTTGACATTGGAATTTACTTGCACTTTCTATTCTTATGGTCTACACTGTGAAGAGACCATCAATTGGAACTGACTTCTTTACTTAGACAGTGTTGCCAACCATTTTAAGGGACCTATAAGGTTGCATAAAGCACTACACACATATGCTCCTTACTTGCATTATGCATTCACCTTGTGGAACACCTTCCCTTCAGAAGATAACATTGTATATCTACACAATAAACACAAGCACAAATAGTAATAATTGTGACAAAAAATATTATATACCTTCATAGGTCCAAGTATTCCACATAAACTTCCAAGAAGAAACCTTGTAGAAATTGCCATCCAAAAGTTTGTACTAAGGCCAAAGAGAGTATTGAATATAACCCTGTAATGGTCATCAGATGAAAAGATGGAAAAGCAGACAAAAGATAAGTTTCAATTGAATCTAGCTAAAAAAAATCAAGGAAATTTTGATTATTATGCAATTCAAATATAGATGTCCAGCAATACTAACACTACAATAATGCCGAACATTATGACAGGCTTTCGACCATATCGATCAGCCACCATTCCCCATAGAACAGAAGTTAAAGCTCTTCCAAACATAAATGATGATCCTTCAAAAAATAAAGGTAAAAAACAGGGATAACGATCTCAGCAAGATAGAAGATGCAAAATAAATGTATGCAGAAAATATGCTCACCAACGTAACCAGCATAGTAACCAATATCTTCCTCCCTTTTTGCAATATGCAAGTCCCTTATCTGTAGGATGTTATAAAGAAACACTTCACATCACTATAAGGTCAGGACTATAGATGACCAAAAACTTGCATTATCAAAAGATGGGAGTACAAAGGCTTCTCAAGATCCATAGTGCAATGCATACTTGAGTTAGTAAAAGCTAAAAGAACAAAACAAATGAAATTTAATTACAAGTGGCTCTTGGGTGCTAATATATTTTGATTAAAAATATTGTTTCCATTGAACTCCCTGTGAACCAAAACATCGTAAAAGATAAGCCTCTTTTCGCGAGACACTAGTGTGGTTGCAGTAGTCAACGTGCAATGGATGTGTTTTCCTGTATTCTCCTTTTATCATGTGCAACACACTTAAGTCTTAAGAGCATATTCAATGGTTCTTGATTGTAGATTTTCATGTTAACAACAGAAATCTAAGTCAACAACAAAACAGAGTGGACATTAGGAGTGTGATTTAGACCTTTTTTATAGAAGACCCAGGGTTAATAAATTGATATCATTATGGCTTATTAGATTCCCAGAACAAAAAAAAAAAAAAAAATTGATAACATTCAGATCAAGCATGTAAATTAGTTTAGAAGATCAGTCAGTCAGAGTTCCTAAAAAGGAAGTAGGCAGCGTGGGTTTTCAAATAGCAAAGTGAGAAACTCACTGTTGCAAAGGAAACAGAAATTGAAATATTAATCTACTTAAAACAGTAATATACAGTAAAACTACAACAAAACGATCAGTGCTGCAAAAGTTAGATGTCAAGGAGAAGATGAAGGACCTGCTTTTGCCCACTATATTTCAAATTGTTTGTAAGAGTCCATCAAATGCTGAGGCATATGAGCTTACATCGTAACATAGAAGTGCATCAAGTGCTGAGGCTCATAAGCTTAAATAGTAACATAGTGCGTCAAGTGGTGAGACATACGAGCTTATGTAGAGTAAGGATTTACTATTTAAGACAGGACCATCCTGATTCACTTGAAATGCTTTCATGAAATATCACAAGTGAAATTCCTCAACTAATAAACCATTCAACTGAATTTGTCATTGTAGCTCCAGGTCACAGACTTAATTTTTCTTATTTTGCAGGATTCTATGGATAATCATTGGAAATAATATAGTCAGGTAAGGTTATACACGTGATGGAATCAATCCAATATCATTTCCACTGTTATTGACAATTTCTTTTTTTTTATGGATACAAGTACATTTCAATCTCAATTACATGAATCACATGAATATACTCATTAAAGCACTCATATTACAACTCATAAATAACAAATACAAATATAAGCCAGCAATAAGTTGGAAGGAAAAAGTCTAAGAAAATCCTGCATATAGCAGGACCTGAACCTGTAACCTCTTAAATTTCCACTGCCTCTGCCTTGCCACTGGGCCAAGGCTTCATTATAGAAATAATGAAACAAAAATCACATATCAAATTTTGTGATGTATTCTGTTCCAGAAATGTTCCTTTCATGTGTGGATAAAAAGTTATAGCCCTATTCCTAAAAGACCGACCCCAAAGTAGCAAGTTCAAGTTACAAGAAAGGCTATAGAAGAAGCCAACAGACAGGACGGATATGTTCATCCAAACCTTGCCGATCCAATATCTTTAAGAGTCTTTAAAAAATCTTTTATACAAAAAAAACTTCAGAGAAATAATCCTTTCCTTTTCTCTATTCAATCTGGTCAAACAATCTACTTCCATCCAGTACCAAAGCCTTTGCACTGAAATTTTAAATGATGACTCAAGCAGCACTCAGTTTCAGCAGATAATGGCAAAAACATTGAAAGAATTGGAGGTTCTGATGGGTAGAGACTAGAGAGACACAAAGAACACAATAAATCTCTGAAATACTAGCAATTCAAAAGGTGATGCAGCCCTAGTTTGAATATTTACAAACTATTCACATTCATGAAGTAATTAGAGAAGTGACCATTGCTTATTTAGGTGACCATCAATCTCAATACAACCAATTCTGCATTTGCAGCAGCAGTCCTTTTCCCAAAAAAATTCAAACATTTTGCAAAAGCTTTTCCATGGACGTAATGACGCAAACAAAAGAAAGTGAATAATTAGATGGGAATGGTAGGGAAAAGTCTACGATGTTTATATTTTGTAGCACAAATTGCCTATCAGAAATAAATGAAAATGAGATCCAAAGAGTAGAATACATACCATGAAATATAAGAAAGGGAAAAGGGATGATATTGGCAAAGCTGTACAATTTACACCACAAGAAACAAAAAGAAAAAACATTAGGGTGAAGTTTGTGGAAAACAAACAAAAGGCTGGGAGAACATGAAACAGTCTTTCATGTCAATGAAGCATAGCCCCAAGCATCATACGGTGAGGAACATAACACGAAAACGGAACAAGCTAAAATAGTTCAACTAAAATATATCCTTGAGTAATAACAGAAACCGCTTAACCATACTTAAACTTTACATCATATAATAGCCTCATTAGCCATGTTACAAGTAGTCGAATATGGGTATGAACCCATCAGCCTTGAAATATGTTTTGAGGAGATTCATACACATGTAGAGAGAAGGAAAGGGGGAGAGAACTTGCCTGCACAAAGGGTAACAATCCATAGGAAGAATAAATGCTTGAATGGCGGATGTGGGCTGGAGTCCTTGAGCTGATCAATCTTACAACCTGGGCATTCCTCCTGGTTAGAAACTTGCCTCCTGTTCTTTAGCAACAAAGCTTCTCTGCGCTCTTCCATTCCCAGAGTGAGTTGAGTTAAAAAAGGCCATGGCCCTCCGGGCATCTTATACCCACCATGTCAACTTTTAACTGTCAATCCATCCCAACGCAAACTTTACGTTGAGTATTCAACAAGACTGGGGGTCCTGTACGGTCGGAGGAAACAAAAATTATGCCAAATCCAGTTGAAAGTAAAACAGTGGCCAGGTTATAATTAAAAATTACGAGTTCACTTTGTGTTCCAATTCAAACCCTAATCCAACTCGAAACAAATTGTTCTTCCACGCGTTGCTCGTCAAACCACAAATTTACAATGCGTGCATTGTTCTATGTTTTCTAAACTTGAAATTCATAAAACTTTATTCTAAATTTAAGATTTTTTTAATCTTTAAAATAATAATTCAACAACTATTACGATTAAGAGTGCACATACTTATTTTCATATTGAAATTAGGCGGCTATTTTGGTCAGATTATGTCAGAAGACGATGACCTATCAATCAATGACTGTCTTCATTCATTCAATTTATTATATAAACTTTATGTCTTTGGGAAGACAATAAACAATGAGAAATAAAGAAAGAAATCCAACTGAAGTGATTGTATCATTTAAGATAGGGGCCCTCGCCCTTGCCCTTTAGCTAAACATTTTTCTCAAGTGGAGTTTTAGCTTCTTTTTTTTAAAAGATAATTACATATTTCATCTCAGAACTGTACATCACTTTGCATCCAGTAGAGAACAAAATATTAAATTCAACTATATAAATTTTGAATATATTAGAGTAAGTAATTATTAATAAATTTTAAAAATAAAAATAAATTTTAAGATAATGACCGATTGAGTTTGTGATTAGATGTTTTTGAAATTATAATTTTACACTTTTAATACTGATCGAGTCTATTATAGAATTTAAAGCGAAAGTGTATTATTTCATAATTATCATTTTCGATTTGACATAAAAGTACAAAATGTTGCAAAAAGAACAGATGTGAAAGGGATAGAGATGGGGTCATAAGTCAAGCCATCCACAGTTACCTGCTGGGGGGACGAGTTAGTACCATCAGTTGATAAAGACACGGTTTTGTGCTTTCGACGCATCACTTCATTTATGTCCCAAAAGACTAATAATATGTTATCGTGTTTGTTCGTGGTAAAAGTAAACATAAAATAGTAAATACATTCTTTGCAAATTCCTATTTGCCTTCTAACCTATCAGTTGGCACCAACAAGTCCACCACGCGTCCAAGCATGCCTACTTTTAGTTGGTAGTTGAATATCAATAAGCCTCTTAAATGCATCCATATTAATTGACTGGTTCGCATTTGCACCCCTGCCCACGAACAAGATGTCCACTTTCAGCATTATGATGCTACGGTCCTAGCTTGTTTAAATTAAAACAAGCTCAAATCCTTGGTTTGGTTCCATTTTAAGAGATAGAAGACAAAAGTGACAAACTCGTAATTTTCCCTCTTTTCTTTGTGATTAAGAAAACGGATTGTTTTCTCTCATTTTCCTTTACGTTGCTCAGTTCTCTTGGCGCTTTGCTTTTCCTTCTATTGTGTGAAAGATGTAAGTCAACGGGAAAACAAGAAAAGAAAACAAGGGGAACAACTCTTTATCTCCATTCCTTTGGCGACAGCCAAATGAAGAAAAGCAACTACTTTACCTACAATTTCTCTTACTTAGGTTCCTTCTCTTTTCCTTTCACGATTCCAAATAAAGTTGGGAGCCTTGACAATGGAAATCATCCTTCTGATCTCAGATCTGAACATAGACAAACCAGGTGAAGACATGTCACCTAAAATAGTGGATTCAGCATTCAGGATGACTATTGATGAAGGAAGGAAAGCCATTATACTAAGCTAACCCATCTTAACTCAAAAGTTCCAAATGTCATAATTGCAAATTCCTTAAATCCACCGTAACTACAATTACAACACACCCCCCAAAACAGTTTAACAGTTAAACAGCATAATGATTTTACAGATTTATGGTGGTAAACTGCTTCTGCAACCTAGCCGATAACATATTTCTTAAGAACTTGCATCTCCAGACAATTTAAGTACACAGACACCAACATTTTGAGGGAAGTAAAACACCAAACTAACAACGGTCAGGCAGTTGCAAGTTGCTGCATCTGATACCCGCTTTTCATGAGCAATTTGTATCATAACTTGCGAGTCCTAGCAACTCTGGACCTTCCAGCCGAGGGTTGTTCTCAAAGCTACAAAATTCCAGAAACAAAAGAACAAATAATAAATAAAGGTGAACTTATGACATGCAGAACAAAATGGGAACATTAACAACAATGATATTTTTACTAGCTCTGCAAAGAAGAAAGCCAAAAACATATGAAAATTAAGCAGTCTCTCCGGGTAAAATCATATAACTCAAGTAGCATAACAAGCCAAATGGGATGAATTTATAGGTCCCAACATTGTTTGGCATGAAAGAGCAATTTGAAATACAAAATAGTATTAAATAATGTGTTTAATACAAGCAATTTAATAGAGAGAGTATAATTATGAAGCAACATGCTTAGTTATCAATTCATTTGAAATATTTTCCCAGTACAATTTATGTTTCCATGAAAAATAACCATTTTTCTATCTTGTGATGAAATACTAACAAATATTTGATCTGACCATTACCGGGATGCCCTTTGTGCTATCTTTTCACACATTCCACGTGTTCACATGCTCAATTTGTATTATCAAGATCTAACATAATGAAACCCTTGAGGGGAATGGAGGCACAGATCCTCCATTTTCTGTTTTTTAGTTTTGGTTTTCTTTGTGTGTTTGTGTTCATTTATGTTTTCAGTTACTAAAAAAAAAAAAAGAAAACTTAATTTGTTGTTTGATAATTTTGGCTGTTTTAACTTTTACTTTTGTTTTTTCCCCTCCTCTCCATAAACAGTGGGAGGTCATCAACATAGGGCAGAACTCCAGAGACTCCATCCAGCAATGCAGGCAGCAAGTTAGCAGGTGGGAGGGAAGAAGAGGGAAAGAAAATAAAAAGGAAAATTGTGGAAACACCTTTGGCATTTTCCACTTTTTCCAAGAGCTCTCAAAATTTTAATAACTAAATAAGAAGTGAAATGCCGTGAACTATTTTCATTTCAAAAATAATAAAATCAAAAACAAAAACTGAAATGGAAGTCCTAACAAACGAGGGGCAGGGGGGCTATATATCTTATGGCTCAAGTTTTATCTATTGCCTTCTGACATAAGTTATTTGCCTCAAATTGTTTTTGAGCCAAAACTCTTGCACAGACATACTTATCCAACAAGAAGCTTAACACTAGATATAACATTTACTTCTGGCCTCATCAGAAAACACATTTCTTCGTAACCTTTATTGTGGATATACCAAAACAATTGCAGAAATTGTTTCTTTCCATAAATGTCATCAAATGAACTAGAAATTCAACCCATCAAACAATAAAAGCATCCCCTTCTTTTGACAGGAAGGAAAAAAGAACCAAAAAACACCTCAAAAGAATCTTCTGCTTCTCCCCAAGAGCTTGAGATGTGCTAACTTCAGCATGTTCTTAACAGCAAAATATACTTCCAATCCATAGACAATATTTTCCCATGGGAGTCATTTGAACCAAAAAGATTTCCAAATGACAGTGCTCAATTTCTTTAAGACACCTCATGCGCACCAACTAGAGGAGCTAAAAGTGTGACTGTTCAATGGACAAGTTTTACAGAAGAAAAAGGTGGTCCTCAGGGTCCTTTAATTGGAGATATTATTGCTATTATTACTTTGATGAATCAATAACTATTATATTCAAATCATTTACAAAAGTTGCCATAACTGACAAAACTATTTGTCCATACAAAACATTTAGTAGACGGGCAGAATTCTGGCGAGGTATTCATAGCAACGAAATACCAACGGCCTAAGAAGTATAGGCATCTTTAAGCTGTCAGATACATAGCCAATTAAAAGTAGTGACACCAATACTTGTCTAAAAACTCTCCAAGACGTTTTAGACACACATCCATACATATCCTACAGTTGATGTGGGATTGTCTTGAGGGATATTTGGTTGGGTTTACCGTAGGTGTTGAAGTAGATTTTAGATGTGTTTTATTTGTGATTATGTTGGGAATTGTTTCTTTAATTTCTTGTATTTTTGGAGACACACACACACATATATATGTGTGCGTGCGCGTGTGTTAGTATTTTGGATTGTGAGGCAGTTATTTGGTACATTTTCTCAAATTTTCTCATAACTCCTCTCTTCACTCTCTTAATTTTCTCTCTTCTTCCTTTTCTTTTGAGGATCGAAAGAAGAAGAAGAAAAGGACAACAACAGAGACTTCTCGAAGAGATGTCCATCATTCATAACACAAACACCCTGCAAAGTTGGAAGAAAATAACTTGGTGGCATTCAATGACAAAATGATAAGGCAGTAAGTCCGTATATTTTGCCCCCCACCCTCTGCACATTAATTTTTGATATTAAAAAGCCAGATAGAACAATCTTTTAAACCAAATCTTGTGAGCAAGTTGAATGTGAAAAATGTTTTCTTACCAAACAGCAGCATATCAAACCTTAATCCCACTAAGTGGTGTACATGAATTCTAGCATTCCAATCATTTTCTATTTATTGTCATATCTTCTACAAGACTCTTATAACTCATATCATACCTAAGGGTCTTCCACCAAGCTTTTCATTATCTTCCTTTACCTCTTCTGCTAGAGACTTGTTCCATTCCATCCACTCTTCTCATAGAAGATTAATCTTCTTCTCGCATAACCAAACTATATTAATGTGTCTCACAAATGTTATCTTCAATAGGAGTTGCTCTAATCTTACCATAAATAATCTCATTTCTAATATTATCTCTATTCTCATATGGCCATACGTCCGTCATAACATCATTAATTTTCTTATATGACCATATATCCATCATGGCATCATTAATTTTCTTATATGGCCCTACATCCATCATAATGTCGCATTAACATCAATGCTTCTTAACCTACATAGTCATTTTTTATACTTATTCAAATTATTTAAAAAAAAAAAGGAAAAGAAACAAAAACCTAGCCAACATAGCATAGGATATCAGACAAAGATTAAGAACTATTCAAAGATAGTTAAGGATCGATGCCTCCCTATGCCTAGAAATGAGAAATGTTTCAGACTCAGACTCGTAAGAATCAAATGTATAACGAAGAAATGTGTCCAGTAAGTGGGCACAAATAAGCATACTGAGATCGTGGTCTAAACTAGTGGAGACAAAGAAAAGAAAGAGAATAAAAGAAAGCTAGTTCACATATTAATAGCATTTGCCTAGTGATAGTATTGTGGAGGATTGTGGAGAAGATGCTAAGATCCTTGCAATTACAAATGCATTGCATCAAAGATCTGTAATGGGACCTACCTATTTGCTCCTGTGATGAGTGATCTCACGAAGTGTATCTACGAAGAGGTGTCTGAAGTATGATATTAGCAAGAAATAAAAGGGTGTCTCTTAAGTACGCTCCATGCTTTGTGAGGGTCGAGGAAAGTTTGCACTTGTAAGAAGCCTTATGCTTACTCTAATAAGAAGTTATTTCCACAACTCAAAACCTATGATTTTCCTGTCAAAAAAGAAGCAATATTACTGTTGCTACCAAGACTTGCCTTCACAAAAAGAGAACTACGTAGTCTAGCTCTCTAAGTGTGCAAATAGATTATCCTTGGAGTCTTAAGAATTTTAAGTTTTGTTATGTATTTATTTTCTAGTTGAATTAGGATTAATAGCTTGGTCGGGATTTCCGAGTATATAAATACCTGATGATTAGCCAGGAAAAAATAAAGAAAAACTGATAAGGAGAAGAATGGGAAGAAGACTATTATTTTCTGGGTCAGACAGTTTTCAATGGAGGATAAAGACAAATATACCAAGAACCTATCAGTTAGGCTTAGAAGAGAATATTAGAAAAAGGCTTCAGAAATGCTTATCTGCCAAAAAAGGAACATTTAGGTAGAAACGATCCAAAAAGAATGTAAATCAAGAAATCCTTACTTGCTCAATGGAATGTGCTCAAATGGACCTGTAGTAGGAATAGTTCCGCACAAGTTGTTGTTTGAGACATCTCTGGAAAAGAATAGAGAGTCTGTCATAAGTCATGATAAATAAACAACTAGAAATTTGAAAGCTTGATTCTTTACTTACACAACTTTCAGGCTGGAAATACCAACGAGTTCTCTTGGGATTGGTCCAGTTAACTGATTATCATTAAGACGCCTGAAAGTAAAAAGGAGGAATCATGGGTTCATGAATGAATATGGCAGCACACGCAAGTACAGCAGGCCAAACATGTGTGTGTGTGTGTAGAGAGAGAGAGAGAGAGAGCACGTGTCTTTTATACTCAACACATCAGGTGCAAAACAAAAGGGGGAACCCGAGTAACACAGGTAAAAGAATGATTGATGAATTTCACTGTACTTCCAACATGACTGAACATGTTCATGGATCACAAAAATGAATCAGATACAAACCAGAATTCTTTTTTTTTTTTTTCTGTAAATAAACCAAAATTCAAGGTGGATCATGAGTAACTGAGAATAAACTAGCCCTACCCGGATGCAAGGAGATGGCCTGAAGAACAAGCAGCTGGGCCAGTATAATCAAGCATAAAAAGTCAAAAAGATGATAAGGTCATACTCACAAGAATACTAGAGATTTCAGCTTGCCTAGTGAAGGAGGAATGACCCCAGACATGTTGTTGTTGTACAAATCCAAGCTAATTAGGCTCTTCAAGTTACCAAGCTCAACAGGTATGGTACCTTGGATATTATTTTTGTAAAGTTCCCTGCATCCATGTAATGTTTTCTAGTAGGTTTAATTAAATGAATAGATTCTCAGATAACTCACAAGGACACTGTAATCAACACTCGCATAAAGCTAGGTACCAAGGAACAATCTTTTCATCCATTATCGAAAAGAAAATAGTAGACAAAAAGGATATGCTTACAAATATTGCAGATGCTCAAGCTTCCCAAGTTCAGGAACAAGACGACCAGACAAGTTTGAATTACCCAAGTCCCTGCAGAAAAATTACCATAACATTACGGATAAAACACACCCACAATATTCAACAGGTTGACTGCTTTTAGGTTAATCTAAAATAAAGCTAGGTAACATACAACATATATTTGATTAAGTTCTCAATCTCTGCTTTTTGTTTACGGGGGTACCTATAGGCTCGAATATTAATAGGTCCAGTGTTGGGTTTTAGAACAATAGAATGATCAAAATGTCGGTGGGGTGGCAATGATTGGGGCTCTTCAAATAGGTCATTAAACTCAAGCAATAGTTTATTAAGGGAGTTTATTTCGTGTACCTGCCATGGTTGTGGTTGGGTGGTATCCCCTACTTTCCCTTGCTCTCACCTTCACCATGCTCCACTGCCTCGATTGAAAATAGTAGGGCCACCTGAGTCCATTTGGACTTAAGGATTTTCTATAACTTCCTCCCTATTATCATTTTGCAAATTCCGATCTTTGGACTCCCAATAAGAGTCATTCTCCTTCCATCTTTCTCAAATGTGACTTCCATCTTATTGAAGTCAAAGCTGATACGGCTCACACCCTTCATCTAGTCCACCCCTATGACTATATCACAACCCCCTAACTTTAGTAATCTCAAGTCATCTTCAAAGGTCTCCCCACGCATTTCCCAAGAAAACCCTTCACATGCAGACCGGCACATCACTTTGTTGTCGTTTGCTATCGTTACTGACAGAGGATGAGCCCCTATCAATTCACACCTCAGCCTCTTGGTCGTCCCTTCAACAAGGAAGCTATGTGTGCTTCCACTATCAATCAAGACCATTAACCGGTGCTCCTTTGCTTTCCTTTCCACTCGTATGATCTTACTGTTAGCAAGTCCTCTGAGGGCATGGAGGGATATCTCAACACATTCTTCCCCTTCTTCATCTCCTTGGGGAAGCTCTCCATCATCACTTTCCACTCTCCTCATCCCCTTATATCAGTAGAAGCTACCTCTTGCACTGATGTCCGAGGGTATACCAATCCCCACAACGGAAGCATGGCCCTACCTTCCTCCTCGATTTAGAGAACTTCCTGTTGTTTATGGGCACAGGGACTAAGGCAGAGGATTGTCCCCCTCATGTGCTTCCCTAGATCATTTTGCCTCCTTCTCTCCCTATCCCTCTGCTCCCCATTTGAATCATTCTAGCATTCAGGGCCCTCATCTTCCCCCCCCCCCTTGCTTCCTCATTAACGCCTCCACTGTTAACTCCTGCAACCTTGCACACTCCACAGCTTGCTTAACCGTTCTAAGCTACTACATTTTGACAATGGGCCTCAATTCCCTACCTAGCCCGCCTACAAAACTGGAGATGAAGTACCCCTCAGTCAGGTGTGGATACATAATGAGCATGAGGGACTTGAGCTCTTCGAATTTCAATTGATAAGCTTGCACCGTCCCCTCTTGCCGAAGCTCATTAAACTCCTCAGCCACATCTAGCATGTTTATGTCCCCAAACCTCTCACAAAGATCCTCCACAAATTCTGCCCACCGGCAACCTTTCTTAGTTCCAATCCATCCTTGAAACCATGCATCCTCTGCATCGTTCAAGTAAGCAATTGAGAGAGTCACGCACTGCTATTCAGGCACCCCATAGAAGATGAACATCCTTTCGCACCTACACACCCCCCGCCTCAGGTTCACTCCATCAAACAGCAGAATCTCCAGTTTAGGAGTTGGAAATCTAGGCTGATGGGGAGTTCCTCGACCTCCTTTCCAAGTAAATTTCCTCTACCATTGTCAAATCGAGCCCAAATTCAAAGGCGTCCTCTGCTCTAGGGGCTTAAATGTGTCCAAGCAAGATCGAATCCGACCTCTCTCTGGGAGGAAAGTTTGGAGAGAGTCTTACTTGGTTTCGACTAGTGACCATTCGTATGAACATTTGCATCTGATCCCTCAGTTGGTTATGTTGCTCCCAATTCTCCTCCCTCCATCGATCCATGGCACCTTCGATCCTCTTTTCCACCACTGCCTCCATGGACAACTCCATGCCTCCCATCCGGATCTGCATATCGAACACTGTTGCGGTGACTCGCTGCGTTTGTGCCTGCACTTGTTTCATGCTCATACCATCAACCATGGTGAATTCCGATGAGATTGTAGCCCAAGAGCTTGCTCTGATACTAGAATGTCATAACCGAATTCTGACAGAGAAATTCTCCTCGATTTGAGAAGAATTAAGGGAAATTGAGGGGAAAACAAGGAAATAATTGAGGGGGAAAAAGAGAAGAGAGAGTGAGAAAGAATGGCGGGAGAGAGAATTGTGTATTGATAATTCTCAAAAGATACCCAGGAGAGTGGCATCAGCGAGCTTTTATACTGATCCAACTCACCCCTAGGCACCAAGGGCCACTTGCCCAATTACAAAATATTTGAATTCAAAATTAGGCCTAACTGCCTAACTAACGTTCTCGTTTATTCTAACAATCAACTAATTACAATTCAGCCCTTACAACAGCACATTCCCGTGACAACCTGCAGAGATGCCAACTAGTGCAGCTGTGAATCCCCTGGGAAATTGTATAAGATCCTTAAGAGTCCATTCACCATTATCCATCTTGGGAGATTCTATGGGAAAGAGCAATTTTATTCTGTCTATGATTGATGCTTATGATTTCATTCTAATGGTGGGAGTATATGTATGTTACACAAATAAAAGTATGAAGAAATTAAGTTTTCCTGAGACACTCATTGACTTGCATGCCACTAATGCCTGTACAACTTCAATTTCTGGAAGGAACACAACTCAAAGGCATGCAGGAAACAAAGAAACTCCAAAATTCTAAAGAATTCATCTATGTTGTTGCTGAAAGGAGGACAGTCTAGTATCATATAATCATGATCTTAAACACGCTCATACCTATCTTCAACCTAATAACTCTAATAATTCAAGAAAAACTATAGAAACAGCTATTTCTGCTCGTCTGTCATCTCTTCTTCGTTCCCTTTGCCCCGTTTATTTTCCATTTGCCTCCTATACCATCAACACCCCCTAGAATAGCCGCAAAAGAATTGGTGAGCGATAAATTTCATTAAGTAGTCACAAGAAAAATAGTGTGTGTGTGTGTGTGTATAATATATATATTATACATGTGTGTTTACATACGTGATTTAATAAAAATAAATAAATTCAAGTGTGCCCCACCACATGATGCTACCTAGAAACGAGCAATCACGGTTCTAGGTTGAACCCCTAGATTATAATCAAAAAGCACTGTAGCTCCCATAACTCCTGTAGGCCATCTAATTCCAGAGATAATTACAGGAAAAGATAAAGATTAAGAAAAGTAACTCAAGATTAGCAGGCATCATACCAAATAGAGGAAAAATAGAGAGATAGGGGGAGGGAGGGAGAGAGAGAGAGAGAGAGAGGTACAGGCGAGTGACACGATTAGCTTGATTGCAAGTGATGTGGAACCAGGTGCAAGGGTTGACGAGATTGGGATCCCAGCTCTGGAGCACGTTGTCCGGATCCGACAAGCTCCGGCGCAGCGCGTACAACGCATCCCCTTCCGAATTGGCGCTGGCTCTCGAAGCCACCGCTGATATCGCCACAATAATAGCACACAAGAAGCGGAAGCTACCGGGGGCGGTGGACTCAGCCATGACTCCTTAACCCTAATATCTTCTCCCTGCCGAGACAGAAGACCAAAGGCTCTTCTTCTTCTTCTTCTTCTTCTTCTTCTTCTTCTTCTTCTTCTTCGTCTTCTGCTAGGGTTTCGATTGATTCTGAGACCACAGAAATTGCCAACGATAGAGCGATAAATATAAATATATATATAATAATTTGGAAACAGTGGAGTAGTAGTGGAGTGTAGTGGAGGATCGGCTTTGGGAATCACAGAAGAGAGAGAAAAAGGAAAGGAAAGGAAAGGAGAGGAAAGGGAAGACGAACGGACGTGCGTTTTGCATTTGGAATCTGCCCCCCTTTTTAATTCTTCTTTTCTTCTTTTTTGTCTTGTTTTATTATAATTATTAATAATAATAATAATAATCCGAGGCTAATTAATTGCTTAATCGTCGACACTTCGTCTTCATTGGTTGGGTCGGGTTGGGTTGGGTGTTGGGTTGGGTCTCCACTTCCCTTTCATTTGCACTGCATTTCATTTCATTTCATTTCATTTGAATTCCGTCTTCCATGTACTTTCCAATTCCATATTTCTGATTAAATTAATTCACCAAATGGAGACCCGCCCATTTATTAATGGCGGGGCGGCGGAGCAGCTCAAGTCAACGAAGGGAAAGGAAGGGACCCTCCAAAAGCCCTTTCACTTCTCATTTATATTATGCTTCTCTCTCTCTCTCTCTCCCTTTTGTCACGCAGATTTAGATGAGTCGAGAGTATCATTATTGATTGGTATATTAATTAATTAATAAATAATCATATTTTATAATTATTATAATTATAAAATACTTGTGTGAAGTTAGTTAGCCTCTAATCCAATAATCTTATAATTAGTTGCAGTTGGCAGTGTGAACTGAGTGAGCAATTCATCGTTCTCTTCTGTTACTTTTAGAATAGATAAGGATAAAACTACCTTTGTCTCTTTATTTCTCATTAATTCATCATTCTCTTTCGTTTTTAATTCTTGTTCTTTCACACCACCATCATTCATCACCACAAACAATAGAAGGCACCATTAGAGTTAGCTTTTAGTTACGAGATCCAAACAACTCTCACTGTTACTAGATCTTTTGTCTAAAATGCAAATTTTTATGCAAGTGAAAATATTCCTTGTTGTTAATATCTTTAATATGTGTATAATACTGAAAGTGGAGTGTTTCATAAAAGTGAATAACAAGTTATAAAAAATTAATGCTACTTTGTATGTTTCATCAACTTTATAACATAAACCATTTAACGTGTTATGAGCCATTGAAAAAGATGAATGAGGCTTCTTATTATTCGTTGATTAATTTGCTGATAATACATCTAAAGTTTACCACACACAGCAGCTATGCGTCTTGATTTCCCCCTATAAGCAATTATTCTATTCTTTTTTTTTTTCTTATTTCTCTACCTTCTGCAAATTCTCCATCAAATAAGCACAAAAGTTATCAAAATATGTCAGTTGTAGATATCGATTATTGATAGATATCAATTCAAAAATATATGTGCAAAGATATATATTCAAATATATTGGTGTAAAGATATATGTTAAAAGATATTAGTTTAAATATATCAGTTGTTGATAGATATCGATGTAAAGATATATGCTAAAATATATCGGTGTAAAGATATTTGTTAAAAGATATCAATTGTTGATAGATATCGGTACAAATATATATGTTAAAAGATATCAATTCAAATATATCAGTTGTTGATAAATATCGGTGCAAATATATATGTTAAAAGATATCGATTCAAATATATCAATGTAAAGATATCGGTTCAAAAATATCGATTCAAATATATATGTTAAAAGATATCGGTATAAATATATCAGTTAACATATATCAATTGTTGATAGATATCGACAATTGATATAAATATATCGGTATAAATATATCAGTTATTGCTTTGTCCGCTGCTGGGCAAGCGAACTTCAACTATGTTGAAGTCCGCTCGTTCAGTTCGAACGGACTTCATCCATGATGAAGTTTGCTCGACTTTTATTTGAACGTATATTTTAAGGTAAAACAATAGTTTTAGGATGAGGATATTTTTATCTTTTAATGTCTTTAGTCAACTTTTACGTCAACCAATTCGGATAAAGTAGCGTTATTCTTCCCACTTTTGCAAATTTCCCTGGATGGTTATTGATGGCGATGAAGTCCGCTACCGAAGCCACGATGATGCGCCTGAGACTGACGAGGATTATAACGCCGGCGACGAGGGCAACTACTAGCAACACCAATCGCAGGCTACTATCGGCGAAGAATCTGAGCAGCCAAAGCAATAAAAATGGCGGAGAAGAAGGATCGGTGGCGAGGGAGCGAGTGGATTGCTTGGTGATAGGGGCGGGAGTGGTGGGGCTCGCCGTGGCGCGGCAACTGGCCGCCAAGAAACGAAGGAAGGTGATCCTCGTCGATTCCGCTCCGACCTTCGGCACCGGCACCAGCTCTCGCAACAGTGAAGTCATCCATGCCGGCATTTACTACCCTCCCTCTTCTTTCAAGGTCCCTTTTCCACTTGACTTAAATGAGAAAGAAAACCCTAATGTGGAGCTTGGATTTTTTGATGGAAAGCTAAAGAGGAGAAAATGTTCATTGTAACATGTTTGCAGGCACTTTTTTGTGTCAGGGGAAGAGAATTGCTGTACAGTTATTGCAGAGAACATGATATTCCTCATAAACAGATTGGTAAGCTCATAGTTGCTACTGGATCTTCAGAGATTCCAAAGTTGAACAGCATAATGAATCGTGGGATTGAAAATGGGGTTGATGGTCTAAGGATGATCGAAGGTTATGAAGCCCTGAGAATTGAGCCTGAACTGCAATGTTCGAAAGCTTTATTATCTCCTGTGTCAGGAATAATTGATACCCATTCTCTGATGCTGACTTTAGTGGTATGGCCTCCCATATTTCTTGCCACCATATTGATCGTATATAGATCAATTGCATCCCAGGACCTAACTTTATATTCATGTAAATGATGAAATTCATTTTCTTATTTATTCTACCGAGCTGATCTGTATGCTTTGATTCTACCATGGATTACAAACATCGCTCCCTTGTTGGTTTAGGGAGAAGCAGAGGGCTATGGAACAACTTTCTCTTACAACACTGCCGTGGTTGGTGGTCACCTTGAAGGAAATCATCTTTGCGTTCATATTTCTGAAAGCAAGGCTCTTGAGAACTGGGATGGGAAATTTCCCCTGCAGCCAGAGCTTGTACTTATTCCTAAGCTTGTAGTGAACTCTACAGGCTTGAGTGCACCATCCCTTGCGAAGCGATTTAGCGGCATAGATACTGCACTCATTCCCACTTCATATTATGCTCGTGGTTGCTACTTCACTCTAGCAAATACTAAAGGTCCTCCATTTAGACATTTGATTTATCCTATACCCGAGGATGGTGGCTTGGGAGTGCATGTTACCCTGGATTTGAATGGCCAAGTGAAATTTGGCCCTGATGTTGAATGGATTAATGGTGGCAGTGATACTTCAATTTTACTGAACAAGTGAACTTTCTTATTCCTTTCCTCTTATATGACATTTTTTGATAATTTTGTTTGCACGGTTGAATTTCTTTACCACTATTTGTTAATTGATTCTATAATATGCTTTTGGGGAACAAGAGACCAAATAACTTAAGGACTTTCCTGTTCAAATTCTGATGCAGTAGTTGGAATGATAATCTCAACAAATTTATCTGCAACAAACAATCACAAGGCTTACTCCCCAGTAGGTTGTGTGATTAGGGTTGGGTATATAAATTCTAGATCTCCAACCATCTCTATTCACGGCCATATTATCCTTTTGCTTAAAATTTCCTCCATTTTATCCTTTTGCCTCACAGGTGCTTCTATCTGTCTTCTTCTCCCTTGTTCAAACTAATCTTGATAGTGACTCCCTTTTCTTATCTTGACAGGTGCTACTCCAACCTCTTTTTTTTTCTTTTTAATTTTGCCTTTTTGGTATGGTCACACATCCACCATAACATTCTTATCTCAACTATGCTAATGTTTTCCAATATTGGCGCTTAAATGTCCAACATTTTGAGTCATACAGTAAAGATGGTCTTATAGCTCTCCAATAACACTTCCCCTTTTGCTTTAAAGGGATTTCACAATTGCATAAAATTTTAAACACAGTTCTATACTTTGCACCTTGCTATGATTCTATACATCAAAATTGATCTAAGGTGTTTTTTCAATTCCTTTTAAACAATTGATCCTAGACATCAAAATTGATCTGTTTTTTAGATAACTTAATCTCTAAGTTTCACAATAATATCATCCACACATATTTTCACTGAACTTATATTCCACATAAATAGTTTTTGGTTGGCTTAATTTAAAACCATTGGATTCTAAGGTGTTTTTTCATAATTCAAGTTTTTTATTCAACAAATTTATTTGTTCAATTATTTTGAACTCTTTAAAACTCCATATATGGTGTAGAGCAATCAGATCTCCACATAGTGCAGTCTGATCATGTTGTTCACTCATGAAAAATATGTAGCTTACATGTATTGAGATTGCAAGTGTAGATTGAGGCACATAAAAAAAATTGCTTGTTAGTTGCAATAAATGCACATTTAACCCCTAAAGAACTTTGAGTTGAACCAAGGTTCAAACAATGGAAGCATCAAGTGAGGCTATTTCATGGGGCCATGACCGCCATCTAGAGATGGCAAAATGGGCCTGGCCCGACGGGCTGGCCCGTTGGGGCCCGGCCCGACACCTGGCTCGGGCCAGCATTTTGCTGGCCCGTTTAAGGCCGAGCCAATTTGGCCCGGCCCGCTTGGCCCGGCGGGCCAAATGATGGCGGGCCGGGCTGCACTCACCCTCTTCTCGCCCTCGCTCTCACCTCACCCTCGCCCCTCGCTCTCACCCTCTGTCTCGCCGTCGCCCTCTGTCTCGCCGTCGCCCTCACCCTCGCCCCTCGCTCTCGCTCGCCCTCACCATCGCCCTCGCCCGCGCCCCTCTCTCGCCCTCGCTCGCCGTCGCCCTCACCCTCGCTCTCGCCCTCGCTCGCCCTCACCCTCGCCCTCGCCCTTGCTCGCCCTCTGTCTCGCCCTCGCCCTCGCCCTCGCCCTCGCTCCCCCTCTGTCTCGCCGTCGCCCTCGCTCGCCGCCCTCGCTTGGGCGGGCCAAATTGGCCCGTTTGGCCTGCTTGGCCCGTGTAGGGCCGGGCTAGGGCCAGCAATTTGCTGGCCCGTTTTTAAGCGGGCCAATTTGGCCCGGCCCGCTTGGCCCGGCAGGCCACTTGGTGGCGGGCCGGCCCGGCCCGTTTGCCATCTCTACCGCCATCCTTTGACCCATGTGTATGGGTCCGTGTTCATGGATCTGTATGGGAATATTTGGGTGAAGCTTGGACCCCTTCTGTTACCCACCCAAAAAAAAAAAAAAAAAGGTGCACATTTTGCATGGATAAGTGGTTCTATTTACACTAAACACTCATGGTAGCAAATGTCTCTGGATAAAAATTAGATTATTTGTTCATTTAGTCAGAGTAGCTGTCTAAAATATCTGGAGGCTATCTTCCTCATATTTACAGTAATTTGTAACTTTTGCATTCACTGTCACTGAGTTTCATCTTATGAAGCATTGCTGTATTCTGAAGATATACCCCATCTGCCCTCAATTTACTACCTTTGGAAAATGTATGTCCTCTCCATTTATGTTTGTCTATGGATTTCCAACCTCTAGCTTATCATATGTTCCAATTCATTGTTACTTTTAAAACACATGATGAGCTTCAACAGGTGGCTTGGCCATCATGGCATTTAGATAAAATCATAGAGACCTGTTGTCATGGTCCAGTCTGAGTTGGCTTTTGATATCCAATGCTTAAGTTCCCCTCTTTTTCCCCCCCTTCCCTCTGCTGTCAACCAACATAGTAGAAGGGTGGCAATGCACCAGCTTGGTCACATGATATCACACTTATAATGGTAACTATTCTGCAGGGAATCTGGTTGGGGTGATGGTTGTTGACACTGTTCAAACTGAAATCACAACTCTTTCATGTAGCAAAAGTAAAACTATGTACTTTAAATAGCATTTTGGTACTATATACTTTTTATAGATGCCAAATCTTTGGATGCTAGCTCAAGAAGCCACAAGTATAAGAGAATATCTTGAGACACCTATTTATTGGAGATCAAAAGAAATCTTAAACAAGTTATGTTATTAAAAGCTTACATCATGCACGATTAAGACAAACAACCTATGAATGCTGCTGATTGGGTGAAGATATAACATTGCCCAGTAAAACATGAACTTATCTATCTGAAGAATGGATCTTCATTTTTTAGGCTGCTGGAGAAGCCATGTTCATCAGTGGTAGCTATAATCATTTCATTGTTCATTTATGTTATTCAAGCTGTTTATTTTCTTTTTCTGGATTGCTTTGACTCTGTATGGAGGTTGCCTTTAGATGTCCACTAGAATTAAAATTCTTGTCTGATTTTCATCACATTTATTTTAGATTTGGTCCTTGATAGGGAGCTAATATGCCCTTCCCAGAGCAACAATGTTGTTCTGATGCAGTGGAGAGGAATATGGGATCTTTTTAGTGCCATCTGATAGTGGATATTTTCATTCACGTTATATATGTAAATATGGTTACCTTCCCCTCTTAGCTTCAGCAAACTATCAAATTATGTATAAGTTCTGATTTTCTGTTATGTCTTCCATAACTGAAAGAAAAGTTTATATGCTTGCCTTCTTCAGGTTTGATTACTCTGTACATGCAGATCGTGCAAACCGATTTTACCCAGAGATAAGAAAGTACTATCCCAGTTTGAAGGATGGATCTCTGGAGCCTGGTTATGCTGGCATCCGATCCAAACTTTCTGGTCCCAAACAGGGGTTTGTTGATTTTGTGATCCAGGTTGTTTCTTTCTCATTTTGTCACTGTTTAACTAGTCCTCTCTATTCTGTATACCAATATCATTCAAAATCTTGATTTATGATTCTTCAAATAAGAATTGCATGTCATTGGAGTGTTAAATATTTTAATCTATTAACCCTTGGTACTTTTCTTAATGCACTTGTTGAAGATGGAGCAGTTTTTTAACTATGACGTTGAAATTCTGCACCGTAAGCCTCTAACTCTGATGACTGTTTGACCAGTCAGATGATCCTCTGGACTGACCCATATTTTTCATTAGAATTACTGACAGATCTTGAATGATTCGTATTGGTCATTAGAATTCTTGGCAGTTCTTGAATGATTTATATTGGAGTGTCAATTGACAGCTCACAATATTTGTTGTGCGTATCCAGTGCCTGGCTATTGAATGAACCAAACATTCAAAACCCACTGCTAACCGCTTAATACTACAAACCACTTGGATATGCAATGTCAAGTATATAACAAGCATGATGTTTCATATTTTCTTCTATTGTATCCATAAACAACATAGCAAACTACTGTTGAGCTTTATTTTCATTTATTTTTCCCACTTTTGGCAGATTGTTTTTCAGGTGAGTACTCCTGCCTTAATACCACATATTTTGCAGGGAGAGGACATTCATGGAGTACCTGGCCTTGTAAGCTTGTTTGGAATTGAGTCACCAGGTTTAACTTCAAGCTTGGCAATTGCAGAGTATGTTGCCAACAGGTTGTCAAGTGTATAACCTACACCCAGAAACTTATTTGATCAAATTGTTCGGTTTCCTAATATTTCCTACCGGCTGTCAGTTCAGAGCCCAGCTGACCCCACATTGTGGGATTAGGATAAAGGCTTCGGTATGTTGTTGTCTTGTTCAGAGTCCAGTATTATTCCCTTTGAAATTCAGAAAGTTGGAGAGGCATCCATCTTTGATGTCAAATGCATTTCACTATCTCAATGTTTCCTCTACCAACTCAATTGCTTTTGCCATCTCTGTGGATGATCTCATGGTGTTCTCTCATTTCACTTAAAAGTGGAGAATCTGATAGGTGCAGGGTAAAACCACGTCCTGAATATGGATTCAAATTCAACTATGCCAATGCTTCCAGATCTCAGATAGGTGTGCTGAAGCCTGTTATCTTGCTATACGACGACACGTACAAGAACTTGGTGGAACACCTGTTACATTGGGAATGTCACATGTAGTTTTGGAGATAAATGTGTTCATGTTAATACGATAATCATGTTTGATTCGAACTCTGTTTCTTGCTACTTCTAGACACTCATAGAGGTTAAATGTGTGATATTAGTTGACGGTAACCGTTCCTAATGGTTGTGCTTTTCTATGTCCATATTGCATTAAAATAATCTTAGGTCATACATCTTCGGAAATATATAATGTACATATGATTCTACTACTGATTATACATATTTTGTTTCATAATTGAATGTTATGGCACAACGATGTACCGGAATGCTCCAAGAGTTAGTATTCAAGCACCCAAACCAAGGTTTTCCAGACTATTCCTTGGTACTGCTGTTGGTAGCAGTAGCATAAAGTTAAATTCACGTTAGCCCCATGAAACCCATTCTTCTATCAGTTCAATGTTATTGAAGATTCCACAAGTATGATGATAGTGCAAAACCGGTCTTTGTGAATACAGTTAGAATAATGATAGGGAAATTTTATTTGCAGGCATGTGTTTTGCTCTCTACAGTTATATTTTATTAAATTAAATATGACTAAAATAAGATAGAGAAAAAATTCATTTTTGCTATATATTTGCAGCCATGGATCTGTTCTCCGTTTGTTATCGCGACAGCTCCAATTGCCTCTCTCGTCGGAATTGCTCGCCCATCTATTCTGTCCTATCATCGTCGCTGTACTCACCAATTGCCTTTCTTGCCAAACTCGTCTGTCCATCTGTTCAAAGTACGTATTTATTGACATCTGAACTTAAGGTTGGACTCGTTGAAATGCTTTTCTCGAAGCCTAGGATTTAGAAAAAGGCCTTTTTCTTGAATCTTGTGGTGTATTCTCTCGAATCATAGGGTTCAAGAACTATTTTTAAAATGTATTTTTTTTCTTTTTTCAAAATAAAATATATTTCCTTCTTGTTTTCCTTTATGTGTATCCTCTACATTTTTTTTTCCATCCCTCTCACAAGTTTCAAACAGTGGCTTTTATAAATTCACTAATCTTTAATAAACTGTACTGAAAAAGGAAAACAAAAACAACTAATCTCCCTTTTAGTTGGAACACCCAATTGGTTTTCCATCTTTTTTATCTTATTTGTTGGCAAAGTTGAAGATTAGTTTTTTTGGAACACCCAATTTGAATGCAAATAAGATAAAAAGACGAAAAACAAATTAGATGTTCCAAAAAAAAGACTAATTGTTTTTTTTTCCCTTTTTCTCTATGGTTTACTGAACATTAGTAAATTTATAATAGTCTTTGTTTGAAACCTATGAGAGGGATGGAAAAAGAAAATGTAAAAAATATTTAAATTTTTCTTTCTCTCGCTTTGTAAAGAAAAAAAAGGAAAATAATAAGAAAATAAATCTTACTTTAAAAAAAGAAAAAAATATATATTTCGAAAAATAGTTCCTGAACCTTAGGTTCAGGGAAAAGCATTTCGACGAGTCCAAATCTTAAGATTTAGACACCAATAAACACGTGCTCTGAGTAAATGAACAAACGAGTTAGACAAAAGATGTGAGAAAGACGACTGACGAGTCTGATGACGACAATAAGATAAAGCAAGTGAATAGACAATTTCGATGAGAGAGGCGATTGGAGCCGCTAGTGATGATGAATGAAGAATAACATATTCGTAACTGCAAATAAAAGGCAAAAATAAATTTTTTCTCTATCTTATTTTAGCCGTATTAAATTTAATAAAATGTGACTTTAGAGAGCAAAATAGATAACTGCAAATAGAATTTCTCTCACAAGAAAGCCCACAACTGTATGGACCATCGAAATGACCAAAATGGCGACATTCCATGATAGGCGACGGCAAGGAGATAGGAAATAGACTTTCTAAGAATTTCTTTTGCAAATATATATAACCAGATACAGCATAAAGTTAGGCTTAGGGTCCCTGGACTCTGTTCAAACAATTCCATACAAGTCTACAAAATCAGCTCCCAAATTAAAAAAAAAATAAAATTGGAGTCAACCTTCTACAAGGAATGTGTAGGTTTGTCAAACTCTGCATCTGCACATCAATTAAGTGGTGAGCTCACAGTAACTTCATCCTCTTCTGTCCTGGTTCTCTCAAACACTCGCCCATACTGGCTTAGATGGAGAAACCCACAAATCCAATAAGAAACAGAATGACAAACAGCCACACGTTTTCAGCGTTTTCGCTCTGCGCGCCACTTGTATACTGGCCTAGAAGTTGGACAAACAATCTCATCTTCACGAAGCTTGCGTTTCCTCCCCTTTTTCTGCTCCAGAAAATGCGTACATTTACAACGAGTATAAAAAACAGCGGCATGGGAGAACATCAAATCTTAACTTTTCATACCTGTAGCTCTTTCTGCAAAGCCATATCCATATATAGTTTCTCCAACTCATTCACTCTGCTTCTTCGAGCCTCCAGCTCTCTGTACGAAGAAGCGGTTTTCCTGCAGGTCAAGAATATGTTTAGTGGATTAAGTAAGAACTAGATACTGTACTGAAAAGCTGTTTCGTGCACACTGGCGTTATAAGGGCACAAACAAGAATTAGTACTGAACTAAGAACCTCTCTTGCATATTCATGGTATATTTAATGACCTAAAGGAATATAATACTAAACTTTGTTGGCCTATACAATGAGCATATATCTAACAATTAAATGGGAACAAATTCTGGACTAAAAGAGCTGTCTCCCAGAACCAGGACTACAGAGACCAAAAATAGACACAATCAAAATTTGAAACCACTAAGATAACATTATAAATCATATTCGACAAACATATATGAATTGGCAGACAAATTCAACTCCAGACAGTGCATCAGTGGTAAAAGAAAAAAATGATGAAAAAGAAAGACGGTTTAACAGAAAGTAGTAGTAAGAGGTCCAAAACCCTCTGCACTCTCACCCAAGAACCTTAAAATTTTTTAGTAGAATGGGTGTGGACCAAGTGGCTGAGTGGCTCAAGGAGTACAAAACAATATAGTAACATAAGTAGGGGTTTGACCTACAGAAAAGAATAACTGCATTTAGCAGGTCATAACATAAGTAGGGGTTTGGTCCAGGGTGAGTGGGCAAAAGGAGAATTAAAGGAACACACTGATTCCTTTGGAAAAGAAGTTCTCAATGGTGATGTTTTTGGGGTTCTACAACAAGATCAGTCCAACTTCGAGGAAGAAGAGGAGGTGGAAGAAGAGATTGAGGAAGAGGAATTGGAGAACGGTATTCAATCAGTTGACAGCCTCTCAAGCACTCCCATTGGTGCTGAGACTCTTGATGCTATTGATCTCTGAAAACAGCAAAGGAAGGAGCCTGAAAAGCCTCTTTACCAAGTACTTGAGGAGAAGGACAAAATGATTGCACCAGGCACCTAGCTTGGAACATCCCATACGGATGTTATTGGTTGGGCACACAAGACAGGACAGCAGCTGCCAAAAGGGTTGATTTGCTTAAAGAGAAGTTTGAATTTCTTCCTATAACTGGAAATGATATGGTTGCAGGACTGACAACTCAATTGGAACCATTTTCAATGGCAATAGGGAAGAAGTGGATGGCTGGATTTGGTGTTGCAGCAAATCAGAGTACTGTTACTGTTGAGGAAAAAGAAAAGAGAAAGCAAAAGAAGAGGGAAATATGAGATAAGAACAAGAAAAGACGAAGAAGAAACCAGTTGGTGAAGATAGGCATTAGATGAAGAAACAACAACTCAATTGTAATAAGTTTATTGGTACAAGAAACCTTTCAAGGTGAGGAAATTGTCATGACCCTCAGAGCAATAGAGGGGCATCATTGCAATAGAGTATAATAGTTTGTTAGGGATATTTTGCAATTTGTTAGAAACACATGGGTGCTGTTAGAAATCAATTAAGCAGCTAGTTTTGCCTATAAAAAGGCCAATTGAAAGAAATCAATTAAGCAGCTAGAAACACATGGGTGCTGTTAGATATCATGTGTGATGAAATGAAAATTCAATCTTCCTAATTCTCTCTATCCCTCTCTCGTTTCTTCTCTAATTCTCCCTCCCTTTTCTGATGATTTCTCCCCCTCCTTCAATTCTAACATTCTGATTTCTTCCCCCAATTCCAATCACAACCCTAGGTAACCCTAGGAATGTGACACAGCCAATCATATCATACTACTTGAGGCCACATCAGTAATTTCAAAACTCGCATTGCCAGAATCAATTTTCAGTAGTAACCTTCTTAGAGTCTGACTAAACACTTTCAAATAATTCTCATTGATAATAGCTCATTGCAGTTTGGGTCTCCAAACTGTCAACAAACATGCTCACTGGCCAATCATTTTTAAAATAATTTCCAAAATTCTATCTTTTTTAAGTCAGTTTCATAATTTCACTCAAACAGAACACAGGCCTACACTCATTTTCAGTTTGGAAACCTAACTGTCAACAGGCACGTTCATTGGCCAATCATTTTAAAATAAGTTCCAAAATTATAACTTTTCAAAGTCAGTTTCTTAATTTCACCAAAACAAAACATAGACCAGAACTCATTTTCCAAAAGCTGAATGTAAATTATTCACAACTATACATAGCATTGAACCACCTACTTGGCAAAATCACTGTGATCCTAGTCTTCAGGCTGCAAGAGCCCCAATCTCTTTCCCTCCTGATTTTCAAATGGTGAATGGTCAAAGATCCATCATTGGGACATTGAATCTTCTATATTCAATAAATAGAAAGTTCAAATTAAAAATTTAATCTTTAAGCCTTAGATTGCAAAAAATCCAAGATCTACACACAGTTGTCATTTATTCATACAGAGACCAAAATCTGAGCTTACTCAATTTTTGACAAAACAATGTCCACAATTGCCTGTGACTTTCTCACTCGAAAAAAAGATAACAACTTGGATTATATTTCCAATTCCAACCACCTCTAAAATTTCACTCTCTTCCCATCATCATATTGCGTTCTGTTACATAGTATCTTCATTCATCATATCAACATCACGTCTAAAATACAACAATTTCCTCACTAGTGTCATGAGGATGGTGTAAGAGTGTCTTAACACCTTGTCTGCTCCTATACCAAACCCCAAAGCCTGAACCTTGATTCATGCTAACAAAACTAGAGTCATACACAAACAAACATACAAACAGGCCTTGGCCATTTCACTCAGAAACTACATTTTGTAAGGTAACTTAGTATGGGACTAATTGGATGCTAGGTGGTGACTCCAAATTTCTGAAATGATATTACCCCGTCTGTATTCTATATTTTGGGCATCAAACCTTGATTAGATTTAGATTTCACTTGAGACTGAGTGTTATACCCCAAGGAAAATGGCCATGTCTGAATCCAAGCACAACAAAACTTTTAACAGTATAATTTTAAAAGCTAAAAACCCATCAGTATATTCATGATGTTCATAAAAATAAAAAACCGAAAGATGTCCTGGCTCATATACATCAAAAATAAACTTCTCTAAAATCCACGTTTTAACATTAAAAATTCATACCAGAAAATCAGCAGCAGTAACAAACTTAACCAATTATTTATACCTTTTAATATGATTAGGCAAACTCTCAAAATCAGGCACCTTTCTACCTGAGGTCTGCAATTGCAATGTTTCAGCATCCTCCCTAGAAGGAAAAGAAATAGATGGATATAAATAATCTATACCATGCCACAATAAAATCAAAGAGAAGGAAGAAGAATTTCTGAAGTATATATGATGGCATCTGCTAACTGAATTGCATTTGAAAAGGCAATAACAAATGTAAGAATACAAATGCTTTGTGGAAATAGAAAATTCCCTAATCAATATTTCTCAAAAGCACAAGAAATAATATAATCAAGTTGTCAATGATGTTATACCAGATGTAGGGATGTTTTTTTTTTGGATAACAATGTAGAGATGATTTGAAATCTTTTTTATAGTAAATATAGAGTTGAAGAAACAACAGATAATATAGAACTCATAGCTAACCCAGAACACATGGGATCCATGTTCACAAGATATCTAATAAAATTAAGAAGAAAATCTAACATTGAGGGCAGAAACTTGTATCCTCAAGATACATAGTCCTAGAAGCTCATTTGGAACAACAAGATATGAGTTCACCTTAAGTTTCACCAAATAATATTGCAAGTAATAATATTTTAGCTTGTCAATGAAGTTTTTTAACTCTTTATTTTACTTTAGTTAAAGTTCCAAAGAAATTTTCTTCCATATATTCCATCCAAGTTATGTAACCTAAAAGTCTTCATTGCCCATTGTATTTTTGAACCACAATTTTCCATTTCTCATATTGTTTCCAGCTTCCAATTCCAATCTTGGTAATTCTGGTACAAGATTGGGGGAAAAAAAGAACATGAAGGATTTGGAACATAATAAAACAAGTATATCTGAGAGCATAAAATAATTACTAATAACATGTTTTCATAATACAAAATGCATTTGCAATGCAAACAAATAATTTACGAGGTTTTTTTCCAGAATGCACATATTGTGTTATGGTGTCCTCACAAATCCTGTCCTGCTTTTTCTTGAAAATTATACCTTAGCACATCCAAGTCAATACTGTAGTCATATAATATATTGATATTTGTATTTTTTAGATGAAAGCCCATGATCATGAAAGTATGATAGTCTTGAGAGGTTTGAATGATATAACACCTAACCTTTTTATATGCAGTAAATTTAGCAACATGAGGGAATAATTTGTCACACAAAAGCTGACAAATCCACCAGAAGTTCAAAACAATAGCAGCAACTACAAGACTGAACTAATATCATAGCAAAGATTGTTTGAGCTGTCATTGCTAAATCTCTGGAATTTCTAGCAACAATTTTATCATATGATGACAACAAATAAGAACAGTAACTGCGGTTCTTACTAAATTTAACAAATAAATTTCCAAACTACCAACTACTATGGGAAACTGTAATAATCACCTTAAAGCACAGTTTGAAGTCAAATGTGGAAAAATCATAGTCAATGTTCCAATGTGTTTATGTGACTAATGTGGGGGTGACAGAAAGTTCCAATTTAATAAAGGAAGACTTGAATAATCGTGTGTTTGATATTTCTCAATGTACACCATTTTGTTAAGAAGAAGACTTGGTTTTAAGCTTTGCATATCCATGAAAATAGCAAGCAGAGTGGATATATAACCACACCTCTCATTGAATCTTCTATTTCTTTTTCTCCTTAAGTTGAACATAAATTGTAACTTAGATAATTTAAGTTTTGTTTCATTGCCATCAAAATAGCAGTTATGAGACATACGACAGAAAATACTTCCAAAACAAGTTGATTCTATTGCAAAACACATTTCCTAGTTTAGCCAATTTTCATTTTTAGTACAAAAATATGAGACAAAACGTCCTCAGGAAACGATCAAAAAGCTCACACCTGTCTTCAGCATAGTATACATGTCTGCTTGATGACGGATTATCAAGATGCTGTAGCATGGTACTTAGCTTCTCAATTTTCTGCAGCACAGAAAAAAAAAAAAAATCACATTAAGAAGGTTGTGAAGGAGATACTTATCACAAAAATAAAAAGAAGAAGAAGAAGAATCCTGTGAAGGAGAACTCTTCAATTAATAAAAGCAACATTTCAATAATTGTGAAACCACCCAGCTACCTTATTTTCACTTTGAAGTTTCTGCAAGATATATCCTATATCCTGAGTCTTCATTAACATTAGCTCTTCTTGAGAGTATTTGTTAGCATTAGTCCTGTAACAAAAGCTAATGAGTTCAATTGGACTGGTGAGAGGGGTGAGCATAAAATTCAAAATGATGGAACTTAATGCATTACTCCAGTTTATGGATTCCATCAACAGTTTTTGTTTTGATCATCTTAAAGTAAAATTCATCCGGGTTCCTGAATGCAGCTTTCTCCTTGAGTTTCTGTGAAGTGAACACAGTTTTTAGTATCATAATATATTGAAAAGGAATCAAAATTTTAGTAGCCAAGGACAACATAGTGATAGACAATAGGAGAGGAACCACAACATTACCTGTAAGGCCTCCTCTTTCTTGTGATATGCTTGTGCCCGCACAACATAGTCCTTGTGTTTCTCAAGAAGCCCAAATTTTTTTCTTGCATGTCTGACTCAAACAGTATGTGAACAAATGAGCCGATGTGATAACTTTTTCTTTTCTATTTTCTAATTTTGTTTTCATTTTTAAAAAAATTAAAAAAAAATTGTTTGACAATCACTACATATTCAATGCATTGAAACTGGAAATGACAAGAAAGCAAAAAAACCAAAAAGTTTTTTCAATTGAAACAAACCAACGTCGTCAATTACCAAAAAGGCATGCTCACCCACTGTTACTTTTGTTAGTATTATGAGATTAGTAAAATAATATTACTAATAGAGTACTATTCTATCTTACTATTTTTATCCATCACCATGAGATTTATATTAACATAATAAAAATATTAAATACATCATAATATCGCGATCCTCCTAATATTGCATTAGTGTTAATATTAGTCTTGTGAATACCGATTTAAGCATTACAATTTTAGTAGTATTCTAACACCACTAAAGCTAATATTAATATTTCACTAAAATATTATCAATGTTATTTTGAAATTGATAATCAATACATATTTTAAAATTTTAATATCTGAATTTTTGTAATACTATGCCATTATTATTTGTTATTAGAATATTGAAATTGCACTAATTAATAAGAATATACCTAATATCGTTATCAAACATATAATGCAATTACCAATAAAATAATGAATATTTGATATTGATATTATATAAATAGTATCACTATTGGTTAGATCAACATTTTATGAACGTTACTTAAAAATATTGTTTATATTAATACTGACAATATATATCCAATATTAAATAATAATATTATGAACAAATATTTAATAGTAATATTAGAATTTATAGTTATAATTACAAACGACATTGTCAATAGTATTATAGACATTACATTATAATATGAATACCAATAATCATATTCATACAATCAACTAAAAGTAACCAACATTAATATGAATAAAAATCAATAATAGTTAATGACATGCGGATTCAATAAAAGTTAAAAGACAAAAAATAATATATTTGCAGGTTATCAAAAAAAATTCTCTTATTTTTGCCTCAACTTACTTATGAAACAATATGCTTATTAAATGCATCTTTTCATGTTTGCTTTTTTATTTATAAAGTAAAAATATAACACACATAAATGAAAAATCAAAAAATAGACAGCATTATTGAAATAGACCCAAGTTATTAGCAAAAGGAATTAAACAAATGACATTATTCAAATGGACAGATCACTCACGGCTGGGCACGCTCCTGGTGAGCCTTACTGTGAAACATATTCTTCAAGGAAACCATTTTCAAGAATAAGGAAAGCAACCACCAATAGAGTTGCTGTTCGACCAATTAGAAACTTCAATTCTCTAGTTGCTGCAAGATTACAGACAAACAAACGAAAAAAAAAAAAAAAACTTTTAGTAAGACAGCACAGAAATTGAAAGATGCAAATGTTGTGCAACTACGGGCAAGAGATCCTGTTATATGCTTTGAACCTGAATGCAGCTAATTGACAATACAACCCAACAAGGATATAAACTTGTAACATGATTTTGAATAATGAATTAAATATAACTCATGCTGAATTGGAGCAAAAAGCAAAATTCCATATGTGCAGAAGACAATACCACAGTGAAAGTATATTGTACAGTCACACACTAACATATCATTTAGCATAGCCTTATGGTGTGTGTATAGTAAGGTCAAGGAAGGTCTCAGCTAGTGGGATCCTGGCTGAGAAAAACCTCAGCCAGCACAGGCCTTTGCTGAGACCAGTCCTGGCTGTGCAAAAGCTCAAAGCAGGCCTTTGTTAACCAGGTCATGGGCAGAAAGCGCTAACAGGCTACGCCCACTAATCGGTCACTTTGAAAGACCACAACAATACACTCAAAGTACCATCAATGAAACAAAATCATTCACATGATGGAGATCAAATCAAATCCTCCCAAGTTATGATTGAAACCATACAACAGAAACCAGCAACCCAACCACAAAACTAAGAGAACAAAAAAAAAGAACATAAAACAAAAGAAAGCAGACACCTCTAAAAAAAAAGTCATAATCATCATGGAAAAAGAATCTTATATATTGGAAGAGCTTAAATCCATACACCCAAAAGCCACAATGAAAACCCCACAACAAACTTAGCAAAAAAAACTATAATGCGGTTGAAGCACCTAAAGGAGAAGTTTTAGTCTTTCAGGTCACTAGGGGCAGCAATTATCCCAACCAATCCAATAAATTCAGGAATGGAGTGTGACCAATTAACCAACCAACAAAACTACTCTCTAAAGAAGGATGGTGTGGTCGGACCTAGGTTGCATGGAAACAGAAATGGGAAATGGATATGATACGAAATGAAAATTGAAAAACTGCATTTTTCAAAAAAGTAGAAAACAGAAACACAGGGAAAACTCGTAAATAAAAAAATATAGGAGCTTTTTTGTAAATATAATTTTTAATATAGAAAATAATAAAAAATAGTTACTCAATCTAAAAATAAATATAAATTCCATAATGCATTCAAACAAACATAAACATAAGTTCTATCATCCATGAACCATGAATTACTAATTAAAAACAAACAATACATTTTAAAAAGAAAGTAATCAACATAATACAATTTATAAAAGTTCCTCCACTTCATCATTCTCTTTCTCTATGGTCTCTTGGACATCAACCAAGTCCAATATCATTTAATCAACAACATCAACCAAGTTCACACTTCAATTCATTCCCAGTCTAAAGCCTAGCAACTTGAAGTACAATTAAGAGGAACGGAGAAGACAGAGAGATGACAGAGTCGTTAAAAGCATAGCAGTTGGCGGGTTGGGATCATAACAGAGTCAGCTCTGCTAAATGCTAAGCATCTATTGGGGTTGAAATGAGAGTGGGCACATCCCTTTAACTTCCACCAGACAAATTTCACTTTCAAATTAAGGAAACTAACAATAATTCAGTTTGTAATAATTCTGAATGAGTTTATTTGATCAAACAGAGGCAGTCTCAAAATTAGGGCGACACGAATCAACAACCCTAGCAAGAAAAGGTTATCATCACTCTGAAAGATTATAACAACACAATCAAATTATCACAATGAGAGTAAAATAATTAGCTTACGGACAGGAATCAGACCCTTTCAAGTCAAAACGAAGCAATACGAGAATCACCAGAAATAAGACCAAGAAACAGACAAAAGAAATCATACCCCTTTAAGCTGAATCGACGGCGGCACCAAGCAATCGGAGTTTTTGTTTGTGAATCGACGGAGGCAAGGGGTAGCGACGATTCGTGTTGCACGGAAACGGCGGTACCGAGCACGGAAAAGTCGATTCGTGTTTGTGAATCGACGGCGGCTCAGCCCAGTTTGTGTTTGTGAGTTGACAGCGGCACCGAACACCAAGCAACCGGGCGGCAAGGGGAAACGATGATAAAGGGACGGTCAGAGAGATAGAGAGTAGCTCTGAGCTGTGACGAAAGGAAACCTAAGAGAGGTAAGGGTTCGCAGAGGGCAGCGCTCGAATCAGAATCAGAATTAACATGATGCTGATTAGAGACGGAATCTTCCGTCTCTAACCTCTTCGTCCACCCCATTATTTTTATAATATTACAAAACGACCCAAAACGTTTTCTTTTTTTTTTATTTCTTGCCGTTTTGATATATAAAACATTTTGAAAATATCAAAACGGCACTCTAAGGTATTTTTATTTATTGTAGAATTGGATTTAGCCAAGTTAGTGCACCAAAAGTGACAATAAATGACTTGAATAATTAAATTTTTAGTTATAATCAATGATCAGATAAATTTAATAAAGAAAAAATTATAATATTAAGATCAAAATATATGATTGATTGAGTGAAGAATTATTAAAATTCGAAATAATCATATAAAATAATAAACCATTCTTTATTCTTTATCTATATAATAAAAGAGAGAAAAATTTTATTATACGACTTAAGAACGATAGAAAAATAGTTTCAAAATCCTAATTTTTATTTCAAAAAGATATCCTGTTACTATGCACTCGCTACTAATAATTGTTCCTCTTTATGTAATGTTAATTATTATTTTAAGTAATAATAATTATATTTGATTTTAGAATAAGATATATTCATGAGTTATGTTTATTGTTGTTTAATTTTTATTTTATTTTTAAAATATTTATTTATTTTTTTATAAAACATAATAATAATATAGTAATGAATAATTGCATAGATTTTTTGGAATGAAATAGCATATTTTTTTTTATATTATTAATTGATTTATCAATTAATATGTATTTAAAAAATAACATAAATAAAAATAAAAAACGAGTAGTGTTGTGAGGTGAGGCGAGTATGCCTTCATGAATCCATATATCTAATTTTACTTTTTGTCCAATAATCTGCATAATTCCTAGTCTCATTACATCCATCATCAAATCAATTTGTACATAAGGAGTACCTTTTAAAATTGTATATATTCGTAAATTTATTCTAAATTCCTAACAATGTTTTCTGGTTACTATACTAATATCTCAACTTTCAAAAAATCACAAATCCTTTTAAATAAAAAATTATGAAATTAAATTGAGATATAAAATTTTATATTAAAAATAAAAATTAAAACAAAACGAGTAAATATCATTTAAACTTTGCTAGGGATAGGGACATCTCATTCTTGAGGTGAAAATTTATATAAAACTTTCTATTAAATATGATTCTTTAACAATTATATAACATTAAATGCCCCTGTTTGAGGGCATGACCTAACTAGAACTTCCAGCACAGCCATACCTGCAGGCTGCAGCCAATCCCTGTAAAAACAGCTGCTGTGCCCATGAATGCAAATAAATCGTCTCATTAAGCGTCATAACATCTAACATCTGCATTCATTAGGACAGAACCAATTATGTACACCAAACGAATACTAACCAAACCCACTACATATTGAGGTCAAGCACATATAGTTACAAAACCATGGTATGGTATCATCATACAGACTGGTTTGTCACTGCTCACAAGAGAAGAGACCACTTTTCCCCAGCACAGGATAACCTAATTTCAAATGGAAACCCATGGACTCTCTTTGGCTAATCCCACAAGCTTCCTTTTCCTTTAACCCGCTTTCCACGTATAATCCAAACCCAGTGTCACACATGGCCCTGTGATAAGCACGAACATGTTTATGAGACTACCCGTCGTTGGGTTGGCACAAAGCAGGCACACCACCTTCTGCCAATCCACCATCAACTTTTTGCTTCTTCCGCGGTGACAAGGAACTCGTCGAGGCATTGGGAGGTGGCTGCTGTTTATCGTCAGGTAGTGGTTGTGCCTCAGATGCTTTCAGTGCGCCGCTCAGTTTTTGCTGTTCCTCAATTATCTTCTGCAAGTATTTCCCCTGAGCCTCTATTCTCATCTGTAGCTGTCTTTGTACCTAAAATGTTACCAGAGAATTAAAGACATACAAGAGCCAATCAAAACCAGTAATCAACTCATATGCTTTACACTTGAAGGATGCACGATGTCTTCAAAATGCTTAGTTGGAAGTGTATCCATTAACCAAGTAGTCAGATTTACTATAAAACAGGCATAAGACTCATTATTAGGCATTAAATTCTCTACATTATTTTGTATGAAGCATTTTGATTAATAAATGCATCTAACGACTTTGAAGTTCAGCCATAATCCTAGTCCCATTAGAATAGGAATTAAACAAGGTAAGTAACATAGAGGTTGTTACTCTCTCCTCGTTTGGGAAGAATGGGATGTAAAAAAATATATATATATTAGCTCCACTTCGTTTAGATGAGAACAGAGTAGGATGAAACGGTAAAGTAATAAAATCAAATGACATTTATACCCTTCACTTTCAAAAATTATCAAGGTTATTTACTGTAGTAATGAGGATAAAATAGTAAAATTCATAACATTTATTATTAATCTCCCTTCCCTCTCTCCACACCCCAAATTATGTGCATGGGAAAATGGGGCAGACAGGGAAGGACAGCTGAACCCCATCACCTCCCATTATAAAACCCTCTCCCAAAGAAGGGTAAGGTTTTCCTCCCCTCCCCCTCCCTTACCCCCATTATAAAACCCTCTCACGACATCTCATTTAACAACACATATTTCAAACTGGTCTCACCAGAGAATGCATCTCAAAACACTAAAAATTGTTCAGCGTCAAACAACTTAAATAATGGACACAATCCTAAAACATTAGCTGGGTTTTTATTCTCGGATAGCCAAATGGAGCCCAAATAGAAGTAATAAGCAAAAAAACACAAAGCTCATGCAAAAGAACAACCATTGGAGTACAACGACAAAAACAGTACACCAATCCTTAATCCCACTAGTGGGTTGGCTACATAATCTACCTCAGCAAACATTTCCATTCATATACCATATCTTACCACCATCATTGAGAATAACCATAATATTTTAAGTAAATGATATCAGCTTAACAAAAAAGATACCATGGCATACTCAAAATCATATGCTGACATAATTTTTCAATACTAGCTACACACATTCCAGTTCCCCAAAGCTGCACAGCTGGAAACAGCATAGCATGGAGCATGATACAGGACGTGTTTGTCGCATGATACGGATAAGGAATTCTGATTTTATAGCAAAAATAGCATTTCACTTCTCAAGTTGGAGGGAAAATAAGTACCACTACCACTGCATCTTGATTAACAGTTTAAGAGTACATTCCTAATTAACATCATCTTATAATATGACATTTATAGAATGTCAAGGGAGATGCTCCCATTTTTTAAGTCCCTTTGAGCTTTTCTAACTGTTCTCTTTCTGTAAGGATTTGATTGCTTTGTGTAAAAGGTATGATTATCAAAGAAGGAAAAAAAAAAAAAGATCTTACAATATGAAATTATCAAACAACCATTTTTAGATCCAAGGCTTGTTCACATAAACATTTAGACAGAGGTGTCCCCATAACCTAACACAGATTACAACTGGGTAAATAACACTGTTAGTCCTTGAACTTTGCACTCCATAACAAACCGATCACTATACATTTAACTTTTGTCACCACAGCCACCAATCTTTGATTTATATTAAAACTTAGTCCCCCTTTTGATTTTTTGTCAAATTCCATTAATGAAAACTGATGTGGTATATATTCATATAAACCCCAAAATCACTTGATTCTGTGGCTAAGTTAATTTTAACATCAAGTAATTTTTCGGTTTATATTAATCTATACCAAGTTAGTTTTTGTTAACAAAAAATCAAAGTTTAGTGGCTATGATGACAAAAATTGAAGTACAGTGACCAGTTTGTTATGGAATACAAAGTTCAGGGAATAACAATGTAATTTACTCAGCTACAATTTCAAGCAAGTCAAGGACGCAGACACTCAAGACACATATCCCCTATCCCTGTTAAAGAGGCTATGAGTCTAGAATTCATCGGAGACAAACTGCAATAACACAAAGTTTAACAGATTTTATCATCTCTTATAATTAAACAAAAGCAAATGTAAACATGGGAACAAACCTCAAGTTGTTCATGAAGACGCTTTTGTACCTCCATTTGCATCTTTAATGCCTCATTAATTTGAACTCCCCTGAAATAATTACATTAACAAGTTACACAACCAAATTGCTTTTAAATATATGGTTACCTAACACAAATTATCAGATGAGATCAAAAAGAGTTGCAAAATAAACTTTGCAAGAGGACAAAGGCACCCACTGGGAAGAATCCAAGCTACTAAGGCTGTCCCCAGAACCTTTCTTCTGATCTTTGGAACCTAAGGTCAAGAAAGTTCCAAAACTTTCGATTTAGATGCTTAGAACATGAAAACTGACAAATGCATGCAGATTCACATGCACACATGGGAGAAGAAAAATAGGCAGAAAACTAAAACCAAACAGGATGAAAAAAATAAGGGCAGCAGTACCATCAGCAGGCGACTCAGGCAAGTACTTTGCAAGGCGATACTTCTGTATGTAAACAGTGAATGCAAAGCACAATCAGATTGAGATTTTGCGCATGAACAAGAAAAATACAGCGGGACCAACAGACCTGTAAATGGCTTTTCACATGATAAATGGTGAGACCGGGTACACCCATCACTCTTAGGACACCCTTTGGTGTTGCTCCTAATGCATAAAAAAAAGAAATCAATAAAGCCATAAATATCACATATGATATAATTCCAAAAGAAACAGTTATATGCAACAATGGGAGTTGCAATCAATATATCAACATAAATTGCTTTTCCTTATATGCATCTTCAGAAAAAAAGTAAAAAAAGGAAAATAGTCGATGCCATTGAAAAAACATTCCCAAGTCAGGCATCTTGGCAGGACATGCACTCTCCATGTGGGAATGATACTTGTCCCACAAGTATCGAAAGCCTTGGCAATGCAACATACAGAAACCACCAGAAGCATCCATCTGAGGACTAGAGGATGTGGGAGACTAAAGGGACAAGAGATTCCCTGTAGACATGTCTTTTTTGCAGTAACACATTAGATTGAATGTAAACAGAGATCCAATCCTGAACCAGGAGCTGATACGAGGAACATGAAAATTCCATACCCTTGATGGTATGGTAGGTGCCTGAGGAATGTGCATGAAGATATAGAACCTAGTGAATGTGAGCTTCCCTTATTTTTGGCGGGCTACGATGTAGTGAGCTGCTCTTATTTTTGGTGTGCTACCGTATATCATACACAGAGGTAGAATTTGCTATAGCACTTCAAGTTCAGAGCACCAGAACCTAAAGCTGAAACAAAACTCATAACAAGCATTGGAAAAGCGACCCCCTTCCAAGTAGAGCTGTAGGTGGCAGGAAGGAAAGTGAGTCGGTGAATAGGCAAAAGGGGTGTGTTATTTTGTTGGTGGCAAATATAATAACAAGTGTTTGAGAAGTTTTATCACTTAATCACCTTCAGAATGTCTTAAAAAAAAAAAAAAAAGCCAAGTCCCCCACAAGAAAGTAAAGGTAAATGAACTCTTACACAACAAATTGTATATGTATTCAATGTCCACAAGGAATAATGCACCCATTTCCGAACTTTGGATATATATACCATCAACTAAGCTATTAGGGGTCTAAGAAGGTCCAATGAATGGAAGTACACCTTCCCAACACTCAATTTTTTATTTCTTTTAAATACTACAATTTCAAAAATTATTTAAAAAAAATATTACAGTTTTCAAACTATTTAAAATGCTACAAATTCTTCCAAGTTAACATCCTCAGTAGATCAATGCAAACTAACTGCATGAAATTTGCTCCTCCTGGGAGTGAGCAACTCGCTGTCCATTTAGCCACATAAGGAACTCGCTCTTCCCAGGAGCGAGTTTCATGCAGCTAGCTGGCATTAATCCACTGCAAGTGATAACTTCAAAGAATTAGTAGCATTCTTATGATAATTTGAACGTTGTACAATTTGTTAACTTAAGTTTTAAAATTGTAGTATCTAAAAAAATTCCTCGACACTCGTACCTGATTCCATGCAACATAGGTGACTATCAACCTAACCTTTG